>JACVTC010000042.1:600000-1217500 GCA_016946835.1 Neocallimastix lanati (nom. inval.) | reverse complement strand
AAAGATAAAAGTACAGATTGAATAAAATAAAATAAAATAAAATAAAATAAAATAAAATAAAATAAAATAAAATAAAATAAAATAAAATAAAATAAAATAAAATAAAATAAAATAAAATAAAATAAAATAAAATAAAATAAAATAAAATAAAATAAAATAAAATAAAATAAAATAAAATAAAATAAAATAAAATAAAATAAAATAAAATAAAATAAAATAAAATAAAATAAAATAAAATAAAATAAAATAAAATAAAATAAAATAAAATAAAATAAAATAAAATAAAATAAAATAAAATAAAATAAAATAAAATAAAATAAAATAAAATAAAATAAAATAAAATAAAATAAAATAAAATAAAATAAAATAAAATAAATAGTAGAAAATAAATAAAGTACAGATTTAATAAAATATAATAAAATAAAATAAAATAAATAGTTGAAATATAAATATGAAGTACAGATTGAATAAAATAAAATAAAATAAAATAAAATAAAATAAAATAAAATAAAATAAAATAAAATAAAATAAAATAAAATAAAATAAAATAAAATAAAATAAAATAAAATAAAATAAAATAAAATAAAATAAAATAAAATAAAATAAAATAAAATAAAATAAAATAAAATAAAATAAAATAAAATAAAATAAAATAAAATAAAATAAAATAAAATAAAATAAAATAAAATAAAATAAATAGTAGAATATTAAAAGTAGAATATGAATATAAAGTACAGATTGAATAAAATAAAATAAAATAAAATAAAATAAAATAAAATAAAATAAAATAAAATAAAATAAAATAAAATAAAATAAAATAAAATAAAATAAAATAAAATAAAATAAAATAAAATAAAATAAATAGTAGAATATTAAAAGTAGAATATGAATATAAAGTACAGATTGAATAAAATAAAATAAAATAAAATAAAATAAAATAAAATAAAATAAAATAAAATAAATTAAATTAAATAAAATAAATTAAAATAAATTAAATAAAATAAATTAAAATAAATAAAAATAAATTTAATTTAAAATATATAAAGTTATTTATATTTATTATTAATTTTCTTATTATTATGAAAAGCATTTTAGCTCATAATAATATAGGAAACATTAATATTAAATATAGACGTGATTCAGCTAGTCGAGAATGTTCAAATATTAATAGTTTTATAGGACAAGAAGATACTAATGATTGTTGTAATAATGAAGGAATTACTTGTGAAAATAACCATATTACAAAAATGTAAATTTTCAAAAAATATAATTTAATTAATTACATCATAATATATATTTAAATATAAAATAAATAATAATAATAATAATAATAATAAGTGTAATAATACAATAAAATAAACTCTTTTTGATAAGCAAAAGAAGTAAAAGGAGGAATAAAATAAATTAATAAATATTGAAAGTAAAAATTTTAAATTAAATATTAATTATTAATAAAAAATATTTTAGATTGTTATCTGAGTCTCAATTAACTGGTCAAATTCCATCCTCAATTGGAAATTTATCTTATTTAAGAGAATTGTAATATATAAATAAAATTTTAATATAGTAAAATTATAATAAATAAATGAATATAAATTAAATAGATATAAAGATATGTAACTAATTAATTAAACTTTCTTTTTTTTTTTTTTTTTTTTAAAAAAAAATAAAAAAAAAAAAATAGAGAATTAAAAAGTAATCAATTAACCGGTACAATTCCACCTGAGATTGGAAATTTAAAAGAATTAAAAATTTTGTAATTAATTAATGTATATAAATTTATTTTTGATATTTAGAATTATATAAAAAATAATATAGAGCAATTAAATACTTCATAATAATAATATTAATAATAATAATAATAATAATAATAATATTCTAAATATAATAGAGATATATATGACAATCAATTAAGTGGTGAAATTCCACCAGAACTTGGATATTTAACTAGTTTAACAAAATTGTAAGTGACATACATTTTATAATTTTTATATAAAATAAAATATTCATACATTAAAGTATATTCTCTATTAATTAATAATTAAAATATCACTAAATAAAATAATTTTATGAATGAAATTTATTTGAAACAGAGGTTTATCAGCCAATCAATTATCAGGCTCAATTCCAGCTGAATTTGGAAAATTATCTAAATTAAAATATTTGTAAATAATATTTTATTTTTATCATTTAATTTTTTTTTTTTTTTATGTTATTTTATTTTATTTTATAAAATGAATAATAATGGTATAATGTTATAATGTTATGTAATATTATTATATTATAAAAACGAAATTAATTTTTTTTTATTATTATTATATTTATTTTTTTGAAAATAAATTATATAAAAAATAAATAGATATATATATAGTAATGCATTAACTGGTCCAATTCCACCTCAACTTGGTGATTTAGTTAATTTAATGGATTTGTAAGTAATTTATTATTATCTAATAAATTAATGAATAGATAATTATTTTTAAAAATAATTAAAAATAATATATTTAATGAATTTTTTTTTATTTGTTTTTAATTATTAATAATTTTATATATTTAATGATAATAGATGGTTATATAATAATCAGTTAAGTGGGATCATTCCACCTGAACTTGGAAAATTAAAAAAATTAAGAGCTTTGTAAGTATTTTTTTTTTTTTAATGTAATTTTATTTTTAATTTTTTATAATAACGAGATAACAATATCAATAATAATAATAATTAATTATATATTTATTTATTTATTTATTTTTTTTTTTAAAAAAAAATAAAATAATTAGAAAATTAAATAATAACCTTTTAAATAATAAAATTCCACCCGAAGTTGAAAATCTACACATAGAAACATTGTAAATGAAACTTTATACTTTTATATATAACAAATTATATTTTTTAGAAAATAATTTCATTATTTTTATTTTTTTTTTAAATAAAAAAAAAAATAGAAAATAAAAAGAAAAAATAAATAAATAAATAATATTATTAACATTTTTAATATATTAATATATAAATATGTAAATTAAATTTTTTTTTTTAAAATACATAGAGAAACTTATAATAATATACCAATTGAAAATAACTCAGTAAATGACACAGTAAATGACAATGTCACAAAACAAACTCCAGAGAAGAAGACAAGTATAATAACAATTGGTATAATAATTTTTGCTTCAGTTGTTATTACTTTGTTTGTAATGGCTTTAATTTATAAAGTAAGAATTCACTCAAGTAAGAAGAAGGATAAAAAAAGTTCCATAGAAAATAAATATCCAGTCATTAATGTTGTTAAAAATAATAGTGATTCAACTTCAAATTATAGTGAAAAATCAGTTATAATAAATGCATCATCAACAGATATAACTTCTATAATTGATGATAAAAATAATTATAATGAAATATTGGATTTAGAAAAGGAAAATATAGGTAATATATATATATTAATAATTCGTAATTTGTTAATAATTTATATATAAATAAATTAACAAATATTTTTTTTATATCTATTTATTTATTTATTTTTATTTTATTTTTTTTTTTTTTTTTTTTTTTTTTTTTTTTTTTTTTTCGTATTCAAAAAAAAATTATTTATATAATTTATATTTTTTTCTTAAAATTTAAATAAAAATAAAAATAAAAAAAAAATGCTATCATTTCCTGTTTAGATCAAAATAATTATAATAACGTTACAAAATTTGAAAGAAATCAATTATATATAAGTAAATATTTTAATATCATTATATATTTAAATATTTATATCTATATGAAAATAGACTTTAGTAATTTTAAGTATTAAAATTAAAATAATAATTTAATAATTATTAATGTATATATTCATTTATTTTTATTTAAAAAAAAAAAAAAAAAAAAAAAAGATGAAGAAAAGGATTTGAATGAACAACAAGTACAACCTCAATTACCACAAGCACCATTACAAATGCAACCCCAATTACCACAAGCACCATTACAAATACAACCCCAATTACCACAAGCACCAGTACAAATACAACAAATTCAACAACAGCTTAATCAAATGCAACAACAAATGCAACAATTTCAAATGCAATACCAAGCCCAACCTCCACAACAATATTATCCTATTATTATTGAACAAGATTCAGTACCTATTCGTAATTCTATTCCAGTAAATGCTCTTGATAATTCTAAAACAAATAAATCTTCTTCTCAAGATAATGAATGCCCACCAGAATATGCAGAAGTTGTCAATGAAAATGAAATTAAACGAATAGATGAAAATCATTCTAATTAATTGTAGAATTAATTTTTTTTCTTTTTTTTTTTTTTATTTATTTTTATCATTAAAATAGCTTCACCAGAAAATAATTTTTTTAATCATAATCATAATTTAATTTATTAATAAAAAAAATAAATCAAATAACTAAAATAATAATAAAAAAAAATAATAAAATAAAAATAAAAATAATTGTTTTGAAAAAAAAAAAAATAACTTAATTTAATAACAATTTAATATAAATATCAAAAACTACAACAACAACAATAATAATAATAATGATAGTAATAATAAAATAGACATTAATATTAATATTAAATTTTTATTATTTTACAAATATAGGAAAAAATAATAATAATAATAATAATAATAATTTTAATTATGGAAAAACAAAAAATATATATATAAATATTTAAAATTAATTTTATTTATTATTTTTTAATTCAATTAATTTTAATTTTATTAATAATATAATAATTTAATTATTGAAATTATTATTATTATTATTAATTGAGTTATAAAATTATAAAATGGTTAATTAAAATAAAATTTAAAATATATTCCTACTATGGAATTAAGGACTTTGGATAAGAAATTAAAAGGTAAAAAATCAAGTGAAATAAAAAAAAGTTTTATTGGGAAATGTCTTTAAACCCTCAAAAGTTATAAAAAAAAAAAAAAAAAAAAGCGATTATTTATAAGAAGAATGATTTTGGTTTTTATTTAAGAAATAAAAAGACTTGACAATTTCAATATCCTAAGTATCAATTAGGATTCTTTTTTTGGATTTCTCGAATTAGGTATGGCTTTAAATTTGTCATTAGTATTTTTATTAAAAGAAAAAGTAGTCTCAAAAGATTGCCCTAATATTGCCCCTGTTGTGGTGTTAGTGTATACCTAGCTTTTCTCACTTTGGATCCTTTGCGTGTAAAATAATTGGAAAATTTACAGAAATTAAATTCCTTTTACCTTTTTTCTAGATGATCTCTTTTTTTTTTTTTTTTTTTTTTTGAAATTTGCAATGATAATTGAACAAAAATCTTTGGATGTTTTCAAAAGAGAGCATCGACGTCGAAATTAATAAGGTATGTAATTTTCATCTCCTAGGTGAAAAGATCTGATACAGATTCGGTTGATAACACTAATTACTTGAAATTATTACTTGCAATTAAATGGATGCGGTGTTATCATCGAGGAATTGGGAAAAGTTAGAAATTATTGCTTCTTAACGCACTTTTAATAATTATCATAATATATAATATTTCATTTCATGTATTTTACTTTTTTTTTAATTTTCATTTTAAATTATGTAATTTTATTATTATTAACTAAGTCTTAAAAAAAAAAAAAAAAAAAAAAAAAAAAAAAAAAAAAAAAGAAAGAAAGGAAAAAAGAAAAAAAAAAGAAAAAGAAAAATAAATTGTTTATAATTTTAACTTTGTTTTTTAAAATTAAAATTTTTTTTTTCTATATAAAATTAATTCTTCAAAATTAATATAAATCCAAGTTAATCTAAAATCTAAATAATCAAACGTTAATTTTTCATTATTTTGTTTTTTAATAAAAGTAAATTAATATATAAATAAATAAATAAATATATAAATAAATAAATAAACAAATAAATAAATAAATAAATATATAAACAAATAAACAAATAAATAAATAAATAAATAAATAAATAATACACAAATAAAAATATCAATGAAAAAAAAAAATAAAGTTAAATAAAATTTTATATAGAAAAAAAAAATTTATAATTTTTAAAAAATCAAATATTTTCTAATATATTCTTTACCAAGAAAATTTTATAATTATAATTTTCTAATATATCATTTACCAAAGAAATTTTATAATTAAAATTTTCTATATATAGTTTACCAAGAAAAATTTATAAATAAAATTTTCTATTTATCCTTTACCAAAAAAAATTTTATAATTAAAATTTTCTATTTATCCTTTACCAAGAAATTTTTATAAATAATTAAAGTTTTTTTTTTTTTTTTTTTTTTTTGGAAGAGTTGCATTTCGAAAAATGGAATAGTCAACAAAATAAATGTAGCCTATTGGGGAGTGTGCATTTCGAAAATTTTTATTACAAAAATTTGTATTTTGTTGTATGGCTTAAATATTTTTAATTTTAAGCCACTTAATTTTATTAAAAATTTAATGAATAATTATTAATTAATTAAATAAATAAAATTACAATTTTCAAAAATTTTCAAACACGTAATCTTACGTGGGGCGTATATCTAATTGTATCATAATTTTGTGGCTTTTTTCTACAATTTTTAAAAAGCCATATATTCACAATATGGCGTGAATAATAAATGTGGTGATATTTTATGACGAAAATTTATAAGCCACCAAGAATTTGGCGAAATTTAACTGGACGAAATTCAACTTTTGGCGAAATACAACACTTCAATAAATAATAATTAGGTTAGGTATTTCTATTTAACATTGAAAAATAAAATAAAAATAAATAAACATTTTATTTTTTAAGCATCAAAAAATAAAAAAAAAAAAAAATAAGAAATAAGAAATAAGAAAACTTCTTTTTTAAACATTAAAAAATAAAATAAAAATAAATAAAAATTTATTTTTTAAGCATTAAAAAATAAAAAAAATAAAATAAAACAAAAAAATAAAAAATAAAAATAAAAATAAATAAATAAAATAGTAAATAAAGAAATAATAAATAATTAATAATTAAATAATTATTTAAATAATTATATAATTAATTAAAAAAAGGTTTATTATTTTAAATATTAAAAAAAAAAAAAAAGTTTCAAAGCATTTAAAAGTATATTTATTAAAATATTTTATTGAAAAATTTTAATTATTAATGGAAGACAATATAGAAATTGAAATAAGTGAAACAAATCGAGGAAATGAACAAATTATTATTAATAAAAAACACAAATTTAATTTTTCATTTCAAAGGAAAGATAAATCAAAAATTTATAGATGCACTGAATATAAGACTTTAAATAAATGTAAATCTTTAATTATTTTAAATGATAAAAAGGAGGTTTTAAAATATGAAAGTTTACATAACCATCTCGAAAAAGAAATTGATGTGTCTATATCAGTAGCAAAGCATAAAATTAAGGAAGAAATTAAGAAAAATTCAATTCCTAGAATATAAATAAACAATTTCCTCCAAACATAAAAGGTTTTGATGATATTCCCATTGAATCAGAATATTATAAAACTAAAAGAAATGAAAATTTTATGATATTTAAAAATACTGATCTAATAATCTTTCAATCACCATTCCAAGCATATTTATTTTCGAATTATCATAAAAATATATTTGCGGACGGTACATTTTATGCAGCACCGAAATTTAGTTATCAGTTATTTATAACAAGAACTTATGTTGGGGAATTTAATATGCTTTACAGTACTTCCATTTCTATATTAAAAAATAAAAAACAATCTACATATGAAACATTATTTAAAGAAATAAAAAAAAATGCAAATAAATTTAGGAGTAATACATTAATTACTACAATTAATTTTCATTGTGATTTTGAACAAGGTATATCTAATGCCGCAAAAAAAGTTTTTCCCAATATAAATATTAAATATTGTGTTTGGCATTACAAAAGATCATTAGAAAAACAAAAAAATATATTATGTTATCATGAAGTGAAGAATAATAATGATGTATAAATTTATTATAAAGCTATTTCGAACTTACCGTTTATAAACCCTAACTATATATTTGATATTTATATTATAATAAAAAGAATTTGTCAAAAAAAAAAAAAATATAATAATTTTCTGCAATTTTTAGAATATTTTAATAAAAATTATTTACTTAAGTATAATGTTAATAATTGGAATTATTATGAAAATATAGAGCATTTAACAAACAATGCATCAGAATCTTATAATAGCTACTTAAATAATATATTTCCAAATAAACCTTTATTTTATAAATTAATATATATATTAAAAGAAGAAGAAAACTTATCTTATAATGATTATCAAAGGAGAACTAAAGGAAATTGGAAAAAAAAGCAAAAAATATTTAGTGCGACTGATGAAATTAAAATTTTAATTGAAAATTACAAAAGTAAGGAAATAAATTTATTTTATAATGGATGCAACAGAAATGAATTAATTAAATTATGGAAAGAATGTTTAATTGATTTAAACGATATAAATATTAATTTAAAATAAATAATCTTAATTTAAAAAAATGCTAGAAAAATAAAAATTTATTTATTTTAAATTTATATTTATAATCATTTAAATAATAATTAAATAATCTTAATTTAAAAAAATGCTAGAAAAATACAAATTTATTTACCTATTGTGTTTATTTAATAATCTTAATAGAAATTATCTTTTAGTTATTTTTATTAAGTAATTTATAACTAAAACCGATTTATTTGATACTAGTTAAAATTTTATTAATATCAATATCAATATTATATAATTATAAATTTTATTAATATCAATATCAATATTATATAATTATAAATTTTATTAATATCAATATCAATATTATATAATTGTAAATTTTATTAATATCAATATCAATATTATATAATTATAAATTTTATTAATATCAATATACTTTTCAAAATTAATTATGGTATTAAAAATATTAAATTCAATAAAAGATTTTTATTATTTTATTAAAATTATAATTGTTATTATTATATTTTAATAATAATTGATTCATATTGATCAAACATTATAAATATTACTATGCAAATAATTAATTATTTTAATAGGATCAATTATTCAACTCTTATTGTTTTAATTTTTAATTCTTATATCATTTAAATTAATATATATATATATATATAACGTTTATGAAAATATGAATTATAAATAATTAAAATTATTTACTTTTCATTTAAATTTTTTTATTTACTATAATAAAATATAATAATTAAAAGACAAACGTTATTATAACTAATTTTTTTTTTTTTTAGAAAAATAAATGAAAAAAATTAAAATATATAAGATTCCTATATATATAAAATAATTATTATATTTTATTTTATTATATATTTATTTTATTTTATTTTATTTTATTTTATTTTATTATATTTTTATTTTATTTTATTTTATTTTATTTTATAATATTTTATTTTATTTTATTTTATTTTATTTTATTTTATTTTATTTTATTTTATTTTATTCAATCTGTACTTTATATTCATATTCTACTTTTAATATTCTACTATTTATTTTATTTTATTTTATTTTATTTTATTTTATTTTATTTTATTTTATTTTATTTTATTTTATTTTATTTTATTTTATTTTATTTTATTTTATTTTATTTTATTTTTATTTTATTTTATTTTATTCAATCTGTACTTATATTTATGTTTCTACTATTCATTTTATTTTATTTTATTTTATTTTATTCAATCTGTACTTATATTTATGTTTCTACTATTCATTTTATTTTATTTTATTTTATTTTATTCAATCTGTACTTATATTTATGTTTCTACTATTCATTTTATTTTATTTTATTTTATTTTATTCAATCTGTACTTATATTTATGTTTCTACTATTCATTTTATTTTATTTTATTTTATTTTATTCAATCTGTACTTATATTTATGTTTCTACTATTCATTTTATTTTATTTTATTTTATAATATTTTATTTTATTTTATTTTATTTTATTTATTTATTTTATTTTATTTTATTTTATTTTATTTTATTTTATTTTATTTTATTTTATTTTATTTTATTTTATTTTATTTTATTTTATTTTATTTTATTTTATTTTATTTTATTTTATTTTATTTTATTTTATTTTATTTTATTTTATTTTATTTTATTTTATTTTATTTTATTTTATTTTATTTTATTTTATTTTATTTTATTTTATTTTATTTATTTATTTTATTTTATTTTATTTTATTTTATTTTATTTTATTTTATTTTATTTTATTTTATTTTATTTTATTTTATTTTATTTTATTTTATTTTATTTTATTTTATTTTATTTTATTTTATTTTATTTTATTTTATTTTATTTTATTTTATTTTATTTTATTTTATTTTATTTTATTTTATTTTATTTTATTTTATTTTATTTTATTTTATTTTATTTTATTTTATTTTATTTTATTTTATTTTATTTTATTTTATTTTATTTTATTTTATTTTATTTTATTTTATTTTATTTTATTTTATTTTATTTTATTTTATTTTATTTTATTTTATTTTATTTTATTTTATTTTATTTTATTTTATTTTATTTTATTTTATTTTATTTTATTTTATTTATTTATTTTATTTTATTTTATTTTATTTTATTCAATCTGTACTTTCTTATTTAATAATCTACTTTTTATTTTATTTTATTATATTTTATTTTATTCAATCTGCATTTTCTGTTGATAATATAAACAAGGTATTAATGTATTAATAATAATTAATAATATTTAAAATAAAATAAAAAAAATATAATAATTATTTTATATATGTAGTAATTATTTATATATATATATTTTTATTTAATTTTCTAAAAAAAATTTTTTTAGTCATAATAAACGTTTGTCTTAATTATTTTTATTATTATTTAAAAATTTATTTATTCAATTATAATTTATTTATTCATTTATTTATTTATCACATTATAATACGCCATGTTTTCCGAAATACAATACAACAAAATACAAATTTATGTAATAAAAATTTTCGAAATGACACACCCCCGTAGCCTATTACATAAATATTTTAAATGTGGCGCAATATAAACATTTTATAAATTAATAAATATTTATATAAATATTTCTATCAATAAAAATAGCCCAAAATAAAAAAATTTTTATTTGAATAATTATAGATATATTATTTTAACATAAAAAAATAAAAAAAAAAAAAAAAAAAATTTTATATTTTATCTAAAATTATTCTAATAAAACTTTTAATGTTTTTCTTTTTCCAATATAAAAATTTTACTACTTTATATTAAATTATTATTAATAATAGTTTAAAGTATGAAGTAGTGCTATTAATAAAAAATTAATGTTAATAATGATAATAAAAATAAAGATATTGATGTCAATAAAATAATATATTAATATTAATAATGTTATAGTATAAAAGATGATATTTTCAATAATAAAAAAAGAAAAATAAAATAAAATTAATAAATAATTATATAAATACTATCAAAAAAAAAAAATTAAAATAAAATAATTAATAATAATATATTTTTATTAGAATAATTATAGATATATAATCATGAATTTATCTTATTATTTTAGCATAAAATATAAATTCTTTAGTTTAATTTATAAACTTTAAACTATTTTCATAATAATTTAAAATAAAATACTAAAGTATAAAATAGTAGTGCTATTAACGAAGTAAAATATTTATATTAACAAAATAAATTATTAATATTAATAAAAAAAAATATAATAATGTTAATAAAAATAAAATATTAATATTATTAATAAAATAAAATATTGAAATTAACAATGCAACAGAAAAAAAAAAATTAATATTTTAAATATTAAAAAAGAAATATAAAAAAAAAAAAATAAAAAATTAATAATATAAATAAAAATTATTTTATTGAATATGACTTTAATTAAAATTATTACACCTTATTTAAATTAATTCATCCTATTGTAAACCATAAAAATTTAATATGATATGATAGTAAGCCTTAATTAAAAAAATGAATAACCTTAGTTATTTTATTTGTTATTATTTTATCTTTTGGAATAATTAATATAGTATTTTAATGAAATGCATGATATAATTATAAAAAAAGTATATTTAGAATAATTTATTTTTATGATATATATAAATTATTTCACATCTATAATAAATGTTTTATTAATTATAGTATTTATCAGTAATAACATTAGAGTATAGTATACATTAAACTTCTTATTGATACCATACATTCCATTTATTTTATGTATTTTATGCATAACATTTTAAAAAAAAAACAATTTTTTTCTTTTTTCTTTCCTTGTTAAGTGATATATCATCTAAAAAAGAAATAAACTATTACAGATATAATACTTACTATATTTAGTGATAGTATATTAAGTAGGAGCAGTGATTTGAGCAGGGTAGTTCGGAATTGAAATCGCGATAAAATATCCCATCCCACTGATCCTAAGAAGAAGTGAAGTTCATGAACGTCTAGAAGAGGAGCTTTCCAAATTCCGAATAGCTTCAACCATACTTATCAATTAGCTTTAGTCCTTCAGATGGTCACTCTATGACCAATAACATCTACTTCGGTTGGCATAAAGTGCCTTTGTTCATTGTTAATTTTTTAAAAGGTCATTTTCCTTGAAGATTTATAATACTTGTTGAATGTGTTCAATATGTGTTCTTCAATACTTTTTTGGAGAAAATGAGGATATCATCAATAAAAGTTGGAAAATACAATTACCAAATGAGAGGAAATAAAATTCGATTCATTTCACATTGGAAGCTAGTTTTAAGTACCAGTTTAATCCAAAAATGGCATAACTTTAAATTGGTAATTTTTGAATCTATTAGTTAAAAAGTCGTTATTTCTATGCTATCTTCTTCCAATTTTTTTTTTGGGGATATCCCGAATAAATTACCATTATTGTAAAGATAATAGCTCCATTTAAAAAAAAAAAAAAAAAAAAATTCATTAGCACTGGAATCTGGATAAGCATCCTTTTTTTCAGTTCAATCATTTACTCCTCAATAATCTATACATAAACACCAATTTTCGGTTTTGGTTTTGGTACCAAGATAATTGGGGATGAACCATTCTGAACAAGAAGGTTCAATGAATTGTTGGTGAATTAATCAGATTATTTCATTCTTTAAGTATATAATTAATTTTTTTTTTTTTTTATTTAAAAAAATATTTTTATAAATTCATTAATAAAATTTTTTTATTTAAAAAAATATTTTTATAAATTCATTAATTAATTTTTTTTTTTCAATAATATAAATTTATATATCTGATGATCTCATTCTTTAAGTATCAGCACTTTGCCAGCAACAGTAGTAAATGTCAAAAGGACGATCTTCTATCTCGAATCCCATCTCCTTGGCTAACTGCGGGTGGAGTCATATTGATCTGTGAAACCGGTATCCTACTGCACATTTAAATTTTTTGGAACCCTTCTTTGGTACGAAAGGTTATGTTTATTTTAGCTTCAGGCACAAACTCGTCATACTCAGATCCATCTTTCATAAAGAAGTGTGTTGTCTTGATGATTACTACCCTGTACGCGAGTCCTTATAGTAATTTTTGTCTTTCCCTTGATCTCATACTCTCATCTTTACCATTTACTGGTGGTTATCATTTATTTTTTTTTTTTTTTCTTTTTATCAGAATTGTTTTGCCTAGTTAGACTCTCTTCTACGAAAAATCTCTTTTTATCGCCTCGGCAATTATCGCTGTTCTTCCTTCCCTTGGCGTTGATGTCCTTGGGAGGGTATTCGCAGGTTTTCATCATTCCTAGCAGGGCCATGATGGCAATCTTTCTTTTGCGGTTATATTTTCGTATCTTTCTTAAGCAATCATCTTTGTAATCTGCAGGAAAGTTATCACACCTTTTTAAAGACGTAAACATATCCTTTTAAGGTTTGTTTCTCAGCAGCAAAGGTCGTAAAAAAGCTTCCCGAACCGAGAGTCACACTTTGTTGTACCAGTAATAATAATAATCTTTTAGTTTCATCTGAAAGCTGAAGTATTCTGCTTAGTCTGTTTAACTCCGAGAGGTATTCATAGGCTTTATCCCATTCTTGCCTAAGTTTAAGAATAGTAGTTTTTACGTCTTCTAACGTTCGTTCCTTTCAAATTCTTGTAGCAACTTATTCATCAATCTTTGTGGTACGGATCATCCCTTTTTTTGAATACTTCGTCTATTTGGTACAACTTCTTAGCTGTTCCCTATAAGTGGTCCTCAAATGAGTACGACATGACCATGGACTCTGTTTGGTAGTACTTCTGATGTCAACCAAAGTACCTTTTTAACTTATTAATAAATGATTCTACATCCCCCCCATTTGACCATTGAACAATTGGGATACTTCTTTTGTACTTCGCAGGGTACGCATCCGTCATCACCACGTCTTCCATTGCACTCCTTGTAAGTATTGGTTGTCTGATTGGAAATGGTGTTTTAATCCTTGGCTTCTTATATATCAATATGTGGTAGGGAAGCACTTACTTGTCTTATATAATTAAATTAAAAAAAATTTTTTTTTTTCCTTGTATTAATTTAATTTTCTTATTGAAGTAATTTAAATAAAAAGATTATACAACAGTTATATTAGTTTTATTAATCTTTTCTTATATGAAATTATATCTTGCTCAGAACATGTAAGAAACTAATATACATGAAATATTCTCAGAAACTGATTATTATACAACACTATCAGCAGATTGTACAATAGTTCAAATATGTTGTTTTGAAAAAATAAAAAAATTCGAATTGAATTTGGACACTTACTAATAATATTCTTAAATTGAGATGCTATTTTTACAGTGAACACTTTCTTTGTTGTAATAAAATCAATATAGAACATTGAAAATTGATTAATGAAATATTCCATTTTTTAATGAATTGAGAAACAAAATTTTAGATAATTAAGATTTTGTTTTTCCTACTATAATTTTTATATTCATAAAAATTAATAAAGAAAACTTTAATAATAATTCTTGCAATAGTAATAATAATTCAGAAAATAGTTCGGTTACTAAGGAAGAAAATAAGTTGATTAATTTTAATAGAAATAATGGTATTGTTAATAATGGCGTTGAAAATTCAATTAGAATAAGTGAAAATGGAAATACAAGTAGTAATGAATATTCTAGTATAGATAATGAAAGTATTAATAGTTTAGATATTCAAAATTCTAGTGAATTGGAAAGTTCCAAAATTTTTAATTATACTACATGATGGAAGACGCAAAAATAAAAGAAATAAGAATAAAACCTAGTGGAATAACTTTGTGGATGTCAGAATAACATTTATAACTATATCAGGAATCCAACTTCTTGAGAAAACAGCAGTTTTCTTAAAAAGAAATAATGTTTAACAGTTTGGAATCACCAATGGTTCCTATTTAGTAAACATAAAAATACAGTTATCAGGAGCGCCAATGCTAATAAAAACAGTTAAGCAAGCAAGGAGTGCTAGAGTCGATATCACAATATAAGTTCATGTTACCAAAAAAGAATCGAAATTCCTCTTTGGAAAATCAAATTCAATAATTTCAATATTTAAATTTTATTTTTATTAATTAATTTTAATATAAGAAATTATTAATGCATATTACTTATTTTTTTTTTTTAGAATAATACACTATACAATTTTTCGGTGATCCATATATTTTCATTATTTATTTTTCGAATTTTATATTTTATTTTTTTTATAATATTTTTATATTTTTTTATATACAAATATATTATTATCTGATTCATATAATAAATAAAAAGAGAAAATTACATTTGAACTATTATAAAAAAAAAAAAAAAAAAAAAAAACTCAATAATAGCAATGTTAGTATTGTATTATATTAAAAAAATGGATTCAAAATTAATATTTGATACATTAAAGGTTTCCAAAGGAAACGAAATTAATCAGTTTAAAAATTTTCAAGAAAAATATCACACCATTTATTTAAATTTATCAAAAAATGTTAATTATTTTGTAATTTTAAACAACTATTTACCTTCAATTAATGAAGCACTGATAGAAGATATTACTAAATCCTAATTCTTAAATATCAAATGAATATGGTGATCAAATATATAAAAATTTAAATAATTTATATTTAGAGACTAGTAAAAAAATTTTTCTTTTATTGATGCATAAATTTGGAGTAAAAAGAAGCGACGATTATCTACATTTTTTAATTCTTATTTATCCTTTACTTAAATGACAGAAATAGTACCAATTGCAAAGGATTTTTCTGAGTCAACATTAAATTGTTCTATGGAATATATAATATTAAATGATAAAAAATATTATCAATATTTTGGATTTACGGATCAAGAAGATTTAGATTTATGAAGTAAAAATAAGGAATTAAACTTTGATGATTTATAGCGTAGGCATAATGGATATAATTAAAAAAGTTTTAATCCATGGCCAGTTTGAGTACATTAAATTCGAATAGCATTGAAAATTATTGTAACAAATAAGGACATTACGATGATTTGAAAAGAATATATAATTAGGATATTGTTAGTGTAAAATAAAATATTTGAGAATTAATAAATGGATATAAGATTGAAATAAAAATAAATAATTACTGAGTACATAATATTCAAATTGAATTAGAAATTAATTTCATAGAGGATTTCAAATAAGAATTAGAAAATTATGGTTATTTAAAGATGATTTATATTCAAAAAATAACTAGCTTGAGAAACATTCCAAATAAAGAATTTAAAAAAATTAACATTTGCTTTAAAAAGATGAAGCGAAAATAAAATTTTTTATGATTTGATAAAATATTCCAATGAAATGTTGAAAGTGACAAAAAAATATGTCGAAATAATGTGGGAAATTTTAGAAAATCACAATTAAAAGAAAGAATTCCAGTGAATAAAATTGATAATATAAATTTTAAATTAGTTATAATAGTTTATGCACATTTTAATGCACAAATAAAGAATTATATTGTTAAAGTTATTCTTATTGCTAAAGAAAACTCAGATTTTATTTTTTTTTTATCCCAAAGAAAAAAATGAAGTAAAAAGAGAAATTATAATAATGGAATTAATTAAATAATTAAATAAAAACATCCGAAATAAAATTTTTTTATTTTACGAATTTTTTAATATATTAAAATTTTAAATACATTTTTTAATACGTAAATTTTATACAATTATGTAGTTTATTAATAAAGGAAGAAAAAAAATGATTAGTAAAAAATATTAAAAATATTTAATACTTCATTTATATTTAATTTGATATTGTTTGATAAATTAATATTATATAAGAAAATTAAAATATTTTCAAATAAAATATTTTATTATTAAAATTTTAATTTTTATTTGAAAAGTAGTGGATATATAAAAAAACAAGTTTTAATTATTTATTTATTTATTTTATTTGATTATATACTCACTATTTTGTTAATATGTTCATAATAAATAAAATTAAATCATTACATGAAAAAAAAAAAAAAAAGGGTTTATTCTTGATAACGGAGAAATGTATGAATTATATAAAGATTTACTTGAAGAAAAATATTTTGTAGATAAATCAAATATAATAAATGATTTTAATAAATTAATTAATAAAAATTCTGAAAAATATGTGTGTATTACAAAACCCAGAAGATTTGGTAAAACTTCAATAGCAGCCATGTTAGTAACGTATTATAGTAAAAATATTGATTCTAAAGAAATATTTGATAAATTAAAAGTATCCAAAGGAAAAAGTTCAGATAATAAAGAGAAAAAAAACGAAATTAAACAATATAAAGAATTTCAAGGAAAATATCACACCATATATTTAGATTTATCAAGCAATGTTTTTTCTTTCGAAACTTTAAACGCATTCATATCTTCAATTAATAGGAAATTAAAAAGAGATATTAAAAAACTATTTCCTAACTCTGAAGTATTAAAGGAATATGATGATGATATAGTTTATAATTTACAAAATTTATATTTAGAAAACGATAAAAAGTTTATTCTTATTATTGATGAATGGGACTACATAATCACCAGTAAAAGGTTTACAGATAAAGAACGCAAAGAATATATTAATTTTTTGAAGTATTTAATTAAAGATCATACCTATTTAGTCTTTGTTTATATGACAGGAATAACAGCAATTGCAAAGGAATTATCTCAATCTACATTAAATTGTTTTAGGGAATATACTATGTTAAATGATAAAAAATATTATAAATATTTTGGATTTACGGAAGAAGAAGTTCAAGAGCTATGTAGTAAAAATAAAAATTTAACCTTTGAAGATTTAGAAAGTTGGTATAATGGATATAAATCGTATGATGGTAAAAAAATTTTTAATACATGGTCAGTTATTCATGCATTAAATTCGGATATCATTGAAAATTATTGGTCACAAACAGGAGGTTTCAATGAGGTGAAAAGAACGATTGATTTTGATATCGTTGGTGTTAAAGAAGATATTTTAGAATTGATTAATGGTAATGAAATTGAAATAAAATTAGAAAATTATGGAGTAGAAGATATCCAAAAAGAATCGGAAGATCAAGTACATATGAAGGAAATATTATATTCAAAAATGGTTACTTTTGGATATTTAACATACTATAAAGGAAAAATATCCATTCCAAATGAAGAATTACGGGAAGAATTTATAAAAGCTTTACGCAATAATAAAAGTGATATGCAATATATCTATGATATGATAAAGAATTCGGATGAAATGTTGGAAGTGACATTACATAAAAATGTCAAAAGAATGTGTGAAATTTTAGATAAATCCCCCATGGAAAAAATTAGCCCTGGAGATAAACTAGATCATGGAAATTTAAAACGTGTTATAGATTATTCATATTTTAATGCTCGGACGAGGTATGAAATTGAAGAAGAATCACCCTGTGGTCACGGAAGAGCGGATATTATTTTTCTTCCCAAAGGAAAAAATAAAGTAAATGGAGAAATTATAATAATTGAATTAAAAGTGAATAGTACAGCAAAAGAAGCTATTAATCAAATACATCAAAAAAAATATTATAATGGTTTAAAAAAAAAAGGATACTATGGAAATATTTTATTAATTGGAATAAATTACGACCAGAAAAAAGTAGAATATAGTTGCGTAATAGAAGAATACAATAACAATATGAAATTATTATCTACATCAGAATCAGCTAATAGAAAAAGGAGAAATGAATTTGAAATTAATAGTGAAAATAAAAGATTGAGGGGTAGTAGTAGTAAACCATAAAATAATTAATTTTGAATACTATTAAAATAATAAATAAACTTTTAAATTGTAAATAATATATAAAAGAATGATTAAAGTAAATGATTTTTTTTTATATATAATATAAATTTTGTAATATAATAATTAATAATTTTATTTAATAAAAGTTGGAAGAAATAGCTATTCAAATGTTCTAAAAATAAATGAAAAGTTTTTTTATTAATTATATTATATTATATAAAATTTTTAATTAGAGTCAAAAAATAAAATAAATCATTTAAAATTAAAAGAATTTTTTTTTTTGTTATTTTTATTTTTATCAATTTTAATATATTTATCAATTATTTAGGAAAATAATAAATAATTACGTTCTCTGAATGTGCTACATTTCTTTTTTTCGTATCGATTTATGCACATAGGTATTCATTCTTTCAATTCTTAAGAAAGGTGACTTATGAAATTGCAATAATTACAATAATGAATAAAAATATTATTATAAGATTTAAAATTCTTTCTAAAAATTTTAACCAAAATATTATAGGACTCTACTATTTCAAATGGTATCATCAGACCTAAACAATTTGGATTCTGTAATAAGAAATAAAATGTTAGTTTATTTTATTATCTTTAAGAAATACGCCAAAGAAAACAAATAATAATAAATTCGCATATATTGCAGTTCTTGATATAAGTAAAAAAATTAAGACTAAACTGTTATATACTTAACAAATTTCAGTAATCTGAGAATACATAGTGAATGACTTTAACTAATCACTAACCTTTGTCGTACATTCAAAGCTCGATCATATTTTAATGTTTCCAATATTTTCATTATTTTATCTTATGAATATATTTTTTTTTTTTTTTTTCTTAAACTTTTTATAATCTTTATAAACTTATGTATTATTAATTGTGTAATAAATAAATTTAAAGTAACATTTATTCTTGTTCAAAAAAAAAAAAAAAAAAAAAAAAAAAAAAAAAAAAATTTTTTTTTATTTTATGTAATATTTAAACATTTTATTAAAATAATAAATAAATAGTAAATAAAAAGCAAGTAATAATGAGTTTTTAATAACAAAAATTAAAAAAATTTTCTAGCAAATCATTATCAAAGATAAAAAAATTTAATTAAATAAAAAAATATCCACAATGATAGGGACTGTTTTTCCAGGTCCAAAGAAAGTTGATGGAAAAGGAATAGCCTGTATCAGGCGTACTAATTATAGTTTTCTATGATAATTTATGGTTATCCTTTCTAAACTGGTTTTTAGTACGAAGATAGTAAATTGAAATACTCGAAGATTGTTGAAAGTGAAACTGATGTTTTATATTGTTTTAAACTGGATATGTTGAAACTTTGGAGTTGTATTATTATTTTTATGTATTTCCAAAATTTTTAATCTCTTTCAGGGTGGAAGACTCAAAAATATAAGATATAAAAATAAAACCTCTTGGAATAACCTTTGTGGATGTCAAATAAATACTTATACTATATCAGGAATCCCACTTCTTTAGAAAATAGCGGCTTTCTTAAACGAAATAATGTTTAACTGTTTCGAATTATCAATAATTCCTATTTAGAAAATTTAAAAACACTGTTATCAGGAGCGCAAATGCTAATAAAAAAAAAAAACAGTTAAACAAGCAGGGAGTACTAGAATCCATATCGCTCTATGTGGTCATGCTATCAAAAGGAATTAAAATTCCTCTTTGGAAAGTCAATTAGATATTATGTATTGGAGAAACATTCGAAATAAGGAATTGTAAAAAATTTATATACGCTTCAAAAAAAAGAAGTGATAAATAAATATTTATGATTTGATAGAATATTCCAATGAAATGTTGAAATTGACATTAATTAAAAATGTCAAAATAATGTTGCAAGTTTTAGATAATTACACCTGATTGAAAGTATTCCAAAGGAAAAAATTGAATATATATTTTAAAATTAATTATAATAATTTAAGCATACTTTCATGCTCAAATAAAGTATTATATTGATGAAGTAAATGTTAATGAAAGAGTATATTTTATTTTCTTTTACAAAATGAAGTGAATAAAGAAATTACAATAATGGAATTAATGAAATAAAAATTTTATTTTGGACAATGTTTTTATTTAATTAATTTTTTTTATATATTAAAATTTTTAATACATTTTTTAATACGTAAATTTTATACAATTACGTATTTTATTAATAAAAGGAAAAAAAAAAAAAAGATTATTAAAAAACATTAAAAATATTTCATACTTCATTTATATTCAATTTTTAATTTGATATTGTTTGAAAATTAATATTTTATAAGAAAATTAAAATGTTTTCAAAAAAAAAAAAAATGCTATATTAATAATAATTTAGAGAATATATAAATAAAATAAGTTAAAATTTATTTGTTTATTAATTATTATTATTTTTTTTTTTTTTTTGATAAAATAGATACTCTTTTGTTAATAAGTTCATAATAAATATATATAAATCATTACAAGAAAAAAAAAAAAAAAAAGGGTTTAATTATAGATAACGAAGATATGTGTGAAAAATTTAAAGGTTTACTTGAAGAAAAATATTTTATAGATAAATCAAATATAATAAATGATTTTAATAAATTAATTAATAGAAATTCTGAAAAATATGTGTGTATTACAAAACCAAGAAGATTTGGTAAAACTTCAATAGCAGCCATGTTAGTAATGTATTATAGTAAAAGTATTGATTCTAAAGAAATATTTGATAAATTAAAAATATCCAAAGGAAAAAGTTCTGATAATAAAGAGAAAAATAACGAAATTAAACAATATAAAGAATTTCAAGGAAAATATTATACCTTATATTTAGATTTTTCAAGCAATGTTTTTTCTTTCAAAAATTTACGTTCTTTTATATCTTCAATTAATAGTAAATTAAAAATAGATATTGAAGAACTATTTCCTAACTCTAAAGTATTAAAAGATTATGATGATGATATAGTTTATAATTTAAAAAAATTATATTTAGAAACCGATAAAAAGTTTATTCTTGTTATTGATGAATGGGACTACAAATCACCAATAAAAAGTTTACAGATAAAGAACGCTATAATTATATTGATTTTTTAAAGTATTTAATTAAAGATAATTCCTTTTTAGCCTTTGTTTATATGACAGGAATAACAGCAATTACAAAGTATTTATATTCATTAAATTGTTTTACGGAATATACTATGATAAATGATAAAAATTATTACAAATATTTTGGATTTACGGAAGATGAAGTTCATAAGCTATGTAAAATTAATAAAAATTTAACCTTTGAAAATTTAAAAAGCTGGTATAATGGATATAAATCTTATAATGGTGAAAAAATTTTTAATACATGGTCAGTTATTCAAGCATTAAATTCGAATATCATTGAAAATTATTGGTCGCAAACAGGAAGTTTCAATGAGCTGAAAAAAATGATTAATTATGATATCGTTGGTGTAAAAGAAGATATTTTAGAATTGATTAATGGTAATGAAATTGAAATAAAATTAGAAAATTATGGAGTAGAAGATATTCGAAAAGAATCAGAAGAAAAAGAACATGTAAAGGAAATATTATATTCAAAAATGGTTACTTTTGGATATTTAACATACTATAATGGAAAAATATCCATACCAAATAAAGAATTGAAGGAAGAATTTATAAAGGCTTTAAACGATAAAGAAAGTGATATGCAATATTTCTATAATATAATAAAGAATTCGGATGAAATGTTGGAAGTGACATTACATAAAAATGTCAAAAGAATGTGTGAAATTTTAGATAAATCCCCCATGGAAAAAATTATTCTTGAAGATAAAATTGATCATGCACATTTAAAACGTTTTATAGATTATTCATATTTTAATGCTCGAACGAAGTATGATATTATTGAAGAATATCCTAATGATAATGGAACAACGGATATTATTTTTCTTCCCAAAGAAAAAAATAAAGTAAATGGAAAAATTATAATAATTGAATTAAAAGTGAATAGTACAGCAAAAGAAGCTATTAAGCATATACATCGAAAAAAGTATTATAATGGATTAAAAAAAAAAGGATATTATGGAAATATTTTATTAATTGGAATAAATTACGACCAGAAAAAAGTAGAATATAGTTGCGTAATAGAAGAATACAATAACAATATGAAGTTATTATCAACAACAGAATCAGAAGCTGAGAGGAAAAGGAACAATGAACTTGAATTTTATGGCCAATGTAAAAGATTGAGGAGTAGTCGTCATAAACCCTAAAAAAATTAATTACAAATACTATTAAAATCATAAATAAATTTTTAAATTGTGAAAAATATATAAAAAAATTATTGAAATAAATGAATTTTTATGTATATAATAATAATTTTATTTAATAAAAATTGTAAGAAATAACTATTAAAATGTTTTTATAAATAAATAAAATATTTTTTTATTGATTATATTATATTAATTTTTTTTTTTTATTTTTTTTTATTTTTTTTTTGTTATTTTTATTTTTATCAATTGTAATATATTTATTAATTAATTAAGAAAATACTAAGTAGTATTTTCTTAATTAAAAAAAATTAAGTACTCTGATTGTACTAAATGTTATTTCAAAACATATGTGAGAGGAATTTCACTGATGAATGAAATTCGGTATCCATTCTTTCAGCTCTTAAAAAAGGTGACTTATGATCATATTCGAGTGTATGAAAAATTTTAATTAATCGTATTTTTTTTTTTTTCGTTTTTGTTTTTGTTTTTAAATAAAGTAAAATTTAACAAAAGATTATTTTTCTTTATGTCTTCAATAATGAAAATAATCAAATCAAATTTCAATTTAAAAAAAAAAAAAAAAAAAAATTAAATAAAGTTTAAAAATGACTCAACTGTTATTATTAATTAACTAGTTTCTTTATTATAGTTAAATTTACCATTCATTCATATAAATATAAGCCTAACAAAATTTTTTTTTTTTTTTTTTTTTGTTTTTTTTCTTTTGTTTTACATTATTTTAATTAAAGGTGAAAAGAAAAAAAAATAATTAAAAAATAGAAAAAAGAATTTTAATTTATTATTTTTTTGTATTAAAATTTGACTTTTTAAATATTAATAATGGCATTGTGGCACTTTTACAATAATAAATTATGTAATAATAAAAAATTTTTAATTTCAAGTGTACTTTTTACCTATATGTATTTTTTATAATGAAATTAATAAAATTTCATTAAGTGTATTCCCTGTCAAAAAATAAAAAAAAAAAAAAAATTTTTTTCTTTCATTCTATTTATTTAATATTATTTTATTTTATTTTATTTTATTCAATCTGTATTTTCTATTCATATTCTACTATTTATTTTTTTATTTTTGTAACAGATACATGGTAACTTCAAGTCTATCCAATGATAGTTCTTTGGTTACGTAATGTATCTATAAACAGTTAGCAATTTTAGCTAATCAAATAAAATCTTTTTCTTAATTTCGTACATTAAATTTTATTATTTTATAGTTAATTATATAGTTAAATATTTAGTTAAATATATTGATATGAAATGAAAATAAAAACCTTAATTATTAATAAATTATTTTATTAATAATTACATAAAAATAAATTAATTAATCACTTGATTTGATATAAAAGGGAAGGTTGCATTACGCCAATTTTTTCACGTGATATATATAATTTTGTGGCTATAGCTATATTATGCTACATAATAATATTTTATTGTATTATTTTGTTATTTCAATTTTTAAATTAATTATTAAGTGAATAATTAAATAAATCATATAATGGTTAGATTTTATGATTTTAATTCTTTTATTTAAATGTTATTAATAAAAAAAATATAAAAATATAAATATTATTAAAAATATAAATATTATTAATAATAATTCTTTTATTTAAATGTTATTAAAAAAAATAATAATTATAATGATAAAATTATTAATTATAGAGACGTATTTGAATATTTATTTAAACTGTATAAATTTAATAAGCTTTATAAATTAAATTTTTGAATGACAGAATTCTGATTATTTCGTTTGATTATTCCTCATTTTTTAATTATTTATTATAAAATAATATTTATATTACATTATTTAAATCAGTTAAACAATCAAACCATAAATTAATAGTGTTATTTCTATCACATTTAGTATCAATTAACTTGGTCTCAATATTTTTGTAGCGTTCAATTAAGACACTGATTTCATTAGTTTTATTTATTGCTCTTTTTTTTTATTTTCCAAATTCCTCTTATCTTTCTTTGATAATCATAATATGGTAAATTTTCAATTTCATTTAATTTATCTATTAATTCATAATAAGATGGTGTTTTTGGAAATAAATTATTTAAATAACTATTGATTCTGCAATTATAATATTATTGTTACATGTATTAGCATTTTTTTTTTTTTAATTTTTTAAATATTTTATATGTTTCTTGTTCTTTATTTTGTAATATTGCAAAAGAAGTAGTATAAAAACTGTCTAATTCTTTAGCGTAAGTTCTTATAATAAATATTTGATAATTAAATTTAGAGGCAATAAAAAATGTACCATCAACAAATATATCATCATTATATTCCCTAAATAATTTTACTTGAAAAGGAGATTGAAAGATTATTAAATTAATATTTTTTGAATATCATAAAATTTTCATTTCACTTTGTTTTATAATATTTAGATTCATTAGGAATTTCAGTAAATGTTGTTACATTGGATGATAGTTTTTATTTAAATTTCTTGATATTTGGGATTTAATTGAATTATATTCTGGACATATAAATCTCATTTCTTTAGAAATTTTATTATATAGGGGTTTTATTTTTATACCATAAGGAATTGAACTTTTTTCAAATTCATCTTTAATTTTATGTTTCATTATAGATAGAGATACATCGTATTCTATTTCAGGATGATTATGTGAACTATTATATTTTAAGATTGTTTTCTTATTAATTAAAATTATAAAAGATTTACATTTATTTCTATACATAAACTTTGAAATAATCTTTTCTTATATATGAAAAATTAAATTTATATTTTTTTATTAATAATAATTTATTTTTTTCTTTTGTTAGATTCATTTATATATCAATAATTGAATTTTCTTCCATTTTTATATTTTTATAAATATTTTTTAATTATATATTTAAAATTATTATATTAATTATTCAATATTATTCTAAATACTAATTTTGAAAAATTAGTTTTTCAATTATTTGCATAAAATATAAATAAATAAAGAATGAAATAATTAAAGTACAAGTATTCATAATAAAATAAATTAAAATAAAATAAAATAAAACAAAATAAATTAAAATAAAGAGTAGAATTTAAATATAAGTACAGATTGAATAAAATTAAATAAAATAAATAATAGAATATAAATATAAAATAAATTCAATAAAATAAATTAAAATAAATAGTATAATATAAATATAAGTACAAATTGAATAAAATAAAATAAATAGTAGAATATATATATAAAACAGATTGAATAAAATAAAATAAATTAAATAGTAAAATATAAATATAACTACAAATTGAATAAAATAAAATAAATACTAGAATATTTATATAAAACAGAGAGAATAAAATAAAATAAAATAAATAGTAAAATATAAATATAAGTACAGATTGAATAAAATTAAATTTTAATATAAGTACAAATTGAATAAAATAAAATAAAATAAATAGTATAATATAAATATAAGTACAAATTGAATAAAATAAAATAAATAGTAGAATATAAATATAAGTACATATTGAATAAAATAAAATAAAATAAATAGTAGAATATAAATATAAAAGAGATTGAATAAAATAAAATTAAATAAATAGTAGAATATAAATATAAAACAGATTTAATAAAATAAAATAAAATAAATAGTAGAATATAAATATAAAACAGATTTAATAAAATAAAATAAAATAAATAGTAAAATATAAATATAACTACAAATTGAATAAAATAAAATAAATAGTAAAATATAAATATAACTACAAATTGAATAAAATAAAATAAATAGTAGAATATAAATATAAAACAGATTGAATAAAATAAAATAAAATAAATAGTAGAATATAAATATAAAACAGACTGAATAAAATAAAATAAAATAAATAGTAAAATATAAATATAACTACAAATTGAATAAAATAAAATAAATAGTAGAATATATATATAAAACAGATAGAATAAAATAAAATAAATATTAGAATATAAATATAAAACAGATTTAATAAAATAAAATAAAATAAATAGTAGAATATAAATATAAAACAGATTTAATAAAATAAAATAAAATAAATAGTAGAATATAAATATAAAACAGATTTAATAAAATAAAATAAATAGTAGAATATATATATAAAACAGATTTAATAAAATAAAATAAATAGTAAAATATAAATATAAAACAGATTGAATAAAATAAAATAAAATAAATAGTAAAATATAAATATAACTACAAATTGAATAAAATAAAATAAATAGTAGAATATAAATAAAAAACAGACAGAATAAAATAAAATAAAATAAATAGTAGAATATAAATATTACTACAAATTGAATAAAATAAAATAAAATAAATAGTAAAATATAAATATAAAACAGATTGAATAAAATAAAATAAAATAAAAAGTTGAATATAAATACAAAACAGATTTAATAAAATAAAATAAAATAAATAGTAGAATATAAATATAAAACAGATTGAATAAAATAAAATAAAATAAATAGTAAAATATAAATATAACTACAAATTGAATAAAATAGAATAAATAGTAGAATATATATATAAAACAGATAGAATAAAATAAAATAAATATTAGAATATAAATATAAAACAGATTTAATAAAATAAAATAAAATAAATAGTAGAATATAAATATAAAACAGATTTAATAAAATAAAATAAAATAAATAGTAGAATATAAATATAAAACAGATTTAATAAAATAAAATAAATAGTAGAATATATATATAAAACATATTTAATAAAATAAAATAAATAGTAGAATATAAATATAAAACAGATTTAATAAAATAAAATAAAATAAATAGTAAAATATAAATATAACTACAAATTGAATAAAATAGAATAAATAGTAGAATATAAATATAAAACAGATTGAATAAAATAAAATAAAATAAATAGTAAAATATAAATATAACTACAAATTGAATAAAATAATATAAATAGTAGAATATAAATATAAGTATAGATTGAATGAAATAAAATAAAATAAATAGTAGAATATAAATATAAAACATATTTAATAAAATAAAATAAAATAAATAGTAGAATATAAATATTACTACAAATTGAATAAAATAGAATAAATAGTAGAATATATATATAAAACAGATAGAATAAAATAAAATAAATATTAGAATATAAATATAAAACAGATTTAATAAAATAAAATAAAATAAATAGTAGAATATAAATATAAAACAGATTTAATAAAATAAAATAAATAGTAGAATATATATATAAAACATATTTAATAAAATAAAATAAATAGTAGAATATAAATATAAAACAGATTTAATAAAATAAAATAAAATAAATAGTAGAATATAAATATAAAACAGATTTAATAAAATAAAATAAATAGTAGAATATAAATATAAGTACAGATTGAATAGAATAAGATAAAATAAATAGTAGAATATAAATATAAGTAAAAATTGAATAAAATAAAATAAATAGTAAAATATAAATATAACTACAAATTGAATAAAATAAAATAAATAGTAGAATATAAATACAAAACAGATTGAATAAAATAAAATAAAATAAATATTAAAATATAAATATAAGTACATATTGAATAAAATAGAATAAATAGTAGAATATAAATATAAATACAGGTTGAATAAAATAAAATAAAATAAATAGTAGAATATAAATATAAGTATAGATTAAATAAATAAAATAAAATAAATAGAAGAATATAAATATAAAACAGATTGAATAAAATAAAATAAAATAAAATAAAATAAAATAAATAAATAAATAAAAATAATAATAAAATAAAATAGAATAAAATAAATATTGAATATAATAATATAAAAATACAAGTATATAAAATAAAATAAAGTAAATATTTATCATTATTTTTTATTAAAGAATATTAAAGAAAATTTATTGTTAAAAATAAAATGTTTTATTTAATTATATATATTAGAAAGCAAAAAAATCATTTATATTTAATGAGATTATAAACAATCAATAATATTATTTTATATATTAAATTACATCATCAATTGAATAAAATAAAAATGTAAAAAAATTTCATTTCTAAAACATTGATCTGTAATATTCTTTAATAAAAAAAAATATTAGATATTTATTTTATTTATTTTATTCAATCTGTATTTATATTTATATTCTACTATTTATTTTATTTTATTTTATTCAATCTGTACTTATATTTATATTCTATAATTTATTTTATTTTATTCAATCTGTTTTATATTTATATTCTACTATTTATTTTATTTTATTTTATTCAATCTGTACTTATATTTATATTCTACTATTTATTTTATTTATTTTATTCAATTTGTATTTATATTTTATTCTACTATTTATTTTATTTTATTTTATTCAATCTGTACTTATATTTATATTCTATTATTTATTTTATTTTATTTTATTTTATTTTATTTTTATATATTTTATATTCATATTCTACTATTTATTTTTATTTTATATACTTATTACATTCTTTATTTATTTATTTATTTGTTTGTTTATTTATTTATACATTTATTTTTTTTTTAAATTTTTTATGGCGTTAACAAAAAAATTTTACAATCAATTAAAAATAAATGGAGTATTGAAAATTTGTATTATAAAAATTGGCAAAATGAACCACATTCAATAAATATGTATAGTAACAGTATATTTAATAATAATTATTAAATATTAAAATTTATATCTTTTTGATAATAATTTTTTTATTTTATTTTATTTCAATATGTAATTATAATTTATCATACCAAAGGTCTCTGGATCGACCCCCACAAGTATCAAATCTTCACGATTTTTCCCTCTGGGTTTTTTGTGAAAGGTTAGGGGTTAAACGATACTTAGGTAGGTATGTTTTCTATATTTCTAATACTATAAGAATCCCATTGCGTAAGCCTTGTTTGAGAGGATTTACAGTGTCCAGCTCCTCTGGGATGGCAAGGACGCCACCTATAGTTGGCTCTACTTTCTATCGAGGGTTGAAACAGAGAAAACTGAGAGTAAAGAATTCGACAAAGATAGCCTATTAAAACCCGAACAATTGGTAGGATTCGATGATGTAGATGGAGAAGCTAGTTATTTAGCCTTAGCCACCAATTTCGCGGATGATATTAAGCAGGCCTATAGACAGGACAAAATGGCCCAAGAGATAATTAAAGACTTAGCTGAAAACGCCAGAAATAATTACAACAAGAAACATTGGCTAGAAGTAGATGACCTTCTGGTTAGAAAGGAAAATCCTGAACAAGTATACGTGCCCACAACGTTCAGGAAGACAATTATCCAACTAAACCACGACTCGGAGTACGCAGGACATTTGGGAATAGATAAGACTTCGGACCTAGTATCTAGGAATTTCTACTGGCCGAAGATGAGGAAGAATATTTCAGTCTATGTCAAAGCTTGCAAAACCTGCGCTACCAAGAAGGATAATAGACACAAAGAATATGGTACTGCAGTAAGGGTTCCAGTTGCAGAATTACCCTGGCAAGACATACAATTAGACTTTATTACGGATCTACCAGTAAAATGCAGGACAAGAACAGAAGATGGTTACGTTTGGGAAACGAAAAGAGCAGGTTGTATCTTAGTGTGCTGTGACAAATTAACCAAGATGATACACCGGATAGGATTTAAGCATGTGCCCACTGCTAACGAGACTGCTAACGCTTTCCTAAAAGAAATTTACAGGTTGCACGGATTCCCTAAGGTGGTTACGACTGACAGAGGAGTTCAGTTTACAAGCCAAGTATGGAAGGAGCTACTAGAGTTTTTCGGAACTGAAGTAAACTATGCTACAACTAGTCACCATGAAATAGTAGGCCAAGTCGAAAGGAACAATGCCTACGTGGAAACTTATTTACGGTGCTTTGTGGGAACCTATGACGATGAAAGCTTGATGGATTACTTATTCCTAGCAGAGTTCTGCTATAATAATTCAATCCACGCTTCTACCCAACAATCTCCTTTCCTTACCTTGTATAACTACCAGATACATAATCCCCAAGAACAGCCGACTTAGTGCATTCGTTGGGCGAAGCTAAAATGATCAATAGCTTTGCTCATAACCTGGGAAACCTAAAGCACATACTGGAAATCGCCCTGACAAGATACCTGGATAATATGGACAAGACTCGTACAGATAATTACCCCAGGTATAGGCTGCTAGACAAGGTATGGCTAAGAAAGCCAGAAAACTATGATGCGTTGCCGTTTTATAAGTTAGCAATGAGAAAATTCGGACCATTTAAGGTAGTTGGCGTCGACGAAGAAAAGAAGAACTTCAGGTTGGATATTAGTCGTTCGCCATTCCCAAATATGTACCCAGTGTTCCATGTGAGTGAGTTGAAACCGTACTACAAACTGCCCAAGACATTAGTACCAGCTCCCGTAGGAAGCCAAAAGATAATCCATATCCTTGGATCTAGAAAGCACTAAGGACAGTACCAATATCTGGTTGGGTACCAGAATGATAAACAAGAGTGGGTCAACGCCGACGTGATCGACGACAATCCTCACTATGCAGAAATAATTTTTATTATTTTTATAGTTAATTATATAGTTAAATATTTAGTTAAATACATATTTTTATTTAGTGATTAGTAAACTAAGGTAAATTAAATTATTTACCAATCATAAAATTATTAACATGTATAAATAATAATTGAACTTGTAACTGTAACGCACTAGCGTTACTATTAATGTAAATTGTTATTATAAATATTAATATTAATAAATAAAAATATAATTATTAAATAAATATAGTTACCCTGTGTAAGCCCAATAACTAATAACAAATAGAATTATAAAGTGTTGCGCTATATTCTAGTGTAATAGGAATAAATAATTATAATTATAATTAATTTAGTGTTTATTATTAACAACTCGAATAGAGAGGTGTTAAGTTATCTTGGCCTTTAAAATTAATTATTATTCGTTATTTTAGTTAATAATAAACTTACCTTTTACTGATACGGACTGGGGTTGAAACACTAAGATATTCAAAACAAAAAAATAAATATTAATACATAATGATAAAAATAAATTTGGAAACAAGAAAAAAATTAAATTTTAAAATATTCTTTATTTAAATTTAAAATTAAAATTATTTATTCCACATATTAAAAAGAAAGAAATTTATTCTTCTTTTTATACTTTTTATTTTAATACATTTTATTTTAATTTTTAACTATTATTTTAAATTGTTTTTTTTAAAAAAAATAACATTTATTAAATTAAAATATAAAAATTAATTTAGAGATTGTATCACGAAGGGCATTCCGGGCGGTAGTTTCTTCTTGATATTGTTTTCAGAAAGAGACTTATAGAATTGATATTTTCTGTATTTTAGATCATTTTTATTATTGAAATTCTTCTGTATTTTAGATTATTTTTATTATTGAAATTCTTCTGGATTTTAGATCATTTTTATTATTGAAATTCTTCTGTAATTTAGTTCATTTTTATTATTGAAATTCTTCTGTAATTTAGTTCATTTTTATTTTAATAAAGATTTAATTTATTTTTGATTTTTGTTTTATTTTTAGTTTATTTCCAAGGTTTAGAAAATATTATACAGAAACTTATAATTCTGTATTTTATATCAAATATTTGTTGAAATAGGTTTTTATTATACTTAATATAAAAATAAGAATTAGTAATGATTTAAATTATATATAATTTGTAATAAGAATATTTAGTAATAATTTTTATTATATTTAATATTAATAAAAGAAATTAAAAAGAATATTTAATAGGAAATACAAGGTAAATACCTTGTATTTCCTATTAAATATTCTTGTAATGATACGGGGTGTCACTAAATAGTGACACCCCGTATCATTACAATCTGTAAAAGATAAGTTTATTATTAACTAAAATAATGAACAATAATTAAATTCAAAGGCTAAGATAACTTAACACTTCTCTATTCGAGTTGTTAATAATAAACACTAAATTAATTATAATTATAATTATTTATTTCTATTACACTAGAATATAGCGCAGCACTTTATAACTCTATCTGTTATTAGTTACTGGGCTTACACTGGGTAACTATATTTATTTAATAATTATATATTTATTTATTAATATTAATATTTATAATAACAATTTACATTAATAGTAACGCTAGTGCGTTACAGTTACAAGTTCAATTATTATTTATACATGTTAATAATTTTATGATTGGTAAATAATTTAATTTAACTTTGTTTACTAATCACTAAATAAAATATATTTAACTAAGTATTTAACTATGTAATTAACTATAAAATAATAAAATTTAATGTACGAAATTAATAAAAGATTTTATTTGATTAGCCGAAATTGCTAACTGTTTAGAGATACGTTACGTAATGTAAAAGTTTTTGTAGGTAGGTAAGATTATAGTTAAATCTTATTGATTGATTAGGTAAGATTCTTGCTATATCTTTCCTAGTTTGGGTTAAATTGGTCAGGTCAAGATGTTTTTATTAATTATAACAATTAATTAAATTTAAATAATAAATAACACACACAAAGTTTTATAATTAAGATTTCAATATTTAAGATTTATGTTTTATTAGAACTTTATTTAATATATATTTTAATAATTATTAAAGGTTAAAGGTTAAAGGTTAATAATTTTACAAAGAATTCAAAATATGGAATTTCAAATCCTTTTTATACTAAACTAAAATAATAATTAACAATATAATTAAATAATACATTTTAATCTTTATATATTTATACATGTATATAAACTATATAAAATATATAATAAAATAATATTGATAAGAATCTTTTAATAAAATAACTATATAAATTATTCATAAAACAATTTAATAATAAAACTAATTTAATAATCAAATATAAAATAAAATAAAATATTAAAACTAATTAAAATTCTCTTTCGGAAATCTTTAGAATAATAAAGAATTCCTTAGAATCTTTTAGAAAATAATTGAATAAAAATATATAATAATAAAATATATAAAACTTATAAACTTATTTAAAATATTATAAAACTATTACTAATAACTAATTCTGTATTTTTAATTAATAATACAAATTAATAATATAATTTCCAAGTTAAGAGATTTATCTAATATAAATTTCTTAATTAATAATTTAGGTCTTAATTAAATAATTAAATTATATTTTGATATTTAAATATCTTTATAGTCCAATATCTCGTTATCTAGTTGTTCAATAAGGTTGATTTTAACATATGTTGTAGTTCTCGTCCGTAGCTTTCCAATGAATATAATTTTAGCGGGAAATCACAATATTATATTTCCATTATTTGTTGAGTTATCGTTGTTTTTCTTCATGTTATTTTTTTCCAAATTCTTAAGGATTAAATTAAATTAAATTATCTTTAATAAATAAGTCCAAACCCTTTGGTTTCTAATTCTTTAATGTTTCTAATATTTATTTTTAAAATTAAAATTGAATTAAAATAATTTTTGTCAATAACTAAATTAAATTTCAATTGATCTAATAGTGAATTTTAACTTCAAATCCACTAGTATTCGTGACATTTAAGTTCAATTTTATAATAAATTTTAATATTTTAATTTAATTTAATATTAAATTTTCAAAAATATCGTTTGTAGTCTATTCGGATAGGACGTCAAACTTCTAATTTGAGTTTGCAGGTTTTATATAAATTATTTTATATATATCAAAATATTATAATTGTTTATTTTAAACACTAAAATTATAGAAGTACACTTATAAAGTATGTAATATTAATATAGCATTTTTATTTATTATATAAAAACAAGATTAACTACGTTTTTATGAACTATTTGTAATTTTCTTATCTTATTTTGTTTGTATGTAAAATATGATTGGTAGATACTATGTTCGACACATTAATATTGTCGTTTAACACTCCCCCTCAAATCTAACTATCCGTAAAGATATGTGAGATTTGTCTCAGTGGTCTTTCACTTCCGTGAGTAGTGAATTTCTAAATTTGTCCATTAGGGAGTTACAAAGATACTTTGTAAATCCATCAACTAGATTTTCTTTAGAATTAATATATTTCAAATTTATTTTATTTTCCTTAATAAGTTCCCTTACGTGATGATATTTGATGTCGATATGCTTTGATCTTGAGTTTATTGATTGATTCTGACAGTTGTATATTGCGGCCTTATTATCAATATTAATGGTAACGGAATTTATATTTATATTCAATTCGTTTAATATGTTCATGTACCATAGGCTATGCTTTGCACACTCACTAACACCATAATATTCCGATTCAGCAGTAGATGTCGCTACACACTTCTGTAGCTTAGAATACCAGCTAGTTGGCGCATTTCCAATCATCATCAAGAATCCAGAGGTTGACTTTCTCGATTCGGTGTCGCCCGCGAAATCTGCATCTACGTATACTTTCAACGACCTTTCCTTTGTGAATTTTATCCCGTAGTTTATAGTATAACTCAGATACTTGAATATTCGTTCAACATTGGCCCAATCCTCTAAAGTTGGATTCTTATTCTTTCTGGCAGCCCTGCTTACGGCGAACATTATATCAGGCCTAGTACAGACAGCTAGATAGATTAATTTTCCAATTGCACTCCTATATAATGTTTCGTCGCACTTTCTTTTTCTTAAATTAAGATTCTCAATGGGTTTCAAGTTTTTAACGGGTAAGCGATCTTTTAGTTTAAACTTAACTAATAATTCTTTTATGTAACCTCGTTGTTGCATGAAATATCCATCGTAATATTTTTTAAATTTTATTCCAATGACGAAATCAATATCACCTATATCTTTAATATTAAAATATACTTTAATTTGTTCTTTTACATATAAAATTTCTTTTTGTTTACCTATCAGTAATATATCATCTACGTAGACCGCTACAATACATAGAACCTCTTTTGATTCGTTTTCCATGATGTATAGGCACGGTTCACTAATTAATCTTCGGAATCCAATCTTTGTGAGTGTGTTGTTCAATGTCTCGTTCCATTCTCGGCCTGCCTGCTTTAATCCATACAAGGCTTTGTTGAGTTTTAAGAATCCTTTGTTGTGCATCGGGTGTCCCTTTGGTGCCTTGATATAGATGTTTTCATTTAGGTCGGCATTTAAGTATGCGGCGTTAACGTCAATTTGCATTATTCGGTAGTTTCTTTGTACTGCGAGAGCAACGATAATTCGTAGTGAGTCTAGTTTTAATGTGGGGGAGAAGGTGAAGGTATAGTCTATTCCATACCTTTGAGTGAAGCCTCTAGCTACTAGACGGGCTTTTCTTTTTGTGATATTCCCATCGGTGTCCCTTTTATATTTTAGTACCCACTTACAGGATATGATATTAGCACCAGTAGGTAAGGATTTGGTGGTATTGAAAACCTTAAGTTTCTCCATATTCTTAAGTTCCTCGTTTATGGCTTTTAACCAGTCGTCTTTGTCAGGTAGGCTAAAGATGTCATCAAAGTCATTTGGTTCTTTGAGTTTTTGATTATCATTACGTTTTCTGGTGTTTATTTGGTTTAATTCAGTGGTTGTGTCGTTTGTTTTGTTTTCTTTGTGTGAGGAAATATTGTTATAATTTATCTTATTGCTGTTGTCGATTTGTCCATGCGAGTTTTGTGGATTGTAAGAAAAGTTATTAAAATTATTAAAATTGTTTAACATATAGGTGTTGCTCCCCCTGATTTCGGAAATTGGCATAAAGTTTGGGAAATTTCTAGGAACTGGGCGAGATATTTTGGAGTTTCCAGGAGTATCTTCGAAGAATTCGACTGAACGAGAGAGAACGATCTTATTATTAGCTATGTTCAGAATTTTATAGGAATTAGTTAATGGGTGATAACCCAAGAAGATACCTGGAAGGGAATTATTGTCGAATTTGTTTCGTTGTGATTTAGGAACAAAGAAGAAGACCTTACAACCGAAGACTTTAAAATGTGAATAATCCATTTTAGTTTTGAATAATAGTTCAAAAGGGATTTTGTTGTTGATGCCAGAGTGGGGAATACGATTGTGTATGTAATTAGCAGTGTCTACCGCGTATTCCCAGAATTCTTTACTAAGTTGTGAATCATTAAGTAGAGATTTAGCTGAACTAATGAGAGTGCCATTAAATCGTTCAGCTCTCCCATTTTGTTGAGGATTATGAGGGATAGTGAACTGTTGAACAATACCTCTCTGAGAGCAGAAATACTTGAATTTATTGTTCGTAAATTCCGTACCATTGTCGGTACGAATGTAAGTGATGGTCTTATTAAATATATTTTCAATAGATTTAACCCATAAAGTGAACTTTTCGAAAATGTCACTCTTGTTTTGGATGAAGAGGACCCAACCAAAACGAGAATAGTCATCAAGGATGGATAGGAAATATTTATTGGAATGAATAGATTCTACTACTGGACCCACTAGGTCCATGTGAATTAGTTCAAAAGGAGCTTTGGCTCTGTTGTTTGATTTCCGATGAGGTAAGTTTCTTTGTTTTGATTGAGAGCATATTGGACATTTAGATTTGATATTAATTTTTAATAGTTTATTTTTAATAGGGTTAATGTTGAAGTGCCCAAGGCGACTGTGCCATAAATTAATTTTATCTAATTTGTTTAGAGTAGAGAGGTGCATCAATAAGGTTTTGTCGTGTTTTGGTTCGTTGTTTGAAATTAGCTTGTTCGATATCCATAAAGTAAAAATATTCTGGCTGTTTGAACTAACGTTAATGATTCTTTTGCCGGAATCATTGTAAATGGTTAAATAAGGTTTGTTGTTGTAATTGAAAAATATAATTTTATAGTGTTGTTGGATAAGTTTGGTAACTGATATTATATTTTTGTTTATGTTATCGACGTAGAACACGTTCTTTAATATAAATTTTGAATTGTCAATATATCCGGTAAAATTACCGTAAGCGGAGGCAACAACTGTCTTACCGTTTGGGAGAATAACTTCTTCATTACATTTTTTAATATCTGTAAGTAAGTCAATACATCCTGTGATATGTATGGATGCTCCTGAGTCTATTATCCATTGTGATATGTGGCTTTGTGGATAGTGGTTATTGCTGACAGTGTTTGTAATACAATTTAATAATATCCCATTTTCGGTATTACAGTCTTCGAAAATATCTTGAGGTTTTTCAATGGCGTTCACTTGATTCTTACGTTGGTTCCTAATATACTTGGAGGTACTTGGAATGTTGTTACAATAATTCTTTCTGAGGTTTTTTTTGAATGGTTTCCTTTTGAATCTGTATTTGGCCTTGTTTCTGCATTCATAAGAGTAATGTCCAAAAGTACCACAGTTGAAGCATTTACCATTTTTTCTTTTTCTTGTTGTGATAACCTTAGAAATTTTGTTCCTATTCTTGGCTTGGGATTCAACTAGGAACAATTTGTTCTCTTCCGTCTTGGATATCTCTCTAGTGTTAGAGAATATGATGTCTGGAATGACATCCTTAACGTAATTGCAGAGTTGCTTCCAATCATTTTTATATTGGAAAACATTTATAAACCTTAGGTTTTCAGGGAGTGACCTATTCAAAATACCAGCCTTGACAGGGTCACTTAACTCATAGTCAATATTTTCTAGCTCATCTATTGCGTTTTGGAGTTTAGCAATGAAAATGTTAATGTCGTCTTCTTCGTTGTATTTCAAATTATTTATTTTGCTTTTAATTTCAAGTTTCCTTTTCTCTGGACTCATTGTGAAGGACTTTTCTAATGTAATCCATATTTGATGAGCTGTCTTTCCATTACCTTCAATTATTTTCTTTGTATTCTCTCCTAGGCTGTTGGTAATGATCCATTTTACCATCACATCGTTTTTTATGTCTTTTAACGATGTGTTCTTATCGTATACTAGGCTGGGGTCAAACTTGTCTTCAAGGTAGTTGTCAAGGTCATCCCTAAGATTTCTTTTTCTAAGTTTCTTTTTTTTTCTTCTATTACGTATCCTTCAAGGTTGTTAATCATCAGTAGATATAGAATGTTCGTTCTCCAGCTGGGGTAATTTTCTGTAGATAGTTCAATAACACGATTGAAATTTTCCGAGTAATTGAACGTGATACCTTTTGTTAAGGTTTCATCTGTGTCATCAATAGTTATAGGTATGTTGTTTCTGTTTCTACTCATATTGTTATCTCCCTTTTGAATTTTGGATAAATGTTTTCTTGATAAAAAATTTTTTTTGTTCGTTTACTAAGTCTTTAAGAACTTTATGTTAGCATATGATGTGATTGAATATTGAATGTTTGTTTGTTTTATTTTATTATATTATTTAATTTAATTGGTTGAAATACTATTATTTGATTTGTTGAATGATTAATACTTATATATATATATATATATATATATATTTTTTTTTTTTTTTTTTTTTTTTTTTTTTGCGTTAAATTTAATTGGTTAAGTAATAATTATGGTAATTTTAATGTATTTAAATTATTGGTTTAAATTTTGATATTAAGGTTCTTCATTGTTTTATATATCTATATAGGAATAATTAAATTCACCTTTAATTTATTATTAATTTAATATATATTTTTATTTTAAATTCTATTCGATAAATTATTTGTTTATTCATTTGTTCTTAACGCGAATTATATTTCCTTTTAAATCTTATTATTTAATTGAAATTTTAATAAGATTTAATTTTGTCACTGACTATTTTCAGTGTGACGTTTATTATTTGCTGCTGACAATTCAGCATAGCATTATTTACCTTTTATTTGCTGCTGACTATTTCAGCATAGCATTATTTATTTCTTATCTATGTAAGCCTTTTTTTTTTTTTTTTTTTTTTTTTTTGTATATAAATTAAAAAATGAATTGTTTTTCATCTTTTAAATATATATGTATAATGTTGAATTTGATTAAAAAAATTCCATTTTTTTTTTTTTTTTTTTTATTGGTATTTTAAGATATTAATTAGTAAGAATATATTTTATTATTTATTTTTTTTATACTATATATATTTTAATACTTAGCTTTATATGAGTTGAGGTGAGATGAGACTTTTAATCTTTTAAACACTAAAATTATAGAAGTACACTTATAAAGTATGTAATATTAATATAGCATTTTTATTTATTATATAAAAACAAGATTAACTACATTTTTATGAACTATTTGTAATTTTCTTATCTTATTTTGTTTGTATGTAAAATATGATTGGTAGATACTATGTTCGACACATTAATATTGTCGTTTAACAGTTTAAAATAATTTTTTTTCCAACTTTTATAGTTTTTAAAAATTTTTAACTATTTAAAATTAAAATAAATTGCCTATTGACGGAATCGAACCACCGACCTTCGCTTTACAAGAGCGACGCTCTACCATTAAGCCAAACAGGGATTCCCTGGTTTTATTGTGTAATAATTTAATTATAAAATTAATTAGAATTAAATTATTAACTACAACTTAATAATAACTAAATAATAATTATTATTAAATTGAGAAAACAAAAAAAAAGATAAATATACTTATCTTCTATAAGAGAGAGTTTATTATAACTAATTATAATAAACTAATAACACAAAATTGTCAAAGAGAAAAGATTATTTTATTTTATTTATTTTTTTTTTTTTAAATTTGTTTTTTATTAAAACTTACTTTATTAAAATAGAAATATAAAAATTTTATTAATGTTATTACTATATTATAATTGTTATAATAATAACTCTTGATTTCTCAAAGAGAATTCAAGAGCTTTATTTATACTTTTTTGAAAAATAAGGTTAAATTAAAAAATGTTTTCTAATCTTAACAAATCTCTTATCTAGGAAAAGATTAGAGAGAAAAACCTAGATAAGATTTTTGATCGATATTCTATCCATATCGATCATCGTATCAATTAGGTAAAACCAATTACTTTTAAAAAGTGATTGGGAAAAACCCTAATTGACCGATTAGCTAATCTAATTTAATTGATCGAAAATAAAAGAATAAAATAATAAAAGATATTTCGACCATAAAATCATAAATTTACAAATAAGGAAAATAACATAATAATGATATTAATAAACAAAATACAGAATACATTATTAAGTACATATTAGAATACATAATATATTTGTTTACAATTTAATTAAATAAATAAACTAAGACTAATAAATTTAATAATTAAATATATAATTAAATAAACTATAATTATTTATAAATGTATAAATAATAATTAATTAAATAAATTTGTTGTATTAAATTAATGATTATTTAATATTGAGTTTAATAAATTATTAATAATATTTAAATGAATAAATATTATATAATTAAATAAAGTTATAATTATAACTTAACTAAGAAAATATAATTATTTTATTTAAAAATAATTATAGATTCTTACATATTGTTAAGGAATGAACAAATAATGTTAATTTTATTATTTTTCATAAAAATAACTTAACCACTAAAATTAAATTATTTATTTCCTTACTTGGGGAACTTTCTTATGTTCTATTACTGCCAAATTATTACTAATATTAAATTTATTATTATTAATATAAATTCTTTATTAATATCAATACTTTATTATTAAAATTAATACTATATTATTAATATCAATATTATTATCAATATCTAGTTTTATTAATATGATTTATTCTATCAATATTTTATTATTAAAGAAAATTTTATTTTACAAATATTACTAATACAGATTATTTATTATTAATAAAAATTAATATAATTAATAATGATTTAAAAATCTTTTACTTAAATCCATGATCCTTGTCATTAGAATTAGTAATACTTCCTTCCAAAATACACCCTATTTATAATAAGATTAATAATAGATAATAATCTAAAATACTTTTATTTAAAAATAGTATAAAATTAAATAATACTCTATTACTAATAGTTCTGTAAAAGTAATAAAATTATTTTTAAAATATATTATCACTACAATTATTTAAAATATATTATCACTACAATTAATAATAAATAGTTTAGAATTTAATAATATGTAATAATTATTTATTATAATAGAATAGATTATGAATTTATAATTTAAATACAATTCAAACATGTAACTCTAAGATATTCTAAAGAAATGGCTTGACCATTTCTAACGATAAAAAAAAATATAAATAGATGAGAAAATTGTATTTTAGAAAAATAATCTGAGAAAAAAAATAGAATCTTATTAAAGAAATTAATTTATTTTTAGTTTTTAATTGAATAATTTTTATTAAATAAATAAATAAAATATTTTAAAAAAAAGATATATTTTAATTTTTAATTTTTTTTATTTTAGTGTTTATTTCTATATTTATTATTATTCTGTCCCGAACCTCAACATTATGTTACGATACAAATAATAAATAAAAAAATAAAAAATTAAATAAACTATTAAGATTAATTAATAAATAAATAAGAATAAAATACTAAAGTATTAAAATATATAATAAGGAAATTAAATAATGTATAAATAATTAAATTATTTAAAATAATGTATTAATTGTATTTATTTAATATTGTAATAGTAAACAATTAGATATTTTATTATAAAAAATTAAAATTATATTTATTATTATTTTATATTTTTATTATAAAATTTTTATTATACTTTATTATATTTTTATTATTATCTTATATTAAATATTATATTAAAATTATATTTTATTATATTTTATTATTATAAAATTATTATATTTTTGTTATTATATTTTTATTATATTTTATATTTTTTTTTTTATTTTTACTCCAATCAAATAAATGTTTTAAAGATATAAAAAGAACAAAGTAAAACAATACTTTAGTTCTTCCTCTTCTTTCAACTTTATTTTTATATTTTTCTTTTAATTTTTCGAGAATGAAATAGTAAATATTTAGTATTAGTATTAATAAATAATTAAATAAATAATTATATAAAATTAAATTGTTCTCTAGTTAAATTGATTAGTTTTGTTTTTGTGTTTTATTATAGTTAAAGATAAAAATAATTTTGGTTAGTTTAAATATTTAGTTTGTTTTGGTAATTTAGTTTTAATTTAGAGATAAATTTTATTAAAATATTTATTTAAGTTATTTATATTAGAATAGTTAAAATAATATTTATTTTGTTAGTGAAAAATTAAATTTTTAATTATTAGAATATATTATTTTTTTTTAATAATCTTCAATTCTGTACCATAAATCTTGGCGAGCTATGCAGGACTTGAAGATAAAAAAAATAATATGAAAATAATAATTAAAATATTAGATAAATAATAAAGTTGTAGAAAAAAAAAAAAAAAAAAAAAAAAAAAAATTTTTTTTTGAAATTTAGCCAATAGAATAATTAGAAAATTGAAAAAAAAAAAAAAAAAAAAAAAAAAAAAAAAAAAATTAAAATTTAACCAATAGAATAGTTAGAAAATTGACAAAAAAAAAAATTTGGATTATAATTTAAAGTTGGAAATTTTATTATAAAATTATTAGTAATAATAATAATAATAAAAAAAAAAAAAAAATAATAATAAATTAGTAATAAATTATTGAAAATAGTTAGTAGGTAAATAGGGAATTAAATAATTAAATTAAAGTAAAATTTTTGTTAATTTTGATATTGGAAAGTTTAAATTTTATAATTAAATTTACAATAAATTGTATATAGTATAAAAAATAGGATTATTAAATACTGATAAAAAAGTATATTTATTATTTTCATTCAAAAGAAAAATTAAAACCAAAAATTATAAAGATTTATATACAGTGTGTAAACCGGTTGAAAATTAATTAGTAAAGAATTAGGGTGATTCCAATTTTTTACTAATTAAGGTTTTTAGTCGATCTCGTGAGTGCGTGAATACGTCCCAAAGTAATAATTATACTCCCCACGGCACTTTCCGTAGTTTATCAACTATCCGAGCGTTGTCAGGGTTTTTGGACAAGATCGAGCACTGGAACAATAATGAACTTATATCACCGAAGGTATAAGGTCCACCTTATAAATCTTTATAAGAATATAAAAATAAAAGTTTTAATTTTCAATACATCAAATAATTAATCAATTCAATAAATAAATAAAATTTTTCACTTACACATTTTTAATTTCAATTTATTCAATTTTATTTCAGTATCAGTTTAATCCAAAAATAATATCATTCTATATTTAAATTCATAATCAAGAAATTTTCACTTTATATTATTTATAAAAAAAAAAAAAAAAAAAAAATTTATCAATACTTCTAATTAGTCATCCATTAAAAAGTTAATTCAATAAGTTCAGGCAAAAAATAATAAAAAAAAAAAAATATTTATAGGAAATAAAAAATAATCTTATAATTAACAAAACAACAAAAACTTATCCACTTATCAATCCATCCATCAATATATTCAATCTTATTAAAATGAAAATATTAGAACTAGAAAGTTTGCTTCCCCGTCTTAATGAATACGATAGAGATATTGATTCTTGGTGTGACGAATTCACAAGAATCATGTCTCTAGCCAATATTACCAATCCAATGAGTATACACTCCTGGGCAATGGAGTGCGTTGAAGGAAAATTAAGGGGAATAATACAAGACTTATATACAATTGAAGATGGTGTTCAAAATTATCCAACAATTCAAGAAATTAAGGACGTAATTGAGAAGGCTTTAGACATAACACCACAAGAAAAATGCAAACGGCTTCAAAAGTTAAGAATTCAGAAAGGAGAAAGCATAAGAAATTTCAATTGGAGATATAAAAAAATGTATAATAATCTCCCAAAGTTTTACCAAACATTTATTACAGTAGAAGATTATGAAGAATCAATTATTTATAGACCCTACGCAAGATCACAAGTAATTACACAAAGATGTTTGGATTTAGAAGATGCATTTGAAGAAGCTGAACTTGCAGAAAGAGCTGAAGAAAGAAGAAATAACAATAATGAAGTTATAATGACAACGTTATATAATAATCATCCGTTTTATTACAACAATAATAATTACACAGTTAATCCTTACAGACAAACTAAAACAATAAATTATAATTCCACTTTTAACGGAAGACAAAGTTACATCAAGAAAAATAATTTTAATCAAAGATATTACAAAGGGCATGCTGACTTTCAAAATAATTATAATAGAATTCACTTTAATAATGATAAAGTCAATAATTATACAAACAATAATCCAATTACAAGAAAAGAATCAATCTTTTCTAATAATAATAATATTAATGAAACGAAATCAACTTATAATAATCAAAAAACATGCTATAGATGCGGTCAAAAAGGTCATTATTACAATCATTGTCCTTACTCTTTTAAACAACTTGCAGAAATGGAAGAAAAGAATAATAATGAATCTTTAAACTTTTAAATGGAAGAAGGAAAACTTCCAACAATCAAACCAAAAATGAAATTGTTGCTGTTGCCGTAAGAAATAATAAGAAAACAAATAAAGAAAAGCCTTATAGTAAGACTAAAACAAAAACAAATAAAACTATAAATACAAAGAATAATCATAATAATGAAGTTGAAAAAATGGAATTAGAAAATGATGAATTACAAACAATTGAAAACAATAATACGAATGCTAGTTTTGATGTCGATAAAAGCAATAGCAATAAAATTCAAACTGAGAATGAAATTTCAATATTACCTATTACAACACATCCAACTGAAACTGAAAGACTTAATGAAATTGACGTTTCAGTTTTAGCACAACCATCTATCAACAAAGCGAAACAAAATGCTAAAAATCAAAAAGAAAAAGAAATCATTGAAGAATCAGAAAATATTATTCAAGAAACTAATATTAATAAACAAAATAAATTACCAAGTACACAATTAGAGGAAAGAAAAACAAAAAATAATAATACTGATAAAATAGAAAAACACATTATGATAATGGATGGACAACCAAAATATGATATAACAAATGATCTCAATAATAAATTTGCAAATATTACATTTTCACGATTATTAGATATTAGTCCAAAATTACGAGCGGAATTTATAAAAGCATTGAGGCTAAAAAGCCCTGCAATAAATAAGAAAACTCCAGAAGAAATCATCTTATCAGTAATGGCTAGAGATGATGTAGCAACAACAGAATGTCGAATTAATAAAGTAAAAGGAATCGCTTTTCTAGATACAGGTGCTAGTATAAATATAGTTACCAAACAATTCTTAAACAAGCTAGGAAATATTAAACCAGTGGGATATGTAAAAAATAATATTGTCCAAGTCTTATCAAAAGAAAATGTGTATACAGAGATATATTTATTAAATGTTAATATTGGAAAGTTAAATTTACACGATATTTTTAGAGTTATTGATAGTAAACATAATTTATTTGATATTTTAATTGGTTATGGAACACTTAAAGATAATAATTTATTTATAAATCCAATAAATAATTCTCTATGCCTTATGAAAGAAAATAATTCATGGAAATGTTTAACAAAACTTGGAAAGGAAAATAATAAAGATGTTATTAACGATGATGAAGAAGATGAATCAAAAAATACAGAAGATAAATCTAATTCTGATATTAATAACAATTCTTATTTATACTGCTTTATTAATGAAAATAAAGATGAAAATAATAATAAATTGTTGGAAAACCATAATGAAAAATTAAATACTCTAAATAATAATAATGATAGCAAAGTTAATAATAAAATTGATGAAGATGAAAATAAAAAGGCGACTTTACTACAAAACATTATAATTGAAATTCCCAATAAAAATAAAAAGAAGGTTAGAAAATTATTAAAAGAATTTTCCACTATTTTTGCAACAAAAATTGAAGAACTTCAACCGACTAAATTATTACCACACAGAATTCATTTAGTAGATAATGCCAAACCAATAAAACAACGATGTTATAGGCTTTCTAGGGTTCAAGCTAAAGCACTTAAAGTTGAATTAGAAAAACTTATAAATAACAAGTTAATTGAACCTTCCAATTCTCCCTGGTCCTCTCCAGTTATATTAGTACTAAAAAAGAATAAGAAATGAAGATTGTGTGTGGACTTTAGGAAATTAAACACCGTCACAATAAAAGATGCCTATGCATTACCTATAATCGATGAAATATTATTTTCAATTGGAACTGAGGTTAAAGTGTTCACTACAATCGATTTATTTTCTGGTTTTCATCAGATTCCAATGTATAAAGACGATATACCTAAAACAAGTTTCACCACTATGTATGGCAATTACCAGTTTCGAGTAATGCCTTTTGGATTATGTAATGCTCCCGGAACCTTCCAAAGGGAAATGAATAGGATATTTCTACCACTTATTGGAATTTGTATGTTTGTCTACGTTGATGATTTAGTTGTATTCTCTCCTTCTATTGAACAACATATAGAGGATCTCAATAAAGTATTCAACATCATTAAAGAAAATAACTTAAAAATTAATTTAGAAAAATGCAATTTCTTCAAAGAAAAAGTCAATTTATTAGGTCATACTTTATCAATTAATGGAATTTCCTCTATACAAGAAAAAATTCAAGTTATTTTAGAATGGATTCCACCAAGAAATATCACTCAATTACAGTCCTTTCTTGGTGCAGTCGGCTATTATCGAAAGTTTATATTCAACTTTTCTAATATTGCTAAACCATTGTTCAAATTATGTAAGAAAGGTGTTAAATTTATATGGGATAAAGAACAAGATGATAGTTTCAATGAATTAAAAATTAAGTTAGCTTCTGCTCCTATTTTAACTATGCCTAATTTTGATAAACAATTTATTATCCGTACTGACGCTTCTTATGATGGTATTGGAGGAGTTCTTCTTCAAAAAGATGAAAACAACATTGAAAAACCTATTCATTTTGTAAGTCGCTCTTTAAAGCCGGCGGAGAAGAATTATGCAATAACAGATCTTGAGGGTACAGCCGCGACTTACTGTGTTACAAAATTTAAGTCTTATATTGCTGGAAATAAGTATGAAACACTTCTTTACACAGACCACAAGCCATTAGTAGGATTATTCAAAGACAAAGAAACCAATAATTCTAGGCAAAAACGTTGGGTTTTACTTCTTTCGATGTTAAAAGTCAAAGTATTATACGAACCAGGAAAAAAGAATGTTATAGCAGATGCACTATCCAGACTACATACTGAGCATAATAAAATTATAAGTACCATAACAAGTGAAATAGGTGAAAATAATTCAAATAATTTACTTTCTTGTTATAAAGACAAATTCATAGTAATTAATAATGAAGAATATTTTAAGGATGATGGTAAACTAAGAAAAGTTATTAAGAATCAAGACGAAAAAGTTGATTTAATATTAAAAGCACATAAAATTGGTCACGAAGGTGTATTTAAAACAAATAATAGACTTAAACGTGACTATTATTGGACTAATATGATTCTTGATGTTTAGTATATTGTAAAAACCTGTGAAAGATGCCAATTATTTAGACCCCAGTCGTTTAACTATCAAACAGAAGACATTGCTACTAAACCAGGATTACCGTTTTCAAGAGTTGGTTTAGATATTATAGGCCCACTCCCAACAACAAAGAAAGGAAATAAATATATATTAGTCTTAGTTGATTATCTAACAAAATGGGTAGAAGCAAAACCAAAACAAAACATTGAATCCGATGATGTAATTGAATTTTTATCTGATATTTTTGCTCGATTTGGAATACCCGAAGTAATCGTAACTGATAATGGTCCACAATTCTGCTCCGATAAAACAAAAGCATTTCTTGATTTATATGGCGTTTTCGTTCAATTTGTTGCTACTTATCATCCTGAGTCAAATGGTGAAGTTGAAAACCGCAATAAAGAAATTGGAAAATACTTAAGATTATTATGCAACAAAAACACTTCTATATGGGATGAAATATTACCAAGTGCGTTATGGGCTTTACGTACTTGTAAAAATGAAACAACAAAATTTTCAAGTTTTGAATTGTTGTATGGTCGTCGTGACCTTCAACCATTTGAATTAATGTTGAACTTAGACAAAAAGGAAAATTATGAAAGCGAAGATGAATTTTTAATTAGAAGGTTTACTACTCATTATAAATGGATAAAAGAAGCCATAAACAATATTCAAACTGCCAATAAAATATGGGAAGATAGAAGAAAACAAGTTAAAAGACTTAAAGCAGAATATAAACCTGGTGACTTAGTATTAGTTAAATATATAAACAGAAGAAAACTTGATCCTTATTTCTTAGGACCAATGAAAATAGTTAAAAAACAATTTAATACAGTAACGCTTTGTGATCCAGTTACTAATGAAATAGCCGAAAGAAATGTGCATTTAAAGAATATCGTTCCGTATAGATTATGTGAAATTGAGACTTCAAGGGACGAAGTCTGATCTTAGGGGTGGCATCATGTTACGATACAAATAATAAATAAAAAATAAAAAATTAAATAAACTATTAAGATTAATTAATAAATAAATAAGAATAAAATACTAAAGTATTAAAATATATAATAAGGAAATTAAATAATGTATAAATAATTAAATTATTTAAAATAATGTATTAATTGTATTTATTTAATATTGTAATAGTAAACAATTAGATATTTTATTATAAAAAATTAAAATTATATTTATTATTATTTTATATTTTTATTATAAAATTTTTATTATACTTTATTATATTTTTATTATTATCTTATATTAAATATTATATTAAAATTATATTTTATTATATTTTATTATTATAAAATTATTATATTTTTGTTATTATATTTTTATTATATTTTATATTTTTATTTTTATTTTTACTCCAATCAAATAAATGTTTTAAAGATATAAAAAGAACAAAGTAAAACAATACTTTAGTTCTTCCTCTTCTTTCAACTTTATTTTTATATTTTTCTTTTAATTTTTCGAGAATGAAATAGTAAATATTTAGTATTAGTATTAATAAATAATTAAATAAATAATTATATAAAATTAAATTGTTCTCTAGTTAAATTGATTAGTTTTGTTTTTGTGTTTTATTATAGTTAAAGATAAAAATAATTTTGGTTAGTTTAAATATTTAGTTTGTTTTGGTAATTTAGTTTTAATTTAGAGATAAATTTTATTAAAATATTTATTTAAGTTATTTATATTAGAATAGTTAAAATAATATTTATTTTGTTAGTGAAAAATTAAATTTTTAATTATTAGAATATATTATTTTTTTTTTAATAATCTTCAATTCTGTACCATTTATGATAAAGAATGCCCAAATAATGTTCTTTTGGTTATGCATCTTAAATGATTCATTTAACCCTTAAACAAATTATTTGATTCTTTATTCTTTCGGAACTTTCTATATTCTAATAAATTAATCTATATTCCTAATTGGTACAAATTAAATTATACTAATTAAAAAAAGTATATTTAATATTAATTCCTTATCTATGCTACCTTTATTATTCTTATCTATATTTTATTATTATTAAAATCCTTATCTATATTATATAATTTATTTTATCAATTTTCTTTATAGTTTATCAAAAATCTTATCAATATTTCTTTTATTAATATTAAACTTATCAATATTAAATATTTCTTTGGAAAATTCCAAATTAAAAAATTGTATTAATGATTACTAATAAAAAAATTAAACATAAAAGAAAATAGTTATATTATTATTATATGTTTTATTATAAATATTATATTATAAATTTGATGAAATGATTATAAATTTTATATTAACAATTTAAATAAAATTATTTTTCTAAACTTAATAAAATTAAACTTTAGGATTAAATAAATATTACTAAACCACAGAATTAACTTCTGTAAAATAAAAAAATAGTCTTTTAAAATATATAATTAAGTAGATTAGTAATAAATAATTAGTAATAGATTAATATATAAGTATTATTTATTATAAGTTAAATAACAATTATATTAATAATAAAAAAATAATATAAAATATTTAATAATTAATTTTAATTATACAAAGAAATGGCTTTACCATTTCTATTATTTTAAGAAAAAAATATAAATAACAGTAAAAGAAATTGTATTTTTTATATATATTGTAATTTTAATATTGTAATTTTTTAAATAAAAATTTAATAAAGGATTTATAAAACAAAAATTTATTTTTTTTATTAATTTTCTTGTTTGTTATTTTTTTATTGTTTATATTAATACATATTTTTATTTTTCCCTCTCTCCGAACCTTAACATTTATGTGTAAGTATCAATAATTATTCGCTAACAAATAATTATATTTTCTTAGTTAAGTTATTATAACTATAACTTTAATTAATTACATTTAATATTTATTCATTAAATTTATTTTTAAATATTCATTAATTTAACAAAATTTATTTAATTATTTTAAATAATATATTTACAATATATTAATTTCTCTACTGTAACTAATGTATTCTGTATTGTATTGTATTCTGTATTTTATAATGTATTCTGTATTTTATTAACTATTTAATTATATATTTTTATATAAGGATAAATTATATGATCGAAATATCTTTTATTATTTTATTCTTTTATTTTCGATCATTAGATTAGATTGGAAAATTGGTTAATTAAGATTTTTCCCAATTACTTTTAGAAGTAATCGGTTTTACTTAATTAATGCGATGATCGATATGGATAGAATATCGATCGAAAACTTATCTAGGTTTTTCTATCTAATCTTTTCCTAGATAAGAGATTTGTTAAGATTAGAAAACCCTTTCTTATTTAACCTTATTTTCATAAAAAAATATAAATAAGGCTCTTGAGTTCTCTTTGAGAAATCAAGAGTTATTATTATAAAAACATAGTTATAATAGTAACAATTTTATATTTTTAACTTTAATAAATTAATAAAATATTTTATTCAAAAACATTTTTTAAAATCAAATTTATACAAATAATTCTTCTTTTGCTTTCGTGTTTCGAGTTATTATTATAATTAATTTTATAATAAACTCTCTAGGTAAAAAAAAAATTTTATTTTATTTTATTTTATTTTCTCAATTTAATGAATTAGTCGTTAAGTTGTAGTTAATAATTCTATTTTGAGTTAGTTCTTAATAGAATTATTATAGTATGATAAGAATGTACCAAATAATGCATTATTAATTAAATCTACGATTTATTTCTATTACATTATGTGTACATTATTATTTTTGTACTTTAATAAATTTTTAAATCCAAAGATCAAAAATTAAATCAAAAATTATATTAAACTTTATATTTTTATATTAAATCTTATATTAATAGTAATATTTTTATATATTTAAAACTTATATTAGCAATATTAATAATAAATCTTATTCTTTTTTTTATTTTTATATTAATAATAAAAATTTGTATTAATAATATTTTTATGTATTAATAATTAAAAATTTATATATTATATTTTAACTTTTATTATAAAATTTTATATCGAAATTTTTATTTTATATTGAAAAATATTTTATTTTATTAAAAACCTTTATATTAGAATAGTATTTTTTATTTTTATTTGAATATTTTAACAGATTGTAATAAAAATTATAGCCAATTAAATAAGTTCTTATTAGTAATATTTTAGATAGATTATTAAAAAAAAAAAAAAAAAATGTTTTATTAATATTATAAATATATTTTATTTATATTGTTATAATTAAATTTTATATAAATGATTATAAAATTCAATTTAAATTTAATAGTTTTTATAAAAAAAAATAAATAAAATGTAGTTTAGTGGCAAGAACAACTTTTATGCCTTGAAAAAAGTATAAATAGTTGTAAATTTTCTACCAATTTTTAAAAATCAAAAATCAATCAATTAATAAAATTAATAAATAAAAATAATAAACAAATAAATAAAATTTGTGTGTCTTTTACTTTTATTTTATTTAATTTTCTAAAACCTTAAAATGTACATGTAAGAAATTACTTATAAAATTAATTATAAATAATTTCTTAACTACAAATTGTTAAGATAATAACTGAATTTCAATTCAATTTCAATTTCAATAATTCAGTTATTTGAATTTCAATATTAATGAATAATAATATATAATAAATATTATTAAATTAACTTTATTAAAATATTTAGGAATTAGTCTAGGCCAACCAATTACTAAATATTATTAACATATTGAAATTAATATATATTAAATAATGATATAAAACAAATATGTGTAGTAACATATTTGTATATTTAATAATAATTATTAAATATTAAATTTATATCTTTTTGATAATAATTATTTTATTTTATTTTATTTCAATATGTATTATTATAATTATAATAATTATAATACTTTATTTCATATAAAATTTATATATTTCTATATATTAGAATATATAATTAATATATTACCTATTTCTTATAAATTAAATTATTTATATTAGAATGTAACGGAGGTGCTTCTATAGTAACGGCGGGACGTGGTATAGAAACACAGAAAGGAGAAAACTCAATAGGTTTACACTATTTGTATAAATAATTCGTTTTATTAGAAATATTTTTTATTAATTATAAAATTTAAAATAATTATTAATATTAATCAACAAGGTAATATTTCGAATTACTTATACGTTAATTATTATTAAAAAAAGCACAAAGAAAAATATTTTCATTCATGAAGTTCGCACTATTTATACTTTTAACGGAAAAACAGTTTTAACATGTAAAAATAATTTTAAAGAAATATTTAGAAATATGTTTGTAGTAATTAATAATGTAAAGTTTCTAAAATATAGATTTTAATTGATGAAAATGAATCTTATCAAAAAGAATAAAATAATTTATATAATAAGAATTTCTAAATTCATTTCGGTTGAATTACAAACCGAAAGAATCTTTAACTTTCTATAATTTTATACAGAAAGAATATTCAAGAAGATATTATTAATAATTAATAAAATAATTAATAAAATAATTATTAATGCAAAATGGGTTGTGGTGTGAGTCAAACCCATGAAGTATTGGTCATGGTCAATGTAACTAACCATTGAACCAAAGTTCTAATTTTACTAACTGTGTGTAAGAAATAATAATTATTTACTAATAAATAATTATTATTTCTTAGTCTTTATAATTATTGATAATAATTATAAATTTATTTAAATTATAATTAATTCATACATTGAGATATTATTATCAAATTTATTATAATTGTAATTATTCATACACTTAAATAATATTAGAAAATTTATTTAAATAATTATTATATGTACACTTATTAATATTATTAATTTTATTTAGTTATTCATTTAATTATCAAGTTAATGTAAACATTAGTTTTATTTATTTTTTACATTGTACATTTAAAAGAACAATTAATAAGTTTCTGTATTTTTTATAATTCTGTATTCTAGTTTAAAGATAGTTTTATGTTAATAAGTTTAGATTAGATTTTAAAAATAATATTTAGAAAGATAGAATAGAATAATTTAGATCATTCCGGTTATTATTGATTTTTCCTTTTATTAGATGATCTAAATTAAAATTTAGGAAATCGATATATTAAGGTTTTATCCAAATATAAAATAATATATTTGGTTTTACTTAATATATACGATGATCGATATGAATAGAATATCGATCAAAAAACTTATCTAGTTTTTTCTTCTAATCTTTTTCTAGATAAGATATTTTTTAAGATTAGAAAACCATTTTATTTAACCTTATTTCCATAAAAAAATATAAATAAGGCTCTTGATTTCCCTTTAAGAAATCAAGAGTTATTATTATAAAAATATAGTTATAATAATAATAATAGCAATTTTATATTTTAAATTTTAATAAATTAATAAAACATTTTATTCAAAAAAACATATTTCTTAAAACCAAATTTATCTAAATATTCCTTCTTTTACTTTTTGTGTTGTTATTATAATTAATTTTATAATAAACTCTCTTTTTAGGTAAAGTTTTTATTTTTATTTTTTATTTCTCAACTTAATGAATTAGTCATTAAGTTGAAGTTAATAATCATATTTAGTGATAGAACTTAGTATGATTATTACACTGTGCTACAGTATTTAAATAAAAATGGAAATTGTCAATAAAATTGTAATAAAATATAATAATTAATTATATTACAATAATAAATAATAATATAAAATTATTCAAATTTATTTAATTAATTAACAGCCAATAGGATTTAAATTATAGTAAATTAAAAGTATAAAAAGAAAAATTATTATAAATTTTTTAAAGGGTGGTTTTTTTTGGAGAAAATAGATATACATTAGTTAAGATAAATATATTCGGGGAATATATTTATTTATAAAATATAATATAGTAATAAGTTAGAAATAAATAGTTAATAAGATTTTTTTATAATACTTTATTATAAAATTGTATTACGACATAATAAATTAAATAAAATAAAATAAAACGACAAAAATAATTCTTAAAATTCTGTTTTAAAATAAAGTGTGTAGTAATTATATATTTCTATATTAGAATATACTATTTTATTTTATACTATCTTGCAAACTCACAAAAATATTGATACTAAAATATTAATAATAAAGATTAATAAAATAACGTATCAACTGAAGATTTCGTTACATAGAAATAGAGAACTCTCTTGTAAATTTTTAGGAATTAGAATTATTATTTTAATTGTACGAATATTATAATTTTATTAATAAAATATACTAAACTACCATTATTTAAAACCCACTGCTTATAAATTATTGCACATAAAAATCCCGTATATCAATAATGTATACACGTGATTGTCATATTAAATTAATTTTTATATTAATTTATTATCAGAATTTTTACATATTATATTTTAATTATAAAATATATTATTTAGCTATATTAGATTCTTATATTTTATTTATATTAAATATTTATATTATTATCTTAGTTTATATTATCAATATCAAACTTATATTAATACTATTACATATTTATATTAATAATTAATATTTTGATAATTAGTTATTTTATATAAATACATGTTTAAATCTTTTGATAATTCTTTGTAGGATTATTGTAATTTAAATTATAGTAATAATTATATAAAATAATAATGTAATAAAATATTATTAAAATTAAATAAAATTTATACTTTAAATAAAAACTTAATTATAAAATTTACTAATAACAATATGTTTTAAATAAGAGTAAATTCAAATTATTAATTAATTACTATAATTTGGCATCTTGACCTAATCGTTAAGTCCAAATTATCTGAAAACTTTAACACAAATTAACCTTAATTATTACTAATTAACATTAATTTGAGAAAATAAAATTAAATATAATTAAATAAATATAAAATAATATAAATAAATAATTATACTTAACTTAAATATAAGATAGAGTTTATTATAGAAAGTTTATAATAAACAATAACACAAAAGGAATAAAAGACACAAATATTTATAAAATATGTTTTATTAAAAAGGGTTTTGTTTATTAATTAATTATTTTATTTGAATTATTATTTATTATAAAAATTCTAAAATAATAACTCTTGATTTCTCGAAGAGAACTCAAGAGAATCAAATATATATAAATTAATAAATTAAATATTATTGGTTAAAATAAGTACAAAAATTTAATGTATTAAATTAATATATTAAATAAGAAAGATAGATAAATTTTATAATAAATTTATCTAAATTTCTTACAGTGCATGTAAGAAATTAGACTTATTGTTAATTTATAACTGTATGGCCATATGGGAGATGGGTACCCATATGTGCAAGTCTATGTTTTTTTTTTTTTTGTTCTAATTAATATTAATATTAATATTAATAGAGATAATAATTTCTATATTTTTGTAGAAATTATTATTACAGTGCAACAGATACATGGTGTAAAATATCCAATAATTTGAATACGTATTTAAATGTAATGTAATGTAAATTATTGTGGATAAAAATGTTTTCCAAATTTTTAATATAAATTTAAATGTACTCCAAATTATTAATTTAAATAATTTTCATAAAAATTTATGACTAAATTATTTGGAGAATTTACATCATTATTACTCACTTTGAAAATAATTAGTCATAAATTAGTTAAATTAAAATAATCAAAGAAAAATAACTTTTTCCGTTTGTTTACAAAAACTTGACGTTTTGTTTATTTATTTTAGAAATATTAGATAGTTTTAAATAGTTTTTATATTAAAATAATTCATAAAATTTCATGTAATTTATTATTAAATGTAATTACAAATATATAATAATATTTTAGTTAGTTTATTACAATTTATTAAATTTAAATTTTAATTTTCAAAAAGTATAAAAAGAGTTAATTTTCAACTATTGAACGATAGTTGGAAAATAGTATAGAAAAGTATGGTATAGTATAGTATAGATAGTATAGATTTTATATTTTATTAATTAGTATTATAACTATTATTAGAATAGTTATTTTTTTATAAAACAATTTTATTTTAAATTTTATTTAAAAATCTTAACTGCTAGTAGGCTTTCCGGTAAAGGACCATACGGTACCCAGTTAAGTGATTGTTGATTTATAGTATAGTTAAATTTGATAAATAAGAAATATTAATAAAGGAATTTTTATAAAACAAAAAATTAAATTAGTTTTTAGTTTTAGTGTTTTAGTTAATAATTAATTATAGTGTTAATATAATAAATTTGCGTAAAATAAAAAATAGTCTGTCCACACCGACCTAAGCTATTAGTTTATTTTACACATGGTAACTCCGAGCCTATCCAATGATAGTCCTCTGGTTACGTGTCACGAATACTAGTGGATTTGAAGTTAAAATTCATTATTAGATCAATTGAAATTTAATTTAGTTATTGACAAAAATTATTTTAATTCAATTTTAATTATAAAAATAAATATTAGAAACATTAAAGAATTAGAAACCAAAGGGTTTAGACTTATTTATTAAAGATAATTTAATTTAATTTAACCCTTAAGAATTTGATAAAAATAACATGAAGAAAAACAACGATAACTCAACAAATAATGGAAATATAATATTGTGATTTCCCGCTAAAATTATATTCATTGGAAAGCTACGGACGAGAACTACATCATATATTAAAATCAACCTTATTGAACAACTAGATAACGAGATTTTTTTTTTTTTAGACAGGGAAGAGACTAGATAACGAGATATTGGACTATAAAGATATTTAAATATCAAAATATAATTTAATTATTTAATTAAGACCTAAATTATTAATTAAGAAATCTATATTAGATAAAATCTCTTAACTTGGAAATTATATTATTAATTTGTATTATTAATTAAAAATACAGAATTAGTTATTAGTAATAGTTTTATAATATTTTTAAAAAGTTTTATAAGTTTTATATATTTTATTATTATATATTTTATTCAATTATTTCTAAAAGATTCTAAGGAATTCTTTATCATTCTAAAGATTTCCGAAAGAGAATTTTTAATTAGTTTTAATATTTTATTTTATTTTTTTTATTTTATTTTATATTTTATTATTAAATTAGTTTTATTATTAAATTGTTTTATGAATAATTTATATAGTTATTTTATTAAAGATTCTTATCAATATTATTTTATTATTATATTTTATATAGTTTATATACATGTATGAATATATTAAGATTAGAATGTATTAATTATTTATATTGTTAATTATTATTTTAGTTTAGTATAAAAAGGATTTGAAATTCCATATTTTGTATTTTTTGTAAAATTATTAAATTCTAAACTATTAACATAAAGTTAATGAATTAATTATAACAATAAATAATTCTTTGTATTAATATTAGTTAATATTATTATTAAAATATATATTAAATAAAGTTCTAATAAAACATAAATCTTAAATATTGAAATCTTAATTATAAAAATCTGTGTGTGTTATTTATTATTTAAATTTAATTAATTGTTATAATTAATAAAAACATATTTACCAGACCAATTTAACTCAAACAAGGAAAGATATAGCAAGAATCTTACCTAATCAATCAATAAGATTTAACTATAATCTTACCTACCTACAAAAAACTTTTACATAATTATTCTTTAATTAAGTGTTCTTTCCTTTATTCTTGATAACCTAAACCTCATTGTAAAAATAATTTATTTTAATATAAATTAAATTCAACTTGTAAATAATATTAAATCAATCTTAATTAATTAATTTGTTGTATATTAAACATATGTATATATTAAAATATTATTGTAAATATTAAAAATTATATACTTTTAAGATATTTTGAATTATTAAAACTATTAATTAAATATTATTATAAAATTATTAAAACTATTAATTAAATATTATTATAAAATTATTAAAACTATTAATTAAATATTATTATAAAATTATTAAAACTATTAATTAAATATTATTATAAAAATTATTATAAAATTTACTATTAAAATTATTAATTAAATATTATAAAAATTTTATTTTATTTTTTGAAAATAATTACAAATATTATTTAAAATAATTAAAGATTATTAAATTTATTATATTAATCTTTAAAAACATTTTATTTAACTTAAAATATCAAAGAAAATAGTAAAAGCTATTTTCTATATATTTATTTTATAATTATTTCTAATTAAGTTATATTTAAATATTATATTATTATATTTATAAAAATCAAAACAAAAATGAATTATTGATATAAAATTAATTCAATAATTCTATAAAATTACTTAAATTATAAACAAATAATTATACTTTAAATTTATAAAAAAATATAAATATAGTAAAAATTTCTTAAAAATTAAGTATATGTATTCGAAATAAATTTTTTTATATTAATAAATAATAAATAAAATTTTAATAAAACAAATTTTTTATAATTTAAAATCAAAGCAGGGTAATCCCCGTTCCCCCCTGCTTGATTTTAAAGATAGACGTAATAAACCCGAGTCTACCACCTCGGTTCTTGAAGCCTTTTACGATTTGGCTACAGAAAAGCAGACCTTAGAAGATGCGATACGTTCCCCGCGGATTATAAAGATGACTACCTAGAAAGATATGAGTACGACCGCGAGAGGAAGATAGCCATTATGGCTCTGCTAGGAATGATGGACTCACGAAGACCCTCCAAGGATATAGAAGCCAAGAGAAGGAGTAACAGCGACAATAGCCGAGGAGATAAAAGAGATTTTAGTAGGAAAGGGTCTAACATACAAAATACTTATGATAAAACTAAGAAAGATGATTATAACCACAATAGTGGTAAGGATTTCTGTACGAGACAAAGCGAGAAGCAAAACTATTACAAGGACTCAGGTACCAGTAGTAATAATCCAATTCCTAAGACAGCACTTTAGATGTAAGATAGATGTAAGATGGGTCTGAGTGCGAAGAATTTGTGCCAGAATCCAAAATAAGTAATCTTCGTACTAAAGAGCGGCTCCAAGATTTAAATGTGCTGTACGATACTGGATCATAGATCAACATAATCCATCCAAAGAATTAGTGCAGTATTTGAAGCCATGAATGGAACAGTAGTGTTCTCTAAGTTTGATCTCAAATCTGCCTATAACTTGGTTTTAATACGCGAAGGTGAAGAGTATAAGACAGCCTTCAATACCAAGTTCGAACACTTTGAGCATTTGGTAATGCCTTTTGATTTAACCAATTCACCAGCCGTGTTTCAGAGCTTCGTAAATGATATCTTTAGCGAAGATATTGGCAAGTACTGTCAGGTTTACCTAGATGATATAGTCGTATATTCTAAAACTTTGGAGGAACATGTAGAGCATGTTCGAACGATTTTAAAAAAGCTAATACAAAATAAGCTTGTAGCTAAGATGTCCAAGTGTGAGCTACACAATCTTAGGATTTCATTTTTAGGCCATGTGGTTAGTAAAGATGATGTAGAAACTGACCCAGAAAAGATCAAGGTCGTGGCTGAATGGCCACAACCAGAAAATGTCAAGCAGATGCAAAGCTTCTTAGGTTTTTGCAATTATTACATGTACTTTATAAAAACTTTTCAGAAATAGCCAAGCCGCTATTTAAGATGACTTCTAAGAAAAAGAAATTTGAATGGAATGAAGAAGGATTGGCCGCGTTTCACAAGCTAAAGGAAATGCTTACCTCTCCATCAGTGCTAGCGTATCCTGACCACGAGAAACAGTTCTTTGTTGAATGCGATGCTAGTAATTACGCTATAGGAGGTATGCTATCACAAAAAGGAGACGATGGTACTCTTCACCCTATATATTACTACTCAAAGACACTCAGCAAGGCTGAAGTAAATTACTCGATTAAAGAAAAAGAATTATTAGCCATTAAGATTTCTTTTACTGAATGGCGACACTTGCTTCAAGGTGAGAAGTATAAGATTATTGTTTATTGTGACCACAGGAATCTGTTGTTCGCTACGAAACCACAACTATTAACTCCTAGGCAAATTAGATGGCAAGAACTATTCTCCACTTATTGGTTTGAAATAGTATACAGACCTGGGAAGAGGAATGGAAACGCTGACGCCCTCTCAAGAGTAGAAATAGAGAAAACTGAGGGTAAAAAATTTTATAAAGATAGACTATTGAAACCCGATCAATTGGTAGGATTTGATGATGTAGATGGAGAAGCTAGTTATATAGCCTTAGCTACAAATTTCATGGATGATATTAAGTAGACCTATAGACCGGATAAAATGACCCAAGAGATAATAAAAGACTAATCGGAAGACACCAGAAACAACTATAACAAGAAGCATTGGCTAGAAGTAGATGGTCTTCTGGTTTGAAAAGAAAACCCTGAACAAGTTTACGTGCCCACAACGTTCAGGAAGACAATTATTCAATTTAATCATGATTCAGAATACGCACAACATTTAGGGATTGATAAGACTTCCGACCTAGTATCTAGGAATTTCTACTGGCCGAAGATGAGAAAAGATATTTCAGGATTCGTGAAAGCTTGTAAAACCTGCGCTACCAAGAAGGATGACAGACACAAAGAATATGGTACTGCAGTAGGAGTTCTGGTTGCTAATTACCCTGGCAAGAGGTACAACTAGATTTTATTACAGATCTACCAGTGAAGGATAAGAACGGATAATGGTTACGCTTGGGAAACGAAAAGAGTAGGTTGAATCTTAGTGTGCTTTAATAAATTAACCAAGATGATACAATTGATAGGATTTAAACATGTGCACTACGCTAACGAGACTGCTGACGTATTCCTAAAGGAAATTTATAGGTTGCACGGATTCCCTAAGGTTGTTACAACCGATAGAGGTACCTAGTTTACAAGTCAAGTATGGAAGGAGCTAATAGAGTTCTTCGGAACAGAAGTAAACTACCACCTTCACCATGAAACAGCAGGTCAAGTCGAAAGGAACAATGCCTACGTAGAAACTTATGGTGCTTTGTGGAAACCTATGATGATGAAAGCTGGATGGATAACTTGTTCTTAGCAGAGTTCTGCTACAACAATTCAATCCACGCGTCTACCCAACAATCTCCTTTCCTTACCTTGTATAACTACCAGGTACATAATTCCCCATAAACAGCAGACCTAGTACACTCGTTAGGCGAAGCAAAGATGATAGATAGCTTTGCGCATAATTTAGGCAACCTCAAACATATCCTAGAAATCGCCCAAACCAGATACATGGACAATATGGATTAATCAAGAACGGACAATTATCCCAGGAATAGGTTACTGGATAAAGTATGGCAAAAGAAACCTGAAAGCTATGATGCCTTACCATTTTACAAGTTAACCACAAGGAAGTACGTACCGTTCAAGGTAGTAGGCGTCGAAGAAGAAAAGAAAAACTACAGGCTAGATATCAGTCGTTCGGCATTTCCTAATATGTATCCAGTGTTCCATGTAAGCGAATTGGAACCATTCTACAAACTACCTAAAACATTAGTACCAGCTCCTGCAGGTAACCAAAAGATAATTCATATCCTTGGAGGACAGTATCAATATCTGGTTGCGTACAAGAACGATAAACAAGAGCAAGAATGGGTGATCGATGACAATCCTCACTCTACAGAATTGCTAGAAGATTACCAAGATTTTAGTTATAGCCAATTCATTGGTAACGTCGTCAACCATTAGTAGGGTTAGGGGTTATAACAGATACATGATAGTTCTTTGGTTACGTAACGAATCTATAAACAGTTAGCAATTTCAGCTAATCAAATAAAATCTTTTTCTTAATTTAGTACATTAAATTTTATTATTTTATAGTTTATTATATAGTTAAATATTTATTTAAATATATTTTTATTTAGTTGATTAGTAAATCAAGTTAAATTAAATTATATACCAATCATTAAATTATTAACATGTATAAAAAAAAAATGTACTTATAATTGTAACGCACTAGCGTTACTATTAACGTCAATTGTTAAAATAAATATTAATATTAATAAATAAAAATTAATTACTAAAATAAATAAATAACCCAGTGTAAGCCCAGTAACTAATAACTGATAGAGTTATAAAGTGCTGCGCTATATTCTAGTGTAATTGTAAAGATGTGATTATCCCAATCACATTTTAAATTAAAAATTTTTCTTGTGTAATTCAAAAATATAAATTATTCTTTGAATTATAAAATAATAAATAAAATAAATAAATCATATGAACTAAAATTTTGAATTATATTCTTTAAGCCACAAGGCAAATTTTTAATGTAATAATTTTTATAAAATTTAATTCTGAGAAAACTATTGTTTTTAAAATAATTTAAATGAATTAATTAAAGTTTAAAACAAAATAAATTAATAATTTATTTTGTGAAAAATAAGTTTCAAAATTTAATCATGACTCCTTTAACATTGTTTTTAAATCGAAAATAAATAAAGACTTTACTTATAATATGAAAACAATAAATAGATAATAAATATACTTAATTTTAATTATTTAGTATTAAGTTTAATAATTATATTTTTCTAAATTTAGCTATAGTTTATAAATTTATTATTTAATAAAATTCATTAAGGTAGTTTTATATTAAAATATATGTAATTTAAATAAAATGATATATTATCAATGTATTTAGGAAAAGTATAAATAGAAGATACTTTTCACATTTTTTTCTCGATGTAATTGTTATTGAACAAATAACTATTAATAAATATTAAATATTAATAAAATATATTTTTAATAAAAATTTTTTAATAAAATTTATTGTGTCTTTATTATTGTAATCTATTTTAGTGTCTCCTTTTACAGTAATAGAAATAAATAGTTATAATTATAATTAATTTTAGTGTTTATTATTAACAACTCGAATAGAGAGGTGTTAAATTATCTTAGCCTTTAAATATAATTATTGTTAGTTATATTAGTTAATAATAAACTTATCTTTTACATTGTTGAGGTTCATATTGTAAAAGGAGTGTGAAAATTAATAAATGGATAAATTAACTAACTACTAAATTACACTAAAAGAATTTATTACTACACATTATAAATTTTATTTAAAGAATTACTATTCAAAATATTTATTATTTACAAATTATATAATTATTTTATTGTTAAAAATAACTTTATTAATATTAATATTTATTTTAATAACAATATAGGAAACTTTTCAATTATTTCTTATTTCTATTTCATTTTCAACACTATTTTTGCTAATTCTTTCCTCAGAAAGGCCCTCTCATATAAAATATGGATTATCCATATTTTTTATATTATTTAATTACATTATTAAAACTAATCACATTAATTAATTACATAAATTTAATATTTAAAATTATAAAATATAATTATTATAAAAAAATTATTATATAGAATATAAGAAAATTATTAATAGTAAAGAATATAATAATATATTTTTATAAAATAAATTATGTCAAAGTTTTGAGATAATTTGGTCTTAACGATTAGGTCAAGAAGCCATATTATAGCAATTAATTAATAATTTAAATTTACTCTTATTTAAAACATATTGCTATTAGTAAATCTTATAAATAAGTTTTTATATAAAATATAAATTTTATTTAATCTTAATAATATTTTATTACATTATTATTTTATATAATTATTACTATATTTTAAATTGTAATAATCCTAAAAAGGATTAATCAAAAGATTTAAACATGTATTTATATAAAATAATTGATTATTAAAATACTAATTATTAATATGAATATGTAATAGTATTAATATAAGTTTGATATTGGTAATATAAAATAAGATAATAATATAAATATTTAATATAAATAAAATATAGAATCTAATAATAGCTAAATATTATATTTTTAAATTAAAATATAATATGTAAAGATTTTGATAATAAATTTCAATATTTTATGTTAAAAATATAAATATTAAAGTTTATAATTATGTTAATTTAAGGACTAGTTTTATGTATGCTAATATATTTTGTGTAAGTTATATGACCAATAATAATAACGAGCCACATAATATAATAACTATAAATATCTTAAAAATATAAAATATGAATTTACATATTCTTTCACACAGTTGAATATAATAAAGATACTTTTCATTTTAACAGATTAAGAGTCTCAACTCACCAGTTGAGCTTCATATTAAGACTAAGTAGAATTACTTATAATGCTAATTGTAAAACTCTGTGTGTATTATTTATTATTTAAATTTAATTAAGTTGTTGTAATTAATAAGAACATCTTGACCTGACCAATTTAACCCAAACTAGGAAAGATTTAGCAAGAATCTTACCTAAACATTTAATTTAATTTTACAGAATTTTATAGAAATTCTTAATAGTTAAAATTATATTTTGTTCTATTTTATTCCTTCCTTTTATTAGTTTCTATTTTTGTGGTTAAAATCGGTTTTAAACGAATTTTCCACAATTCTATAATTTTTCAAAATCACGAAAACTGTTTTTCCGAAAAAAGTATAAATAGGTATGAATTTTCACTTGAAAATATTTCTCTTCGTGCTTTTATCGTAGTTTATTATTATTAGTAATAAAACATCTTTCTAATAAAACAATTTTTAAATAAATAATTAAATAAATAAAATAATAAATAAAACCAATATTACTAATATTTCAGCACCGACCTTCCTAACCAACAAAGGAATCAAGTGCTCCAATATTAATATTTTGTGTTTACTAATTCTTGTGTTTAGTTTACTTATTCTAAGTGTCCTTTTAGTATTGGAACACCCAGGTTTCCGTTACATATATAATTATTTCATTTTTTTAAATTTTTTGGAATATTTTAATAAGACTTACTAATTGTAACGAATCCTAAAATGTAATAATTTAATTAAAAAATTATAATTAAATTATTAATCATTAATATTAGCTCTAACTGCTAATATTAAAGGTTTAGAAAAGAATCATACTTACCTATGGTTCTTTCTAATTTTCGAGTTTATTATAACGAATTATAATAGACGAAACACTAAAATTGATAAAGAAAAGTTTTAATTATAAAATCTGTTTTATTAAAATAATTTGTTTTATTATTTATTAGAAATTTTAAATGTAAAAACTATTGTTATTATTATTATATTATAATTGTTATAATAATAACTCTTGATTTCTCAAAGAGAACTCAAGAGCCTTATTTATACTTTTTGTCAAAATAAGGTTAAAATCAAAAGGAGTTCTAATCTTAACAAATCTCTTATCTAGGAAAAGACTAGAAGAAAAACCTAGATAAGTTTTTTGATCGATATTCTATCCATATCGATCATGCGTTAATTAAGTAAAACCGATTACTTTTAAGAAGTAATTTGAAAAACCTTAATTAACCGATTACTTAATCTAATATAATGATCGAAAATAAAAGAATAAAATAAGTGAAAATTATTTCGATCATAAAATTTAAAATTTAATCTATTTAGTTCTATTTTATAAAACTTTACATAAAAAATATAAAACAATACATTAATAATAAAATACATGATTAATACAATACAGAATACATGATAGAATACAGAATACATGATAAAATACAGAATAGTGTTTTAGTTTATGATTTAATAAGTGAGAGAAAACTAAAACTAATAAATTTAATAATTAAGTGAATAATTAAATAAATTTAATATTATTTTAAATGTATAAAAATTATTTAATTAAATAAATTTTTAATATTAAACTAAATAAAATTTTAATATATAATTAAATAAATTATTAATTATAATTAGGTGTATAAATGAAATATGAGTTAAATAAAAGTTATATTAATTATAACCTAACTATGTTGAAATTATAACTGAATTGAAATCTCAATTTCAGTTATTCACATTTCAATATACATTTAATTAATAATTAATATAAATTTTTATTTAATATTTAAAGAATTATCTTAGGCCTAATAATTCTGAAAATATTAATAAATAAGATTTATATTAATAATTTCAATTATTTACATATGACGTCACATGTATTTATTTATATTATGTTTATAAATATGTTTACATCATATATATTAATTACTATTTTTAATTATTCAAATTAATTATACAAATTAATTTTATTTAATTATATTAAATATTTTAAACATATCGATATTGTTATTATTTTAATATTTTATTAATATTCATTTAACTATATTATTATTATCTTATAATTAAATACTATTATTATGTAACTTACAAAGTATAAAAGAAAGATGTAAAAATCTATCTTTTATGTTCTTTGTAAGGTTATTGTATTTACAATAATTATATACTAATAATTCAATAAATAAATATTTTCATAAATCCTTCAAGGAAATTATTATTTAAAATATTCTTAGATATTAAGTGTTTAAATAACTTAACTATTTATCTTATATTATTTTAAATTATATTATTATTAATTAATTATTGTTGGATTATTAATATATAATTCAACATATTAACCTAGTAACGTTATTGATCATAAAACTATTTTATATCTTAATTTTAACAAACTAAGATAATATAATTATTTTGTTAAAAATAATTATAGATTCTTACATAAAATGTAATAATTCTATTAAGAACTAACTCAAAATAGAATTATTGACTACAACTTAACGACTAATTCATTAAGTTGAGAAAATAAAATAAAATAAACTTGTTTTACCTTTAGAGTTTATTATAAAATTGATTATAATAATAACACGAGAAGTAAGAGAAGAATTGTTTATATAAATTTAATTTTAAAATATGTTTTTTGAATAAAATATTTTATTAATTTGTTAATGTTAAAAATATAAAATTGATACTATTATAACTATATTTTTATAATAATAACTCTTGATTTCTCAAAGAGAATTCAAGAGCCTTATTTATATTTTTTTATGAAAATAAGGTTAAATAAGAAAGGGTTTTCTAATCTTAACAAATCTCTTATCTAGGAAAAGATTAGATAGAAAAACCTAGATAAGTTTTCGATCGATATTCTATCCATATCGATCATCGCATTAATTAAGTAAAACCGATTACTTCTAAAAAGTAATTGGAAAAAATCTTAATTAACCGATTTTCCAATCTAATCTAATGATCGAAAATAAAAGAATAAAATAATAAAAGATATTTCGATCATATAATTTATCCTTATAATAAAAATATAAAATTAAATAGTTAATAAAATACAGAATACATTATAAAATACAGAATACAATACAGAATATAATAGTTACAGTAGAGAATTTAACGTATTGTAAATATATTATTTAAAATCAATTAAATAAATTTTGTTAAATTAATGAATATTTAAAATTAAATTAAATAAATTTAATAAATATTATATTTAATTAAATAAAATTATAGTTATAATAACTTAACTAAGAAAATATAATTATTTGTTAGCAAATAATTATAGATTCTTACATAAAATGTAAAGAATTAAATTTAAACTTAATTAAATTTAATTCTTTTCTACAATTAATACTAATATTAATCGAGAAATTAAAAAAAAAATAAAAGAAAATACTTAATAAAACTTAAAATAGAGTAGGAGTTTATTATAAGAGATTAGATAATTAGTCCAAATAAAACTTTTATTAAAATATTTTTTATTAAAAAATAATTTTTATTAAGATTTTTATTATTTAAAAATAATTAAAATTTTATTTTGTTTATTATTATAATTATATTCTTATAATAATAACTCTTGATTTTCAAAATAAAGAAAATCAAGAATTATTTATAGTAAAGTTCCAAATCTTAATGAATAACTTTTTAGGAAAAGATATGGGAGAAAAACCTAAAAAGTTTAATGATCAATTATTAATAAAATTGATCATATGTTAATTGAATAAAAACCGATATTTTCCAATCGGAAAACTTCAATTAACATTTGTTTTATTTAAACAATGTCAATTATACATGGTATTGTTTTATTTTAATTAATTTTTTAAATATTACTTATTCTTTTTTTCATTTGATTTGTTACATTATGATTTTTAATATAATTTTATAATTATTTCTAAATTATAATTCTATAATTTATATTAGATTTGTTTAAAATTATATTAATGTAACAATTATTTAAATTAAAACTTAACATTTAATTATCAAATGAATTTTAACAAATATAAAAAATATTAATGTTTAATTATTTTAATATTATTAATTAATACAATGATAAAGAATAATAATTTTACAATATTAATTTTAAATTATTAATAATAATTTTATATTAAAAATATTATATAATAAAGTTAATAAATTTTATTAAATAATTATTATTTTATTTAATAAAGATTAATAATTATTTTTTATTTTAATAAAAATTAATTATTATTCTTTACATAAAATTGGTACAGTACTGAAGAATTTTTATCATAAAATAATATATTCTAATAATTAAAGAAAATTTTAAATTCTATTCTATTATTCTAATCTATTATTCTAATTTAAAAATCTAAATACTAAACAATTTAAACTAAAATAATTTATTCAAATTAATATAACCTAATATAAATAATTTAACTAACAACTATAATTATTAAAACTATTAACCAAACACTAAAAACCTTTAAACACTTAATACAAAACTTAAATTATTTTTAATTCTAACTTTATTTAAAATAAACTATTTTATTTTTATTATTTAATCTATTCTAATTTTATTATTTAAACTATACTAATTTATTATTTAAACTATTTAAATTTAATTATTTAAACTAATTTTATTTTAATATAACTATCTAAATTTATCATTTAAACTCGAAAATATCAAAAGAATAATATAATAATAAAGTTGTAAGAAAAAGAGAGAGAACTAAAGTATTGTACTACTTTGTTCTTTTTATACATTTAGAATAGTTATTTGATTGTATTAGAATAAAAATTTAATAATAAAAATTTAATAATAAAAATTTAATAATAAAATTTAATAATAAAATATAATAAACTATTAAAATATTATTAAGTATTACAATATTAAATAAAAATAATAATTAATACATTTTCTAATTTATTATAACTAAATTTATAATTATTTTAATATTTTAATATTTATTATTTAATTCCACTAATATTAATAATTTTTATTCTTTAATAATTATATATAATTTTAATTATTTTATTTGTTCCGTAATAAAATTTCAGAAAAAGAAATCTTGGCATAGTGGCTAGAGCTATGACGATGAATCGAACTACTCGGATTCGATTCCCAATCAAAGAAAATTTTAATAATTTTTATTTTCATTTTCTAGATGTTTCTATCTGTAATTTCTTTAAGAATTTTATAGAAATTCTTAATAGTTAAAATTATATTTTATTCTATTTTATTCCTTCTTTTTATTAGTTTCTATTTTTGTGGCTAAAATCGGTTTTAAACGAATTTTCCACAATTCTATAATTTTTCAAAATAATGAAAACTGTTTTTCCGAAAAAAAGTATAAATAGGTATGAATTTTCACTTGAAAATATTTCTCTTCGTGCTTTTATCGTATTTTAAAGTAGTTTATTATTATTAGTAATAAAACATTTTTCTAATAAAACAATTTTTAATAAATAATTAAATAAATAAAATATTAAATAAAACCAATATTGCTAATATTTCAGCACCGACCTTCCTAATCAACAAAGGAATCAAGTGCTCCAATATTAATATTTTGTATTTACTAATTCTTGTATTTAGTTTACTTATTCTAAGTGTCCTTTAGTATTGGAACACCTAGGTTTCCGTTACAATAAAAGCACCCACTGGAATAATATTAGGAACCTTTGTGCTGAACACAAATTCTACCGCCGCCTTGGAATCTGTTATAATCTTTTGGATCTGTTAGCTACTTCTAATATTTCATGGATACTACTATCTCTTGGATAATTCAACTACTAATAACTCATGGATACTACAATATCTTAGTTACCAATAATTCTATTCTACTACTAATTCTTCGATACTAGATTAATCCTTGAACAAATTTCCATAAATCAGTATTCTTTTGAAACCGCTTCGTCTTGCACTCGGTACTTTGGAATAAACTCTCTTAGTTTTATCTTAGCCTTCTTTTGCCTTAGTTTACTCTTGTCTTGTCTCAGTTTTCTTGTTTACTTTGTTTATCCACCTTGATTAATTATTCCTTGTACTACTATTTTTAGAATCAAAAATCTCTATAAATTACTAATAAATAAAGCACCCGGATTCCTACCAATTACAATAAAATACTACTACTTTTCAAAAAAAAAAAAAAAAAAAAAAAAAAAAAAATAATTTCTTCTTGCACTATTTTTGCTATCATTTCTGCTTACACTTTGTTAAAGTACCATCAAAAAAAATATTTTCTTTATTTATAAAGTTCTTTTATAAATAACAATAGTTTTCTGTGACTTCCTATGCGAGGTGGCTTAATCAACCACTAATCCGTAATACTTGTGTATTCTATTTTATTTGACAATCGGAGAAGATAATATATTTTTTTTTTCAGAGCTAATTAAATTAGCATTATAAATAAGAAACTAATATCATTCCTTCCTTCTATTAATTAAGTTTATTTAATTAATACTAACATTCGAATACTTTAGCGTTATTACATGAGAGCTACGGGAACTTATCACCTAAAACTATAAAATAATTTATTTAAGAATTTTACAATAATTAAAATATTTTATTCAAGTATTAGATTTAACTCCATAGTACCTTTATATTCATTTACTCTAATGAATTATTTTCTTGAATTATTTCTCTCTTAGATTACTCTCTTAGATTACTCTCTTAGATTATTCTCTTGAATTACTCTCTTGGATTATTCTCTTGAATTACTCTCTTGGATTATTCTCTTGAATTACTCTCTTGGATTATTCTTTTGGATTACTCTCTTGGATTACTCTTTTGGATTACACTCTTGGATTACACTCTTGGATTTCACTCTTGGATTTCACTCTTGGATTTCACTCTTGGATTTCACTCTTGGATTTCATTCTTGGAATACATTATTGGATTACATTCTTGGACTACACTCTTGGATTACACTCTTGGATTACACTCTTGGATTACACTCTTGGATTACACTCTTGGATTATACTCTTGGATTACACTTTGAGTTATATATTTTATATCAATATTTTAAAATTAAATCTTGCAACATTAAAATATGGAAGAACATACTAATTTTTATGATGACGCTTCTTTAAAAGATGGTTTCTCTGGGAATCGTAAATACTTAAAAGGATTTCTTGCAAAAATGGAACTTGTTTTTCAATTGCACCCTGAACTTTTTCAACATGATGAAGATAAAGTTGTTTATATTATATCAAGATTATACGGTAATGCTATGAATTGGGCTGCTTCACTCATTGAAAACCATGACCCTTGTCTTAGAAACTACCAATTCTTCATTAGTAAAATCAAAGCTTTTTATGGAAATTTTGACGCTACCTTTATTGCTAATCAGAAACTCAGAATCCTTAAGCAAAAACATTTAGGCAAAATCAATAAGTATATTATGGAATTTAATAAGTATGCTGATGACTCTTCGTGGAATGAACCTGCTAAAATGGATGCTTTCCTAGATGGACTTCATGATCAAATTGCTACCAGAATTCTTGAAATGTTCCCAGGACCTCAATCTCTCTTTGAACTTCAAACTATAGCTTCTCGTATTGACTTTAGACTCTCTACCCATAAACAATTCTTTAGATTTAATAATAATAATTTTTCCCAAGAAGACTTTTCGTTCAATAATAAACCAAATTCAACCAATTCTTTCAATCCATATTCTAGACGAACTCATGAACCTTTAACACCTGAAGAAAAAGAAAGAAGAAGAAATGAAAATCTCTGCTTATATTGTGGCTCTTCAGAACATCAAGTCTTAAATTGTCCTTTAAAGAATAAAACTACTAATACAAATAATAAATCTTCAAATAATTATAGTACTCTTTTCTCATATCCTGTATTTAAACCAAAATCTAGACCTAGACTCTCTGATACCTCTTTGAATGTTCCTATTACTGAATTCTCCTTAGAAACTATAAACTCCTCTTGTATAGCTAAATTACTTCTTGATTCAGGCTCTCAGTTTAACCTTATTGACATTTATTTTGTTAAAGAAAATAATATTCCTTTTCATTCCAACCCTTCAATCCCTAAAGCCTCAGGTATCGATGGTAATCAAACTATTTTTGGGAAAACTTCTCCTATTACATTAAAATACAAAAATCACATTTGTAAAACAGAATTCTATGTTGTTGATCTTCCTTCTTATTGTGGTATACTTGGTATCGAATGGCTTACTACTCATAATCCATTAATTGATTTTCAAAATAAAAAAATTACTTTCAATTCAAATTATTGCCTTTCAAATTGTTTAACTCTTCCAAATTCTTTCATTGTAAACTCTAATAAAATAAATTCTCATGAAACTCGTAGTCCTTCATATACTCATACTAATAATTCTAAATTTCATTCAAATAATAAAATTCCTTGCAATTTATTTATTAATGAAAATTTTTGTTGTAATCTTACTCATGTTTATAAATCCTCAAAATCCAATAATTCTTTTATAAAATCTGTTAAAATATCAATATCTGATTCTTTTCATAGTAAAATTAATAAATCCTTTAGTGCAAACAACCTCACTATTAATAAATATATTCATACTCAAAACTCTAAATCTTTAAATAATAATTCTAATTTTCCGAAGGAGAGGGTGAACTCTGTTGTTAAACTAAATTCAAATTTTCATGAAAACCTTATTCAAACAAATCAAAATTCAAAATCTTTTAAAAATTTTATTTCAAATAGGTAAAATTTTTCTTCCATTAATCCAAGTAATCAAACAATCAATTTTTATTTATTATTTCAAATTAAAAAGAAAAATATAAATCACTTTTTATTTCTTGTAATCCATAATTCAAACATTGCAAAAGTTAAGAAAAAACATTATCACTTTAAAATATTTAAATATGATACTTTTATTCCGTATGAAGATAAACCTCCAGAAAACTACAATTCACTACTTTATACTTTTTTCAAATAATCAATAATTTTAATATTAATATATATTACTTTAATTTTTATTAATAATCTAATATTATTATAGTTTAGTTTTAGTTATAATTTAGTTTAATTCATTATTATTATTATAATTATTTTTATCAATATTTTTCATGTATCTCATTGAACTGTATTTTTTATACTTAAATTTTAAATCAAAATATTCACGTATTATTATTAAGTAATGTATGATTTTTAAAATAATTTTTATAGTATTTTCATAATAGTTTTTAATTATATTATTAATCTTAGTATAGTTATTTTTAGTTATAGTTTAAATTTAAGATTCGTCTGGCATCCGAATCCTTGAGGAGGACCATGTAACGAATCCTAAAATTTCAGAAAAAGAAATCTTGGCATAGTGGCTAGAGCTATGACGATGAATCGAACTACTCGGGTTCGATTCCCAATCAAAGAAAATTTTAATAATTTTTATTTTCATTTTCTAGATGTTTCTTTCTGTAATTTCTTTAAGAATTTTATAGAAATTCTTAATAGTTAAAATTATATTTTATTCTATTTTATTCCTTCTTTTTATTAGTTTCTATTTTTGTGGCTAAAATCGGTTTTAAACGAATTTTCCACAATTCTATAATTTTTCAAAATCATGAAAACTGTTTTTCCGAAAAAAGTATAAATAGGTATGAATTTTCACTTGAAAATATTTCTCTTCGTGCTTTTATCGTATTTTAACGTAGTTTATTATTATTAGTAATAAAACATTTTTCTAATAAAACAATTTTTAATAAACAATTAAATAAATATAAAATATTAAATAAAACCAATATTACTAATATTTCAGCACCGACCTTCCTAATCAACAAAGGAATCAAGTGCTCCAATATTAATATTTTGTGTTTACTAATTCTTATGTTTAGTTTACTTAATCTAAGTGTCCTTTTAGTATTGGAACACCCAGGTTTCCGTTACACTAATATATATATGATATTTAATATTGGAATTATTATAACGATATAAACCACATAACAAATAATGCTTCAAAATCTTTTAATAATTACTTAAAAAAATTGTTTTACAAAAAACCTTCTTTCTATGAATTGATTTATCATTTAAAAAGAGAATAATCTTTATCTTACAATAATTACAAAAGGAAAATTGAAGGAGTTTGGAAAAAAAACGAATATTAACAAAAACTGATGAAATCAATGATTTAATTAAAAAATACAAAAAAACGGAATCCGAATTAATTGATAAAAAATGTGATAAAAATGATATCATTGATTTATGGTATAAATGTTTATTATAATTAAACAAGCTCTAACTTTATAAATAATAATAATTAACTAGAATATATATAGTTTAAATTATATTAATATCAATATCAATATATTTTATTAATATCAATATCATTATATTTTATTAATATCAATATCATTATATTTTATTAATATCAATATCATTATATTTCATTAATATCAATATCATTATATTTCATTAATATCAATATCAATATTTAAATTTTATTAATAATAAATATTTAATATTAAAATAAAATTTATTTTATTATTTAATTAATTTAATAATAAAATATTAAATATTTAATAATAAAATATAATAATAAAATGAAAATTAATTAAATAATTGGAAATAAATAAAAATAAAATAAAATTCTTAACAGAAAACTTATTTATTCTTTTATTTATTATTTTTTTTAGTTTTTATTTTATTTTTTTAATGCTAAAATACAATAAATAAAAATATACGTTGAAAGTTGTGGCGTATTACATAATTTATATGCATTGTACAAATATTTATGCTGATTATACATAAATTATGTCGAAATGCTTCACATCCCTATTATCAATAATTTAATATAAAGGAGGGTGGTGCGTTTCGGAATGTGGCTTTAAAAATTTTTACATAATTTTTCATTTCGGAATGTGGCTTATTTTATTTTTTATAAATTTTTATTTATGAATATAATATTTAAAACATTAAAATAAAATGGCACATATAATTTCTTTGAAAAAATAATTATTAAAAATATTTAAAATGTGATATATTTCAAAAAAAAAGATGATTTACATTCGCCATATTTTGAAAATTTTTATTTATTTATTAATTTATTCATTTATTTATTTAATAATAATATAATAATATTTTTTTTATACTATTTTTTAACTATAAAGTTTGTTTATTATATGGAAATATAATAATTTATAATAATTTACATTAATTTAAAATACTGTAAAAATTATAATAAAATTCATGTTAACATATATATATGCTATATCATTTACTTTATTATATAATTTATTTGTTGCTAAATTCAGTTTTTATATTAATTTCATATCAATATCTTATTTATTTTTTTTTATCATATTATATATTATTATTTCACTGCATATTTATTTATTTTATATTATTTTATTTTATTTCGACTGATACTTGCAATTTATTATAATTCAAATATTTATTTATTTTATTTTATATTATTTTTATTAATATTTGTATTTTTATTATAATTCAAATAATTTTTTTATTTTATTATATTTCATATTTATTTTATTTTATTTTATTTTATTTTATTTTATTTTATTTTATTTTATTTTATTTTATTTTATTTTATTTTATTTTATTTTATTTTATTTTATTTTATTTTATTTTATTTTATTTTATTTTATTTTATTTTATTTTATTTTATTTTATTTTATTTTATTTTATTTTATTTTATTTTATTTTATTTTATTTTATTTTATTTTATTTTATTTTATTTTATTTTATTTTATTTTATTTTATTTTATTTTATTTTATTTTATTTTATTTTATTTTATTTTATTTTATTCAATCTGTATTTTCTTATTTAATATTCTACTTATTATTTTATTTTATTTTATTTTATTTTATTTTATTTTATTTTATTTTATTTTATTTTATTTTATTCAATCTGTACTTTATATTCATATTCTACTATTTATTTTATTTTATTTTATTTTATTTTATTTTATTCAATCTGTACTTTATATTCATATTCTACTATTTATTTTATTTTATTTTATTTTATTTTATTCAATCTGTACTTTATATTCATATTCTACTATTTATTTTATTTTATTTTATTTTATTTTATTTTATTCAATCTGTACTTTATATTCATATTCTACTATTTATTTTATTTTATTTTATTTTATTTTATTTTATTCAATCTGTACTTTATATTCATATTCTACTATTTATTTTATTTTATTTTATTTTATTTTATTTTATTCAATCTGTACTTTATATTCATATTCTACTATTTATTTTATTTTATTTTATTTTATTTTATTTTATTCAATCTGTACTTTATATTCATATTCTACTATTTATTTTATTTTATTTTATTTTATTTTATTTTATTCAATCTGTACTTTCTTATTTAATATTCTACTTATTATTTTATTTTATTTTATTTTATTTTATTTTATTTTATTTTATTTTATTTTATTTTATTTTATTTTATTTTATTTTATTTTATTTTATTTTATTTTATTTTATTTTATTTTATTTTATTTTATTTTATTTTATTTTATTTTATTTTATTTTATTTTATTTTATTTTATTTTATTCAATCTGTACTTTATATTCATATTCTACTATTTATTTTATTTTATTTTATTTTATTTTATTTTATTTTACTTTATTCAATCTGTACTTTCTTATTTAATATTCTACTTTTTATTTTATTTTATTTTATTTTATTTTATTTTATTTTATTTTATTTTATTTTATTTTATTTTATTTTATTTTATTTTATTTTATTTTATTTTATTTTATTTTATTTTATTTTATTTTATTTTATTTTATTTTATTTTATTTTATTTTATTTTATTTTATTTTATTTTATTTCTTTTATTTTCTTTTATTTTATTTTATTTTTATTAATACTTTATTCTTTAATATTACTTCACTATTTATTTTATTTTATTTCTTTTATTTTATTTTATTTTATTTTATTTTATTTTATTTTATTTTATTTTATTTTATTTTATTTTATTTTATTTTATTTTATTTTATTTTATTTTATTTTATTTTATTTTATTTTATTTTATTTTATTTTATTTTATATTATTCAATCTGTACTTTCTTATTTAATATTCTACTTTTTATTTTATTTAATTTTATTCAATCTGTACTTTCTATACATATTCTACTATTTATTTTATTTTATTTTATATATTTGTACTTCTATATTATTATATTCTATATTTTTTTTATTTTATTTTTAAAAATTCATTTTAAAATTATTATTTCCTTTTTAATATTTTTTATCAAATATTTTAATTAAAATTTATATTTTACAAAAATCTTTTTTACTTAGGAACATTATGTTTAACTTAATAGATTATTTGAAAATTTAATTATAAATATTAAATTAAAATTTTTTTAAAGTAATAATAATATTAATAATAGCATTTTTAAACATAAATTACTATTAAATAATAAGTTATTTTAGATATTTATATTATACTTATACAAATATAATAAACTAACAAAAAGAACTTTACTATTTGTAAAAATAGTAAAGTTTTTTAAGAGTGCCTAATAGAAATAATTTAAAATATTAATTATTTCCTTTTATAAGTATTATATTTTTATCATAATACATAAATATCATTATAAATATTTAAAATGTATATTTGAAATATTTATTAAAAATATGAAAAATACAATATATATTTTTAAAAAATATAATAATTTAATAATTGGTTTATTTTATAAAAGTTTTTTATTTATTTATTTATTTATTCACTACTATATAAAATAAAAATAAGGCGAAATGCAATACATTCATATTTTTAATATTTTATAATACTAATAATAAAGATATCTTTTAATATATTTTATTTAATAATATTAATAAATAGTAAAAAATATTTAAAATAAATTTATAAAAAAATTTTTTTTAAAAATTTTTTAAGCTAACCCTATCAATAAATATTAAATAAATTTCAATATCTTATTAAATAAAAAAATCTAATTATCAATTAATTGTAATTATGATTTTGAAAGGATTTTAATAATTACTTTTATTTGGATTTATTAAAATTAACGATTTCATTATTCAATCTAATTAAACAATTAAACCAATTTTCGATGATATCATTTTTACTACATCCAATATTTTTTAATTCGGCTTCCATATTTTTATAATATTCCACTAAAATATTAATTTCATCAACCCTTTCTGATATTCTGCTCTTTTTTCTCCAAATTCCTTTAATTCTCATTTGGTAATCATAGTAAGATATAGATTCTTCAAATTGTATTGTATATATTAATTTATAAAATGAAGGTTTTTTTACAAATAAATTTTTTAAATAACTGTTATAAGATTCTGAAGCATTATTTGTTATGTGGTCTATATTGTTGTAATAATTCCAATATTTTATATTATAGATATTTAGAAATGTTTTCTCAAAATAATCTAAAAAATTCAAAAATTGGGAACAGGTAGATTCATATCTCTCGCATGTATTTTTAATTTTATTAAAAATATCAGGTATGTATTCAATATTAATAAAACATAAATTAGAAATGGCTTTATAATAAGTATTTAAAATATTATGATCTTCCACTTCCTTGTAACATAATTTATTTTTTTTCGTCATTAATAATCTTTTATAATGTCAAAAACAATATTTAATATTTATATTGGGAAAAATATTTTCCACTGCATTAGATATTCCTTTTTCAAAATCACAATGAAAAATTTTTTCTGAGAAATTAATATTTGCATTATATTTAATTATATTTTTTTTTATTTCATTAAATAATATTTCGTAAGTTATTTGTTCTTTGTTTTTTAATATTGACATGGAAGTAGTGTAAAAACAATTTAATTCTGTAACATAAGTTCTGGTAATGAATACTTGATAACTATTAGTTGGAGCTATTAAAAATGTACCATCAGCAAATATATGTTTATTCTCCATAAATAATTTTGCTTGGAATGGGGATTGAAAAATTATTATATTAGAATTTTTGAATATCATAAAGTATTCACCTCTTATTGTTTTATAATATTCAGATTCATTTGGAGCTTCATCAAATGTTTTTATATTAGGAAATAATTGTTTATTTTTATATCTTGTTATTTGGGTTTTAATTGTTTTATATTCAGGGCATATATATCCTATTTCTTGAGAAATTTTATCAAATATACGTTTCGATTTTATATCAGAAGGAATCAAACTTTTTTTTATTTCATCTTTAATTTTATGTTTTATTAATGATTTGGATGCATTAATTTCATTACCAGGATGATTATGTGAAGAATCATAATTTAAAACCTCTTTATTATCATTTAAAATAATAAAAGACTTACATTTATTTAATGTTTTATATTCAGTACATCTATATATTTTTGTATTATCTTTTTTTAATTTTGAAAAATTATATTTAAATTTTCGATCTATAATTATTTGCTCTTTTCCTCGATTTGTTTCACTTATATCAATTTTTAGATTTCCCTCCATCAAAATTTTCAATATAAATATTAATAAATATGAAAATATTTATTTTTTATTTTTTATTTAATATGTATTTTCAATTTTTTTTTAAAAATTACAGTTATAAATATAAATAAATATGAAAATATTTTAATTTATTTCAAGAAAATTACTAAAAAAATATTTATCTTTTCTTTTTTTATTTTATTTTTTCATTATAAAATAAAATATTTATTTAATTATTATTTAATTATTTATTTATATAAAATAATTTATATATAATACGCCATCTTAAAAAGCATGTGGCTTAGAGCTATTCACGTGCGGTTCCGAAACGCGCTCTCCCCAATATAAAGTAGTAAAATTTTTATATTGGAAAAAGAAAAACATTAAAAGTTTTATTGGAATAATTTTAGATATATTATTTTAATATAAAATATAAAATTTTTTTTTTTTTTTATTTATTTTTTTATATTAAAATAATATATCTATTATTATTTAAATAAAAATTTTTTTATTTTGAGCTATTTTATTGATAGCAATATTTATATAATTATTTATTGGGGATAGCGCATTTCGGAACCACACGTGATTACATTTAAGCCACATATTTAATATGGCGTATTATAGGGGGTGTGTCATTTCGAAAATTTTTGTTGCATAAATTTGTATTTTGTTGTAGTGCATTTCGGAAAACATGGCGTATTATAATGTAATAAATAAATAAATGAATAAATAAATTATAAATGAATAAATAAATTTTTAAATAATAATAAAAATAATTAAGACAAATGTTTATTATGACTAAAAAAATTTTTTTTTAGAAAATTAAATAAAAAAATATATATATATATATATAATTACTACACATATAAAATAATTATATTTTTTTTATTTTATTTTAAATATTATTAATTATTATTAATTCATTAATACCTTGTTTATATTATCAACAGAAAATACAGATTGAATAAAATTTAATAAAATGAAATAAAATAAAATAAAATGAATAGTAGAAACATAAATATAAGTACAGATTGAATAAAATAAAATAAAATAAAATAAAATAAATAGTAGAATAGAATATAAATAATAAGTACAGATTGAATAAAATAAAATAAAATAAAATAAAATAAAATAAATAGTAGAATAGAATATAAATAATAAGTACAGATTGAATAAAATAAAATAAAATAAAATAAAATAAAATAAATAGTAGAATAGAATATAAATAATAAGTACAGATTGAATAAAATAAAATAAAATAAAATAAAATAAAATAAAATAAATAGTAGAATAGAATATAAATAATAAGTACAGATTGAATAAAATAAAATAAAATAAAATAAAATAAAATAAATAGTAGAATAGAATATAAATAATAAGTACAGATTGAATAAAATAAAATAAAATAAAATAAAATAAAATAAAATAAAATAAAATAAAATAAAATAAAATAAATAGTAGAATAGAATATAAATATTAAGTACAGATTGAATAAAATAAAATAAAATAAAATAAAATAAAATAAAATAAAATAAATAGTAGAATATCAAATATAAAGTATAGATCGAATAAAATAAATAGTAGAATATCAAATATAAAGTATAGATCGAATAAAATAAATAGTAGAATATCAAATATAAAGTATAGATCGAATAAAATAAATAGTAGAATATCAAATATAAAGTATAGATCGAATAAAATAAATAGTAGAATATCAAATATAAAGTATAGATCGAATAAAATAAATAGTAGAATATCAAATATAAAGTATAGATCGAATAAAATAAATAGTAGAATATCAAATATAAAGTATAGATCGAATAAAATAAAATAAATAGTAGAATATCAAATATAAAGTATAGATCGAATAAAATAAAATAAAATAAAATAAAATAAAATAAAATAAAATAAAATAAAATAAAATAAAATAAAAAAAATAAAATAAAATAAAATAAAATAAAATAAAATAAAATAAAATAAAATAAAATAAAATAAAATAAAATAAAAAAAAAATATAATAATTATTTTATATATATAAGAATCTTATATATTTTAATTTTTTTTTTCATTTATTTTTCTAAAAAAATAAATTTAGTTATAATAACTTTTGTCTTTTAATTATTATATTTTATTATAGTAAATAAAAAAATTTAAATGAAAAGTAAATAATTTTAATTATTTATAATTCATATTTTCATAAACGATACATATATATATTAATTTAAATGATATAAGAATTAAAAATTAAAACAATAAGAGTTGAATAATTGATCCTATTAAAATAATTAATTATTTGCATAGTAATATTTATAATGTTTGATCAATATGAATCAATTATTATTAAAATATAATAATAACAATTATATTTTAATAAAATAATAAAAATCTTTTATTGAATTTAATATTTTTAATAACATAATTAATTTTGAAAAGTATATTGATATTAATAAAATTTTTAATTATATAATATTGATATTGATATTAATAAAATTTATAATTATATAATATTGATATTGATATTAATAAAATTTTAACTAGTATCAAATTAATCAGTTTTAATTATAAATTACTTAATAAAAATAACTAAAAGATAATTTCTATTAAGATTATTAAATAAACACAATAGGTAAATAAAATTGTATTTTTCTAGCATTTTTTTAAATTAAGATTATTTAATTATTATTTAAACGATTATAAATATAAATTTAAAATAAATAAATTTTTATTTTTCTAGCATTTTTTTAAATTAAGATTATTTATTTTAAATTAATATTTATATTGTTTAAATCAATTAAACATTCTTTCCATAATTTAATTAATTCATTTCTGTTGCATCCATTATAAAATAAATTTATTTCCTTACTTTTGTAATTTTCAATTAAAATTTTAATTTCATCAGTTGCACTAAATATTTTTTGCTTTTTTTTCCAATTTCCTTTAGTTCTCCTTTGATAATCATTATAAGATAAGTCTTCTTCTTCTTTTATATATATATTAATTTAGAAAATAAAGGTTTATTTGGAAATATACTATTTAAGTAGCTATTATAAGATTCTGATGCATTGTTTGTTAAATGCTCTATATTTTCATAATAATTCCAATTATTAACATTATACTTAAGTAAATAATTTTTATTAAAATATTCTAAAAATTGCAGAAAATTATTATAATTTTTTTTTTGACAAATTCTATTTATTATAATATAAATATCAAATATTTAGTTAGGGTTTATAAACGGTAAGTTCGAAATAGCTTTATAATAAATATATATATCGTTATTATTCTTCACTTCATGATAACATAATATATTTTTTTTGTTTTTCTAATGATCTTTTGTAATGCTAAACACATATTTAATATTTATATTTGGAAAAACTTTTTTTGCGGCATTAGATATACCTTGTTCAAAATCACAATGAAAATTAATTGTAGTAATTAATGTATTACTCCTAAATTTATTTGCATTTTTTTTTATTTCTTTAAATAATGTTTCATATGTAGATTGTTTTTTATTTTTTAATATAGAAATGGAAGTAGTGTAAAACATATTAAATTCCTCAACATAAGTTCTTGTTATAAATAACTGATAACTAAATTTCGGTGCTGCATAAAATGTACCGTCCGCAAATATATTTTTATGATAATTCGAAAATAAATATGCTTGGAATGGTGATTGAAAGATTATTAGATCAGTATTTTTAAATATCATAAAATTTTCATTTCTTTTAGTTTTATAATATTCTGATTCAATGGGAATATCATCAAAACTTTTTATGTTTGGAGGAAATTGTTTATTTATATTTTTTATTATTTGGGATCTAATTGTACGATATTGGGGACATAAAAGTCCCATTTCTTGAGAAACAGCATTAAATATATGTTTAGGTTTTATATCCATAGGAATTGAATTTTTCTTAATTTCTTCCTTAATTTTATGCTTTGCTATTGATATAGATACATCAATTTCTTTTTCTAGATGGTTATGTAAACTTTCATTTTTTAAAACCTCCTTTTTATTATTTAAAATAATTAAAGATTTACATTTATTTAAAGTCTTATATTCAGTGCATCTATAAATTTTTGATTTATCTTTCCTTTGAAATGAAAAATTAAATTTGTGTTTTTTATTAATAATAATTTGTTCATTTCCTCGATTTGTTTAACTTATTTCAATTTCTATATTGACTTTCATTGATAATTAAAATTTTTCAATAAAATATTTTAATAAATATACTTTTAAATGCTTTGAAACTTTTTTTTTTTTTTTAATATTTAAAATAATAAACCTTTTTTTAATTAATTATATAATTATTTAAATAATTATTTAATTATTAATTATTTATTATTTATTTATTTTTATTTTTATTTTTTATTTTTTATTTTTTATTTTTTATTTTTTATTTTTTAATGCTTAAAAAATAAATTTTTATTTATTTTATTTTATTTTTTTTAATGTTTAAAAAAAATGTTTTCTTATTATTTTATTTTATTTTTTAATGTTTAAAAAAAAGTTTTCTTATTTCTTATTTTTATTTTTCGAAATGCACACTCCCCATTTTATATTATAAATTTTTTTTATATAAATAAATAATTAAATAATAATTAAATAAATATTTTATTTCATAATTTCATAATTTAATATATTTATATTTGATAATAATCAAACTTTATAGTTAAAAAATGGTATAAAAAATAAGAAATAATTATTAATTAAATGATTTTTTAAGAACAATTATTATAAAATTTAATAATAAAAAAAAAAAAAAAAAAAAAAAAAAAAAAACATAGACTTGCACATATGGGTACCCATCTCCCATATGGCCATACAGTTATTAATTAACTGTAAGGTGATGAGTTATTGGCATACTGTATCAGCTTCGCCGCTCTCAATCGTCGTTACACACTGCCCGGAGATGAATTCCTAACGTTCCTACATATATCTCTAATGACCACGAGCATCAGAACGGAACCATTAACTCCTCCCTAGTGGGTGTAATCATTGGCGATTGGAAATTTTACAATCATCAAGGTCTATGCTTCAATTCAAAGCGTAGTATCAGGGTTGGGTGAAATAATCATCTGAGGGAAAGCCTTATGGACATCACGTGTGGTCTCATGATATCCCAGGATAGAAACCTCATCCGATTATTTGGAGCCATGCCGAGGATTCGAACCCCGCCCTCTACAGTAACCTGTATCGTCCTAACCGACTGGACCAACATGGCATAAAATTTAATAATAATATTATTAAAAAAAAAATATATTGTTAAATATTATTATTTAATAAATAAATGAATAAATTAATAAATTAATAAATTTTTCAGAATATGGCGAATTAAATATATTTGTAAATCATCAATTTTTTTTGAAATGTATCACATTTTAAATATTTTTAATAATAATTTTTTCAAAAAAATTATATGAGCCATTTTATTTTAATTTAAAAAAGAAATAATAATAAAACTGAGTAGGATAAAATGTCTGATAAACACTGATGCTATATCAGGAATCCCACTTCTTGAGAAAACAGCGGTTTCTTTCTTAAGCAAAATAATACATAACTGTTTCGAATCACCATTGGTTCCAATTTATTAAACATAAAAACACAGTTATCAGGAGCGCCAATTCTAAAAAAAAAAAAAAAACAGTTAAACAAGCAAGGAGTACTAAAGTCCATATCGCTTTATGTGGTCATGCTACCAAAAGGAATTAAAATTCCTCTTTGGAAAGTCAAATTCATTAATTTCGCTATTTAAAATTTATCTTGATTAATGAATTTTAATAAGAAATTATTAATGTATATTACTTATTTATTTTTTTAGAATAATACACTATACCATTTTCGGTGATCCATATATTTTCATTATTAATTTTTTGAATTTTATAATTTATTTTTTTTTTCTATACTTTTATATTTTTTTATATACAAATTAAATAATAATATAATAATATATTATTATCTAATTCATATAATAAATAAAAAGCAAATTATGTTTGAGTTATTATAAAAAAAAAAAAAAAAAAAACTCAACAGTGACATTATCAGTAACATATTAAATTAAAAGTATGCATTCCAAATAGATATTTGAAAAATTAAAGGTTTCCAAACGAATCTAAATTAATCAGTATAAAAAATTTCAAGGAAAATTTCACACTATTTATTTAGATTTATTAAAAAATGTTATTTATTTTCTAACTTTAAACAACTATTTACCTTCAATTAATGAAGAACTGAAAGAAGATATTGAAATACTATATCCTTTTTCTGAAATATCAAATGAATATATACAAATTTAACTAATTATTATTTAGAGACCAGTAAAAAATTTGTTTTTGTTATTGATGAATAATTAGGAGTAAAAAGCTTACAAATAAAGAAAGCGATGATTATCTATTTTTTTAAAGGATTTAATTAGAGATAGTTCTTATTTAATCTATTCTTATATGATAGGAATAGTAACAATTGCTAAGGATTTTTGAGTCCACATTAAATCGTTCTATGGCATATATAATATTAAATGATAAAAAATATTATCAATATATTAGATTTACGTAAGAGAAAGTTATAGATCTATGCAATAAAAATAAAGAATTAACCTTTGAAGATTTAGAGCGTACGCATTAAGGACATAAAGCTTATAATAATGAAAAAACTTTTAATCCATGTTTGGTCTATGTGCTTTAAATTCGAATAGCATTGTATCAAATCAAGGCGTTACAATGATGAGAAAGAAATAATTAATTATGACATTGTTAGTGTATTCGATGATATTTTAAAATTAATTAATAAAAATAATATTGAAATAAAAAATAAATCATTATGAAAAGGATAATATTCAAAATAAATTAGAAATTAATTTAGTAGATGATTCCAATAAAAATTATAAAATTATGATTATATAAAGATGAATTATATTCAAAAATATTTACTTTCGGATATTTAACATACTATAATGGAGAATCATTTCAAATAAAGAATTGGAAAAAAAATTTATACACGTTTTATAAAAAAGAAGTGAGATAAGCAAATTTTTTAAGATTTAATAGAATATTCTAATGAAATGTTGAAAGTGACGTTAAATAAATATGTAAAAATAATGTGTAAAATTTTAAAAAATCACACCTGAAAGAAATTTGTATAGTGGATACAATTGATTATATAAATTTAAAATTAGTTATAATAGTTTATGCTTATTTTCATGCTCAAATAAAGCAATACATTGTTGAAGTTAATCTTTATTTTAAGGAAAGAGTAAATTTTTTTTTGGAAAAAAAAAAAAAAATAAAACTCCAAAAAAAAAATTACTCTTTCCTTAAAATTAAAGTTAATAAAGAAGTTATTATAATGGAATGAATTAAAAAATTAAATAAAACATTGTCCAAAATAAAATTTTTATTTCATTAATTTTTTTAATATACCAAAATTTTTAATACATTTATTTTAATACGTAAATTTTATACAATTACGTATTTTATTAATAAAAGAAAAAAAAATTATTGGTAAAAAATATTAAAAATAATTAATACTTTATTTATATTCAATTTTTAATTTGATATTGTTTGATTATTAATATATATTATTAATATTTTTTATTATTTTATAAGAAAATTAAATTATTTCAATAAAAAAATAGTTTATTATTAATATTTTAATTTTTATTTGAAAAGTAGTGAATATTTATAAATAAAAAAAGTTTTATTTAATTTATTTATTTATTTTTTTTTTTTTTCTAATGTACTTAACTCTTTTGTTAATGAGTTTTTAATTAATATATATAAATTATAAAAAAAAAAAAAAAAAAAAAAAAATGGGGTTAGTTATAGATAACATTGATATGCGTGAAAAATTTAAAGGAATATTTAGGCAAAAATATTTTGTAGATAAATCAAATATAATTAATGATTTTAATAAATTAATTGAAGATGAATCTTCTAAATATGTATGTATTACAAAACCAAGAAGATTTGGTAAAACTTCAATAGCAGCAATGTTAGTAACGTATTATAGTAAAAGTATTGATTCTAAAGAAATATTTGATAAATTAAAAGTATCCAAAGGAAAAAGTTCTGATATTAAAGAGAAAGAAAACGAAATTAAACAATGTAAAGAATATCAAGGAAAATATCGTACCATATATTTAGACTTATCAAAGAATGTTTTTTCTTTCGAAACTTTAGACGCATTCATATCTTCAATTAATATGGAATTAAAAACAGATATTGAAGAACTATACCCTAATTCTAAAGTATTAAATGCATATAAAGATAATATAGTTTATAATTTAAAAAAATTATATTTAGAAACAGATAAAAAGTTTATTCTTGTTATTGATGAATGGGACTATATAATCACCAATAAAGAGTTTTCAGATAAAGAACGCAACAATTATATTAAGTTTTTAAAGTATTTAATTAAGGATAATTCCTTTTTAGCCTTTGCTTATATGACAGGAATAACACCAATTGCAAAGGAATTATCTCAGTCTACATTAAATTGTTTTTCGGAATATACTATGTTAAATGATGATCAATATTATGAATATTTTGGATTTACTGAAGAAGAAGTTAATAAGCTATGTAGTAAAAATAAAAAATTAACCTTTAAGGATTTAGAAAACTGGTATAATGGATATAAATCGTATGATGGTAAAAAAATTTTTAATACATGGTCAGTTATTCATGCATTAAATAAGAATACCATTAAAAATTATTGGTCCCTAACAGGAAGTTTCAATGAAGTAAAAAGAATGATTAATTATGATATCATTGGTGTAAAAGAAGATATTTTAGAAATGATTAATGGTAATGAAATTGAAATACAATTAGAAAATTATGGAGTAGAAGATATCCGAAAAGAATCAGAAAATAATGAACCTGTAAAGGAAGTATTATATTCAAAAATGGTTACTTTTGGATATTTAACATATTATAAAGGAAAAATATCCATTCCAAATGAAGAATTGAAGGAAGAATTTATAAAGGCTTTAAATGATAAAAAAAGTGATATGCAATATTTCTATGATATGATAAAGAATTCGGATGAAATGTTAGAAGTGACATTACATAAAAATGTCAAAAGAATGTGTGAAATTTTAGATAAATCACACATGGAAAAAATTAGCCCTGGGGATAAACTAGATCATGGAAATTTAAAACGTGTTATAGATTATTCATATTTTAATGCACGAGCGAAGTATGATATTAAAGAAGAATCACCCGATGGTCACGGAAGAGCGGATGTTATTTTTCTTCCCAAAGAAAAAAATAAAGTAAATGGAGAAATTATAATAATAGAATTAAAAGTGAATAGTACAGCAAAAAAAGCTATTAATCAAATACATCAAAAAAAGTATTATAATAATTTAAAAGAAAAAGGATACAATGGAAATGTTCTATTAATTGGAATAAATTACGACCAAAAAGAAGGAAAATATAGTTGCATGATAGAAGAATACGATATAAATATGAAAAAATTATCAACATCAGAATCAGAAGCTGAAAGGAAAAGGAGAAATGAGCCTGAATCTGATGGTATATATAAAAGATTGAGAAGTAGTGTCGTAAACCCTAAAAAAATTAATTTATAATACACTTAAGATCATAAAGAAATTTTTAAATTGTATATAATATATAAAAAAATGATTAAAGTAAATGAATTTTTTATATATATAAAAAAAAATTTTATAATATAATAATTAATAATTTTTTTTTAATAAAAGTTGTAAGAAATAACTAATCAAATGTTTTAGAAATAAATAAATTTTTTTTTAATTGATTATATTATATTATGTATTTTTTTTTTTTTTTTTTTTTTTTTTCATAGAAGTCAAAAAATAAAATAAACCATTTGAAATAAAATTAAATTATGTGTTTTTTATTTTATTTATTTTTTTTTTTTTTTTTTTTGTTATTTTTATTTTCATCATTTGTATTATATTTTTCAATAATTTTGGAAAATACCAAGCAGTTACGTACAGTGAATTTGCTAAATGTCTTTTTTTTGTTATTTCAAAATATATGTGAGAGGAATTTCACTGATGAATGAAATTCGGTATCCATTCTTTCAGCTCTTAAGAAAGAGGAATTATTAAATTGCAACAATTATAGTTATATTTTTATTCATTATTGTATGATTTAAAATCCTTTCTAAAAATTTTAACCAAAATATTATAGGACTCTACTATTTCAAATGGTATCATCAGACCTAAATAATTTGATTCTTTAATAAGAAATAAAATGTTAGTTTAATTTTTTCTCTTTAAGAAATACTCCAAAAAAAACAAATAGTAATAAATTCTCATATATTACGGTTCTTGATATAAAAAAAAAAAAAAAAAAAAAAAAAAAAAAAATTAAAACTCAATTCCAAACTTTTACATTCTTACAAATTTCAGTAAAGTGAATGACTTTAACTAATCACTAACCTGTGTCGTACATTCAAAGCTCGATCATATTTTAATGTTTCCAGTATTTTCATTATTTTATCTTATGAATATATTTTCTTTTTTATTTTTTTTCTTAAATTTTTTATAATCTTTATAAACTTATGTATAATAAATTGTGTAATTAATAAAAATAAAGTAACGTTTGTGATTGTTCAAAAAAAAAAAAAAAATTTTTTTATTTTATGTAATATTTAAGCATTTTATTAAAATAATAAATAAATAAAAAGCAAGTAGTATTGAGTTTTTAATAATAAAAATTAAAAAATTTTTCTAGCAAATCATTAACAAAGATAAAATTTAATTAAATAAAAAAATATCCACAATGATATGGGCTGTTTTTCCAGGTCCATGGAAGGTTGATGGAAAAGGAATAGCCTTTATCAGGCGTACTAATTACAGTTTTCTATGATTCTGATTATGATAATTTATGGTTATCCTTTCTAAACTGATTTATAGTACGAAGATTGTAAATTGAAATACTGGAAGACTGTTGAAACTGAACCTGATGTTTTATATTGTTTTAAACTGGATATGTTGAAACTTTGGAGTTGTATTATTATTATTATTGTGTAGTTCCAAAATTTTTAATCTCTTTCATGGTTGAGGACACAAAAATAAAAGAAATAAAAATAAAACCTCATAGAATAACCTTTGTAGATATCTGATTAACACTGATGCTATATCAGGAATCAATTACTTGAGAAAACAACGGCTTCTTTCTTAAACGAATCACCAATGGTTCCTTTTTAGTAAACATAAAAACACTGTTATCAGGAGCGCCAATGCTAAAAAAAGAACCATTAAACAAGCAAGGAGTACTAGAATCCATATCGCTCTAAATGTTTTTTCTTTCGAAACTTTAAACGAATTTAAATCTTCAATTAATATGAAATTAAAAACAGATTTTGAAGAACTGTATCCTAATTCTGAAATATTAAATAAATATGATGATGATGATGTAGTAGTAAATTTAAAAAAATTATATTTTGAAACAAATAAAAAGTTCATTCTTATTATTGATGAATGGGATTACATAATTACAAATAAAAGTTTTCAGTTGAAGAACACGATAATTATATTATTTTTTTAAGGTATTTAATTAAAGATCGTTCCTATTTAGCCTTAGTTTTTATGACAGGAATAACAGCAATTACGAAGGAATTATCCCAGTCTTCATTAAAATGTTTTTCGGAATATACTATGATAAATGATAAAAATTATTACAAATATTTTTGATTTACGGAAAAAGAAGTTCATAAGCCATGTTAAAAAAATAAAAATTTAACCTTTGAAAATTTAAAATGCTGGTATAATGGATATAAATCTTATAATGGTGAAAAAATTTTTAATACATGGTCAGTTATTCAAGCATTAAATTTGAATATCATTGAAAATTATTGGTCACAAACGGGAAGTTTCAATGAGCTGAAAAAAATGATTAATTATGATATCGTTGGCGTAAAAGAAGATATTTTAGAATTGATTAATGGTAATGAAATTGAAATTCAATTAGAAAATTATGGAGTAGAAGATATCCGAAAAGTATCAGAAGAAGAAGAACATGTAAAGGAAATATTTTATTCAAAAATGGTTACTTTTGGATATTTAACATACTATAATGGAAAAATATCCATTCCAAATAAAGAATTGAAGGAAGAATTTATAAAGGCTTTAAACGATAAAGAAAGTGATATGCAATATTTCTATAATATGATAAAGAATTCGGATGAAATGTTAGAAGTGACATTACATAAAAATGTCAAAAGAATGTGTGAAATTTTAGATAAATCACACATGGAAAAAATTAGCCCTGGGGATAAACTAGATCATGGAAATTTAAAACGTGTTATAGATTATTCATATTTTAATGCTCGGACGAAGTATGATATTGAAGAAGAATCACCCCGTGGTCACGGAAGAGCGGATATTATTTTTCTCCCCAAAGGAAAAAATAAAGTAAATGGAGAAATTATAATAATTGAATTAAAAGTGAATAGTACAGCAAAAGAAGCTATTAATCAAATACATCAAAAAAATATTATAATGGTTTAAAAAAAAAAGGATATTATGGAAATATTTTATTAATTGGAATAAATTACGACCAGAAAAAAGTAAAATATAGTTGCGTAATAGAAGAATACAATAACAAAATAAAATTATTATCAACATCAGAATCAGAAGCTGAGAGGAAAAGGAGCAAAGAACTTGAAATTATTAGAAAAAATAAAAGATTGAGGGGTAGTAGTAGTAAACCATAAAATAATTAATTTCGAATACTATTAAAATAATAAAAAAACTTTTAAATTGTAAATTATATATGAAAAAATGATTAAAGTAAATAAATTTTTTTTTATATATAATAAAAATTTTATAATATAATAATTAATAAATTTATTTAATAAAAATTGTAAGAAATAAGTAATCAACAACAGAATCAGGAGCTGAAAGGAAAAGGAGCAATGAACTTGAAATTACGTGGAGCAATACCTTCCTTGTTTTTTAAAAGATTTTGGCAATGACTCCTGGATCAAGTGGTTGTACTTAGCTAAATTTTACTACTATAATTCAATACATGCTTCTACTTTCCAAACTCCTTTTTTAGTTCTATACAATTACCAGTTATATGCCAATCCTTAGACCGCTGGTTTTGTCCATTTATTAAGAACGGATCCCAATATTGCCAATTTCGCTCATAACCTGGCTAATCTTAAGCATATATTAGCCATTCAAATGGAAAATTTCTTAAACACTAAGGACAAGAAAATTGACAACCCTACAGTCCAATACCAACTATTCGACCTAGTCTGGTTGAAGCCTGTCAAATTTAATCCACTTCCATTTTATAAGCCTTAAATTCGAAGCTATGATTAATTTAAAATTATCAGAGTTAAACATAACAAATTGATTTCTGTCTGGATCTTCAAAATTCACCTTTTCGTAATATATTTCATATTTTTCATATTAATTTCTAACAATCCAATGATAATTCCGTCTATAAAAATGATTAAAATTCTAATTTCAAAAAAATATAAAGGAAATTCTCAATACTTAGTTACTAGAAAAGATAATTCCCAAGATTTGATTGATGCTGATAACATTGATAAAACAAGTATTAAGACAAGTATTACAACCCAGTATTAGAAGAATATCAAAGATTCATTTATGAACAATTTTGTGCCACTGTTAACCATCCGGAGTAATGATTTCTGGAGGAAACAGTGACAAGAACCCATGATATTTGTACTGTCGTTAAATTAATCCTATAATAGATTAATTAAAATTAATAAATTTGTTATTAAATATTTATAACTAAAACCCAGAATATAAGTATATAAATGAATAAATAATAATTAATTAAATAAATTATGTTTAGGTTAGTGAATAATTAAATAAATAAATTAAAATACCTTTAACAGAAATAAAATATTAATTCAATTTGTTAGAATAATTAAAATATTGAATTGAATTAATAATAATTAGTAATAATTAGTAATGCATTTTATTCTAAGAATATTCATGTAATTCATAATTAGTAATGAAGCTAAGCCACGAATTTTTGTATTAATACAACTTTATTTGTGTTAATACTAAAATAACCAACAATAATATAATAAATAAAATTATAAACTTATTAATAAAACTAAAATATTTCTTACAGATTAAGAGTCTCAAGTCTCTTAAAACTTAAAATGTCTGAATTTATTTTATCCGAAAAAGAAAAACTCCAGGGAATAGATAATTTCCCAATCTGGTACTCTATAATGATGGATTACTTAAGGGCGAAAAAATTAACAAAATATATCACATATAATGTGAATGATATGTTAAAAAAGCCTACAAACAATGAGAATTTATCACCAGAAGACAGTGATTTCAATGAAAACCTAGAAGCAGAAGACGCAATGGCCTGTACTATTATCTTAACTAATGTCTGTGATAAAATAAAAACATATATAAAGGATTGTAAAACTGCTCATGAGAGAATGAAGAAAATAGAAAAATTATATAAAAACGATAATTCTGCCTTTTATGGTATGTGGATGAAAAAGCTATATTCTATCCGCGCAAAGGATGTTCAAGAAACAATGAACGTCACAAATGAAATAATGGAGTTATTCAGATTATTGAATGACTCTCCTACAAAACCTACTAATATAGAAAAGATCATAATAATGCACGATGCATTACCAAATGATCTTAAAAGCAAGGTGATAGTTAGTTCAAAATTAACTCCGGAACAGTTTTACGAAGAAATAAAAGACAAATTCACTGTTTTCACATACAAAAATGATAGAGTTAATAACTCTAATCTTGAAAAGCAAAAAACAAAAAGTATCCATTCAAGTGGAGATATACCAGATCTCAATAATATAGAAAATAAGAAAAGAAATATGATACAAAGAAAATTCAAAAACAAGATAAGGAAATATTGCCTGATTTGTAATAAAAAAGGACATTTATCGAAGGACTGTTACTTTAACCCATGCGGAACCAACAGAAATAACAAAAGATGCATATTTAACAAGAACTTTAAGAAGAAATTAAATAATACAAACTCAAATAAGAACAAAGAAAAACAATCAATTAATAATATAGAAATCGATGAAGAGAATTACAAGGACAAAACACCTTGTTATGATGAGATACAAAGGATGTTTGGTCCATCTATAAACAATCTGGAACATGATGAAGCGCCAACACAAAATGAAGATAATTATACGACTTGGACTTATGACACAGGGGCCAGCGAACATATCACAAATAATAAAAATATACTGGAGGATTACACAGAAAATAAGACTACCATGAAATGTGCAAATAATACTCTATGCCATTTTGAAGGATATGGAACATATCATGGAATAATAAATAACCATAAATTTACTTTAAATAAAGTATATTATTCAACAAACAGCAATAAGAACATAATTAGTGGAATAAAATTATCAAAATCTGGAATCAATGTAAGCATCAACAACATCAACGAAAAAATATCATTAACGTTAACTAACAAAAACAATAAAATAATCGACATCATAGTTCCAGATCAATTTAATATTTTTAGAATAAAAGCAACAAACTTAAAACCAATATCCTCAATTGAACAACAAACAAGTTTATGGCATAGACGGCTGGGGCATTTTTACCAACCAGATATTAATAAATATTTATATTTACATAATGTAAACATAGAACAATGCCTAGATTGTAAAATTTCAAAATTAAAAAGGAAAACCCACAACAAAACCACTCCAATGGCTTCGACTATATTAGAAGTTATACACTCTGATTTGATAGGACCAATTCAACCGATCTCAATAGATGGTATGAAATATATACTAACATTTATTGATGAATTTAGTCGCAAATCATGGATATATCTATTAAAAGAAAAATCTGAAACAGTAAGCACAATATTATATTTTCTCAAATATATAGAAAACCATCACGATAATAGGATAAAATTTTTTAAAAGTGATAATGCTAGAGAATACAACAATTCCAAAATAAAGAAATATTGTAGAAAACTTGGAATAAAGAAAATATTTTCTACTCCGTACAATCCGGAAAACAATGGCATCGCGGAACGATTTAACCAAACTCTTATGAACTCAGTTAAAACATTAATCTATTGGTCAAAACTTAGTAAAGACTTTTGGTCTTTTGCATCAATATATGCAAATCATTTATACAATATAACTCCAAGAAAAAGCATTTCAAATTTAATACCAAATGAAATATTCTATAACACAAAAGTCGATATTACACCAATTAAAGTTTTCGGATGCATTGCCTATTATAATAATTTACAAAATAAAAAATCAAAAATAGATATAAATTCAAAGGAAGGAATATTTTTAGGGATAAAATTCGACACCCATTGTTATATAATTATGGATAAAACCGACCAAAAATTTCATTTAGTAAGAAAAGCAATTTTTAAAGAAGACACTCCTGGTTTACACATTTATAAATACCCTGAATTTTTTAATTCCAACAATATCACTATAAATTCAACGAACAACCTAAATTCGTCTGATAATAACATCAATAAAGAAGAAGGAAATATAGATATTAATTGTATAAATCCAACATCTAATAAATCAAATAATAATAATGAGATTTCACATAAAAATTTTAACAATACATTAATTAATGCAGTTGATAGCATTAAAGATAACAATTTATTAATAAACAATGATATACGGTCACGTCATGTTCATTTTTATGATAATGTGATATTAAATAAACGCACAGGAACACCGTTATATAATGAAAATAAGAGGATAAATAGTACTGAAAATCATAAGTCAATAAATATAATAGAATCAGAAATACCATTCAATTATAATCAAGCAATAACATGTAAGAATAAAGAACACTGGATTAAAGCAATCAATGAAGAATTATACAGCTTATATTCAAACAATATTATGACAATAGTTAAAGAAGTACCAAATAATAGAAAAACAATTACTACCAAATGGGTATTTACGATTAAAAGAGACGAGCACAATAATATAACAAAATACAAAGCTAGACTCGTTGCTCGAGGATTTACCCAAGTATTTGGTATTGATTTTGAATTAACGTACTCTCCTACTTTGAATTCCGATAGCCTAAAATTTATAATATCTATTGCATCTTACTTAAAATGGAATATCTACCAGTTAGACATAAAAGCTGCCTACCTAAACGCTAACCTTGATAAAGACATATATACCACTATCCCTCCCGGAGATAAGAATTATCAAAAAGGATTTTGGAAATTAAATAAAGCTCTGTACGGCTTAAGGCAGTCTGGAAGATAATGGTTCGAAACAATTTCTACCTTCATAAAAGAACAAGGCTTCTATCAATTAAAATCCAATCCGTGCATTTTTAGGAAACTAAAAGATAATAAAATAATATGTTTAATTGGTATATATGTAGATGATATGATCATCAGTGGTAGTAACTATGAAATAAATGATATAATCAATAAAATTAAATCAAAATTTAAAATCTCTAATTATGGGCCTATAAAATATCTTCAAGGTATTACAATTGAACAAACGAAATTCGAATACCGAATTTCACAAACAAATTTTATTGAAAATTTATTGAGTAATTTTAAAATTACTCAAAATAAAAGAACTAACACACCTTGCACACTAAATGATATTACTAATGATAAACCTTTTAATCCTACTACATATAAAAGTGTAATTGGATCACTTATATATTTAGCAAAATGCACTCGGCCAGACATTTCTTTCCCAGTGCATCATGCTGCACGACAATGTGAAAATCCTACATACGCCGATTGGTATAAAATTATTAATATTTTAAAATATTTAAATAACACTAAATACTTCAAAATTTTATATAATGGTTTAGGTCCATTCCATGGATATACCGATGCCGATTTCGCTGGGGACAAGGAAGACCGGAAATCAACATCAGGTCATATATTCTTAATGGGAAACTCGCCCATTTCATGGTATTCCAAGAAACAAACAATAGTAGCTACTTCCACTGCAGAGGCAGAATACATTAGTGCCTCAGAATGCATCAAGAAGGCTCTGTGGTTTAGAAACATTATATATGAATTATTCAACCACAAATCTCCTATCACAATATACACAGACAATAAATCAAATAAAATAATTATGGAAAATGGTGAATTCTCTACAAAATTAAAACATATAGATATAAAATTTCATTTCGATAACGACAACATTAAGAAAAACAAAATAATACTAAAATACAAGAATACAAGTGAAATGGTGGCCCACATATTAACAAAAACATTAACGGAACAAAATTAAAAAGTTTCACAAGTAAAATTTTTGACATAAACTAATACAAACTATTCGGAACTAAACAATACATACTATAAAATCAACTTTACAAAACATTAAATCATTTCCTAAAATAATTTAAGTTTTAGGCGGAATGTTAGAATAATTAAAATATTGAATTGAATTAATAATAATTAGTAATAATTAGTAATGCATTTTATTCTAAGAATATTCATGTAATTCATAATTAGTAATGAAGCTAAGCCACGAATTTTTATATAAATAAAACTTTATTTATGGTAATACTAAAATAACCAACAATAATATAATAAATAAAATTATAAACTTATTAATAAAACTTAAATATTTCTTACACAATTTATGTAATATACTTTAAATTAATTAATCCTCTACATTAGCATACTTCAATTTAAATTTAAATTTAATTTTAATATTTTCTATTTTTTAGATAAATAATTATTATAAATAATTAGTAAGAAAAAAAAAGTTAAACGGTAATTTTAAAAATTTTCTTTTTTCTAAAAATATTTTATTTTCAATTTTTTTTTTTCCGATTTTAAAAATCGTAGTTATTATAATATTTTTTAATTCCATTTATTTTAAATAAAATTATTAATATAATTATTTTAATTTTCTCTAATTCACTTTAAATTAATAAATATTAAAAATTAGTTATTATTTTAATTTAGTATATTTCTGAGAATTGATACGTTATTTACATAAAAATAAATATTTTATTTTTATTTAGGAATGATTGTAGGGAATGATAAAAAAAACAATATATTCTAATATATATATAATAATGACAGGAAAATAATATAATTTTATACGAAAAAATTTTAATTGATTATTTGTTTTATTAATCTTTCTTTACTCTATTTATTATATAATTATTATACATTATATTACATTACATCAAATACAATCATGAACTTTCGATATTAATATTTTATGGATAGAATATCGATCGAAAACTTATCTAGGTTTTTCTATCTAATCTTTTCCTAGATAAGAGATTTGTTAAGATTAGAAAACCCTTTCTTATTTCACCTTATTTTCATAAAAAAATATAAATAAGGCTTTTGATTTCTCAAAGAGAACTCAGGAGTTATTATTATAAGAAAAATATAATAATAAAGAACTCAATAAAATAAATACTAAACTTAATAAAATTTAAAAATCTTTTTTTTAAAAAAAAATTTATATATATATATATCTTTTATAATAACGTGTTCTCCTTAACTCTTATAATAAACTCACTTCAGGTAAATTTCTCAATTTATTAATATTATTATTAATAAATTGAAAATAACAATTTTATTATAAGAAATTATAATAAAATTGTTACATTACATTTGATTTATACTGGATATTCTTAATCTACAAAAATTAAATTTTGTAGAAGCGAATAAGGGTATAAATACTAAGAAAAATTTAAGAAATTTAATATAAATATAGTTAATTAGAACACAAAATTGTTTATTAAAAAAAAAATTGTTTTATTTTAATATTAATTTTTATTTATTTAATTATTAATTTTTATTTAAATTAATAATAGAAAAATAATTATTAAAAGTAATAAAATAATAAAATAATATATTTATTATTTATAATAATTTATTTAAATTTTAATAATAAAAATTTGATTATTAACAATTAATAAACTAATAAAATAATTTATTGAAATTATTAATAATAAAGAATAATTTATAAGAAATATTTACATGTTTTTATATTTTTCAATATTTTTAAACTATTTACATTTATAAACAATTAAATAAATAAAATAAATAATTATTATAAATATTTACGAATAAAGTATTAAAATAAACAAGTTTTAATTAAAATTTGTTTATAAAAGTTGAGTGATAAAATAAATAAAATATTAATTATTTCAAATAAAAGGCAATTTAAAGATTATTCAACTATTTAATTTTAATTTTGAAATGTTTATAAATTTGTTTATTTATTATTTACAATTTATTAAAATTGTTTATTATTTTGTTTATTTATAATTTTATAAGAATATTAATTATTAATTTATTTTAATTTTAATTAATATTGTTAATAATTAATTAAATTATTATTATTTTTTATTTTTATTTATTTCTTTTAATTAATTTTCATAAATTGATTTTTGGACTTCTAAAAGAATTAATTTTGAGTTAAATTAAATAAGAATTTATTATTTATTATTTATTATAATTTTATAATTTCATTATTTATCACATTGTAACAATTTTATTAAAATTTCTTATAACAAAATTGTTATCTTCAATTTATTAATAATAATATTAATAAATTGAGAATTTTACCTTAAAAGTCGAGTTTATTATAAGAGTTGAGGAGAACACGTATAAAAAATGTATATATATAAAATTTTTTTAAAAAAGATTTTTAAATTTTATTAAGTTTAATAATTATTTTATTGAGTTTTTTATTATTATATTTTTCTTATAATAATAACTCTTGATTTCTCAAAGAGAACTCAAGAGCCGTTTTTATATTTTTTTATGAAAATAAGGTTAAATAAGAAAGGGTTTTATAATCTTAACAAATCTCTTATCTAGGAAAAGATTAGATAGAAAAACCTAGATAAGTTTTCGATCGATATTCTATCCATATCGATCATCGCATTAATTAAGTAAAACCGATTACTTCTAAAATGTAATTGGGAAAAATCTTAATTAACCGATTTTCCAATCTAATCTAATAATCGAAAATAAAAGAATAAAATAATAAAAGATATTTCGATCATATAATTTATCCTTATATAAAAAATATAAAATTAAATAGTTAATTAAATACAGAATACATTATAAAATACAGAATACAATACAGAATACATTAGTTACAGTAGAGAAATTAATATATTGTAAATATATTTTTTAAAATTAATTAAATAAATTTTGTTAAATTAATGAATATTTAAAATTAAATTAAATAAATTTAATGAATAAATATTATATGTAATTTAATAAAGCTATAGTTATAATAACTTAACTAAGAAAATATAATTATTTGTTGGCAAATAATTATAGATTCTTACATTGCTCTGTTTAATTATGACGTTTCCATTAAGTCTTCATTTCTTTTAGTATATGGTTTTAATTGTGAGATATGAAATACCGGACGGAGATGTAAGTTCTCTGGAAGTTCCAAAAGGTAATTCATTCTTTCCTTGTTCTTGATGATTTTAAAAGGTCCAAGATATTGAGTGGATAATTTTCTAGAGGGTTCATTCGTAAAGTAGTATCTTTTAAGCATAACCAAATCATTTATCTTAAAGTCAGGTCCTATAGATTTTTTATTGTCAGCATATTTCTTAAAATCTTCTTTGGTTTAAACTAAATGTTGACGAAGGGCATTGAAATGTGAAGACCAATCCCTAGTAAGAACAGAGGCACTATCTTTTAGCAGAATCGGTGGTGAATCAATAACACAATTTGGGTCAAATCCATAGTTAGCATGGAAAGGAGTTTGAGATATTGATTTGTGAATGGAGTTGTTGTAGGACATTTCACATAAAGGGAGGTAGAAACAACATTCTTTTTGAGCAGAAGAACAATAGCAGCGAAGATATTGTTCTATTACAGCATTAGCTCGTTCAACCTGACCATTTGATTGTTGATGGTGAGCAGTAGCAAGTCTTGGTTTAGCACGAATAGCATCGCACAACGAAGTCCAAAATTGAGAAGAAAATTGGGAACCATGATCAGACACAATCACTTTAGGAAAACCATGATACTTAAAGACTTGGAAAAGTAAGAGCTTGGCAGTTAAATCGGCAGAGGGAACATTGGAGCAGGGTACTAAATGAATCATTTTGGTTAAATGATCAGAAACAACCATGATACAAGTGCAATTTTGTGAAGAAGGCAATGAAACAATAAAATCGACGCCAATAACTTCTTAGGGATTTGTAAGAGTAGGAAGTGGTATTAATTTACCAAAAGGCTTATGACGATAGATTTTATTTCTACAAACATCACAAGAAGCCACATAATTTAAAATATCTTTTTTCATATTAGACCACCAGTAGTTCCTTCTGAGTTTTTCAAAGGTCCTATCTACCCCCTGATGGCCACTAGTGGGTGCATCATGGAAAAACATTAAAAGTCTAGCCCTGAGACTGGAAGGAATAATAATACACTTTTGAAAGTGAAGTACGCCATCGACGAAGGAAAATAAAGAACTTTTGATGTTGTTTGACTTATCCATTATTTTTAAAAGGATATTTTTATAATAATTATCAGTTTTCTTTGCTTCAATAAGACTACTAATATTGTCATTTATAGCGCAACAGAAAGCATTATTGTAAATTATAGGTTGTGATTCAGATGAAGAATCAGATTTAAAATCTGGGTGTCTTGAAATAGCATCTGGTTTGCCACTTTTAGCGCCTGATCTGAATGCAATCTTATAGTCAAACTTTGATAAAAGAGACTCCAACGAATTTGTCTTTGATTTAAATGGTTGGGTTTCTTAAAATACAAAAAGTTCTTGTGGTCTATTATTACTTTAACAGGAAATTTTGCGCCTTCTAAATGATGACTCCAAGTTTCAAACGCAGTAATTATAGCAAGAAGTTCTTTATCATATATAGTATAATTAACTTCTGCTTTATTGAGGGATCTAGAATGAAAAACTACGGGATGCAGTAAGTTATCAGTGTCACTAACCTGAGAAAGTATGCAACCGACAGCAAAGTCGCTAGCATCTGTTTCAACGATGAATTCTTTCTCTGGATTAGGAAAAATGAGTACTTCATCAGCTTTAAGAGATTCTTTCAATTTATTAAAAGCTTCATTTGCTGATTAATTCCAATTAAATGTATTATTTTTCCTTAAAAGTCGACGAAGAGGTTCCATATTTTTGGCAAAATTATTGATAAGCTTTCGATAGAAATTACATAAGCCTAGAAAACTTTGTAATTCCTTTTGATTCTTTGGAATAGGCCAATCCGGAACAGATTTTACCTTATCTTTATCCATAGTAGGACCATCTACAGAAACAGTGAAGCCTAAGAAAGTGGTTTCAATAACATGGAATTCACATTTCTCTAATTTAGCATATAATCCATTGTTGATGAGAAGTTGAAGAACAATCCTAACATGTTTAATATGTTCATTTTCATTGTTAGAGTAAATAATGATATCGTCCAGATAGACTTGCACGAAAGAATCAATGATATAACTGAAGATATCTTGTACAAAACGTTGAAAAACCGAAGGGGCATTTCGAAGTCCAAAAGGCATAACGAGATATTCGAAATGTCCTAAAGGCGTTCTAAAAGCAGTAAGATATTCGTGACCTTCTTTAACTCTGATTAGGTTATAAGCAGATCTAAGGTCAAGACGAATAAATATCTTAGCTCCTTGAAAGGATTCAATCAAGTCATTTATTCTTGGAATTGGGTAGCTATTACGGATTGTGATAGCATTTAATCGGCGATAATCTACACAGAGTCTGAGGGTACCATCGTGTTTCATTATAAATAATATAGGTGCACCTGCTGGTGATTTTGGCTTCCTAATGAATTTCTTTTTTAAGTTTTCCTTAATATAATCCTTTAAAGCTTTCATTTCTTGTACAGTAAGAGAGTATATTAATATTTCTTCCATTAATATCAAGGTAGAAGGTAGTTGTGATTGTTGTTTTAATATTCGGGGTGTAATTTGCTGAAAGTATGTCGTTTTTAGACTTATTTTTTCTAAAATGAGAATGGTTAGAATTCTTTTCTGATTTTAATAAATCGTTTCTCTTCCTATGAAACGACATTTTTCCATTAAATTTATTTTTTTGTTTGTGGCGTAGACAACTTTCCAAAAAACACTTCTTATCAATTCCAATAATAATGTTGGTAGCTTCAAAAAGAGTAGATGGCTTTTCGAGTTTTTCAAACTCTTCTCGGACTTTGTCAAGTAGACCCTTACCGATGATATCAATTAAAACTTCGTCGGGCCATCCTAAACGTCCAGCCAATCTCCGGAATTCAAAGTATATTCAGCAACATTTCCTAATTGAAGTTGTTTCAATTTCCACATCTTTTCCATGATGAAATATTTTTGCTTCCTTTCATTGGATAAACAAACTGTTAAAACCCATTATTAAAATTAAAACTATATAATTTTTCTTCAATACATAATATTGAAGAACCTCGAGGCCTTCGGTGACCAAGAGTTCCTTATTCGCTAGAGCTACATTCGGATAACCTATACTTTCACGTGAAATACTGCATTTCCGTACAGTACAAACCGCTACTGTATAGGAAAAGAAGACCTTTCCTTTATTACTACCTAAAAATGTACTCACCATCCCCAATTAGATGGCTAACTCTATATATGAAGGTATTATTACCTTCTCAGTTTGTAGTTTTTTATTTTATTTTTAAATATTTTTTATTTATTTCTTTATTTATTATTATTATAGTAAATTTTTTTTTTTTTTTTTTAATTATTTAAATTATTGTTCCTATTATTAATTATATTATCTAAAATTATTCTATACTGTTAATTCTAAATTATTAAAATAATTCTAATCTATTATTATTCTAAAGTTATTCTAAAATGTTATAATTATTCTAAAATTATCTAAAATACTATAATTATCCTAAACTATTATATATTATTATATTTATTCTAAACTATTTTAATTACTTTAAATTATTATAATTACTTTAAAACTATTCTAAAATATTAGTATATTATTCTATTATTAACTATTAGAAAAAAAAATTTTTTTTTTTTTTTTGTTACTCAAATTTTTTTTTTTTTTTTTATATCTATATAGAAAGAGTTATTCTAACAATTTTATTATGATTTCTTATAACAAAATTGTTATCTTCAATTTATTAATAGTAATATTAATAAAATGAGAAATTTACCTGAAGTGAGTTTATTATAAGAGTTAAGGAGAACATGTTATTATAAAAGATATATATATATATATATATATATATTTTTTTTTAAAAAAAGCTTTTTTAAATTTTATTAAGTTTAGTAATAAATTTATTGAATTCTTTATTATTATATTTTTCTTATAATAATAACTCTTGATTTCTCAAAGAGAACTCAAGAGCCTTATTTAAATTTTTTATGCAAAATAAGGTTAAATAAGAAAGGGTTTTCTAATCTTAACAAATCTCTTATCTAGGAAAAGATTAGATAGAAAAACCTAGATAAGTTTTCGATCGATATTCTATCCATATCGATCATCGCATTAATTAAGTAAAACCGATTACTTCTAAAATATAATTGGGAAAAATCTTAATTAATCGATTTTCCAATCTAATCTAATAATCGAAAATAAAAGAATAAAATAATAAAAGATATTTCGATCATATAATTTATCCTTATATAAAAAATATAAAATTAAATAGTTAATTAAATACAGAATACATTATAAAATACAGAATACAATACAGAATACATTAGTTACAGTAGAGAAATTAATATATTGTAAATATATTATTTAAAATTAATTAAATAAATTTTGTTAAATTAAAAAATATAAATCTCATGTGTATACACCATACACCACATTCTGTGTGACTCCTTAACAAATATAATTATTAAAATTGTTTTTTTTTTTTTTTTTTTTTTTTATTTTTTTATATTTTAATTAAATAAATAAATAACTAAATAAATGATTAAAATATAAATAAACAAATCAAATTTTCTTTTTAAAAAAAATCTTTTAAAAATTAATGAATGAATGTATAAATAAAATAATATTATTAATACAGCAAAAAAAAAAAAAAAAAAAAAAAAAAATAAATAAATAAATAAAATTTTAAATAAGGATAAACAAATCAAAAGGGTAAGATTAATGTTATTTTCTTTCCTTTTATTTATTTCGATGATTTAAGCAAACTATTAAATTTTATTATAACTATGAAATAAATGATATAAAAAAAATATCAATAAAAAAATTATAAAAATATTTATAAAGTAACAAAAAATTAAAAAAAAAAAAAAAAAAAAAACCTTTATGTATATCCTTCAATAAAAATTTAAAATTTAATATTTCATTATAAAAAATAAATATACATATATTATATATATAATTTTTTTTTTTTTAAAAAAATATTAATAAATTTATTTTTTTTTTTATTTAATTATATATAATAATTATTTTCTTTTTCTATTTAAATAAAAAAAAAAAAAAAAAAAAAAAAAAAAAAAAAAATAGGAACTGAAAAACTAAAAAAAATTTTGTTAAAATATTTAATTTTTTTTTTATTTATTTATTTATTTAATAATTATAAATAAAAATAAATATTTTTATTTATTAAAAATAAAAATTTAAAATTTAAAGTATTAATAAATAAATAAATAAATAAATAAATAAATAATTTTTTAAAAAAAAAAAATATAAATACTATTATTTTATTATTATATATATATATAATTTTTTTTTTTTAAAAAAAAAAAAAAAAAAAAAATATCATTAATAATCTTTTATTTTTGTAATAATTCTATTAAGAACTAACTCAAAATAGAATTATTAACTACAACTTATAAGGACTAATTCATTAAGTTGAGAAATAAAAATAAATTTTTTTACCTAATTTCGAGTTTATTATAAAATTATAATAATAACACGAAAAAAAAAAGAAAAAATATTTTATAAAATTTTGATTTTAAAATATGTTTTTTTGAATAAAATACTTTATTATTAATTTATTAAAGTTAAAAATATAAAATCGTTATTATTATAACTATGTTTTTTATAATAATAACTCTTGATTTCTTAAAGGGAAATCAATAGCCGTTTTTATATTTTTTTTTTTTTTTAGGGAAATAAGGTTAAATAAAAAAAAAAAGTTTTCTAATCTTAAAAAATATCTTATCTAGAAAAAGATTAGAAGAAAAAACTAGATAAGTTTTGATCGATATTCTATTCATATCGATCTTCGTATACATTAAGTAAAACCAAATATATTATTTTATTTTTGATAAAACCTTAATATATCGATTTTCTAAATTTTAATTTAGATCATCAAATAAAAGGAAAAATAAATAATAACTGGAATGATCTAAATTATTCTATTTTTCTAAATATTATTTTTAATTTCTAATCTAAACTTATTAATATAAAACTATCTTTAAACTAGAATAAAGAATTATAAAAAATACAGAAACTTATTAATTATTCTTTTAATTGTACAATGTAAAAAATAAATAAATCTAATGTTTACATTAACTTGATAATTAAATGAATAACTAAATAAAATTAATAATATTAATAAGTGTAAATATAATAATTATTTAAATAAATTTTCTATTATTATTTAAATGTATCTCAATGTTTGAATTAGTTATAATTTATATAAATTTATAATTATTTTTTTTTAAGAATTTTTCCAAAAATTTAATATAATATTTAATTAGTTATTTCTTACAATTTTTATTAAATAAAATTATAAATATTATATTATAAAATTTTTATTATATATAAAAAAAATTCATTTACTTTAATCATTTTTTTTATATGTTATTTACAATTTAAATGTTTATTTATGATTTTAATGGAATTGGAAATTAATTATTTTATGGTTTACTACTACTCTTTAATCTTTTATTTTCACCATTAATTTCAAGTTCATTGCTCCTTTTCCTCTCAGCTCCTAATTCTGTTGTTGATAATAACTTCATATTGTTATTGTATTCTTCTATTACGCAACTATATTTTACTTTTTTCAGGTCGTAATTTATTCCAATTAATAAAATATTTCCATAATATCCTTTTTCTTTTAATCCATTATAATACTTTTTTCGATGTATGTGCTTAATAGCTTCTTTTGCTGTACTATTCACTTTTAATTCAATTATTATAATTTCTCCATTTACTTTATTTTTTTCTTTGGGAAGAAAAATAATATCCGTTGTTCCATTATCATTAGGATATTCTTCAACAATATCATACTTCGTTCGAGCATTAAAATATGAATAATCTATAAAACGTTTTAAATGTGCATGATCAATTTTATCTTCAAGAATAACTTTTTCCATGGGGGATTTATCTAAAATTTCACACATTCTTTTGACATTTTTATGTAATGTCATTTCCAACATTTCATCCGAATTCTTTATCATCTTATAGAAATATTGCAAATCACTTTCTTTATCGTTTAAAGCCTTTATAAATTCTTCCTTCAATTCTTTATTTGGAATGGATATTTTTCCATTATAGTATGTTAAATATCCAAAAGTAACCATTTTTGAATATAATATTTCCTTTTCATGTTCATTATCTTCTGATTCATTTCGGAAAACTTCTACTTCATAATTTTCCAATCGTACTTTAATTTTATTACCATTAATCAATTCTAAAATATCTTCTTTTACACCAACGATATCATAATTAATCATTTTTTTCAGCTCATTGAAACTTCCCGTTTGTGACCAATAATTTTCAATGATATTCGAATTTAATGCTTGAATAACTGACCATGTATTAAAAATTTTTTCACCATTATACGATTTATATCCATTATACCAGCTTTTTAAATTTTTAAAGGATAAATTTTTATTTTTTTCACATAGTTCATTAACTTCATCTTCCGTAAATCCAAAATATTCGTAATATTGATTATCATTTAAAATATTATATTCCGTAAAACAATTTAATGAATATAAATACTTTGTAATTGCTGTTATTCCTGTCATATAAACAAAGGCTAAATAGGAATTATCTTTAATTAAATACTTTAAAAAATAAATATAATTGTAGCGTTCTTTATCTGTAAACTTTTTATTGGTGATTATGTAGTCCCATTCATCAATAACAAGAATAAACTTTTTATCGGTTTCTAAATATAAATTTTTTAAATTTACAACTATATCATCATCATAATTTTTTAATACTTTAGAGTTAGGATTTAGTTCTTCAATATCTATTTTTAATTTACTATTAATTGAAGATATAAAAGAACGTAAATTTTTGAAAGAAAAAACATTGCTTGAAAAATCTAAATATAAGGTATGATATTTTCCTTGAAATTCTTTATATTGTTTAATTTCGTTTTTTTTCTCTTTATTATCAGAACTTTTTCCTTTGGATACTTTTAATTTATCAAATATTTCTTTTGAATCAATACTTTTACTATAATACGTTACTAACATCGCTGTTATTGAAGTTTTACCAAATCTTCTTGGTTTTGTAATACACACATATTTTTCAGAATTTCTATTAATTAATTTATTAAAATCATTTATTATATTTGATTTATCTATAAAATATTTTTCTTCAAGTAAACCTTTAAATTTTTCACACATTTCTTCGTTATCTATAATTAACCCCATTTTTTTTTTTTTTTTTTTTTTGTAATGATTTATATATATTTATTATGAACTTATTAACAAAAGAGTAAATATTTTATCAAAAAAAAAAAAAAAAATAATAATAATAATTAATAAACAAATAAATTATAACTTATTTTATTTATATATTCTCTAAATTATTATTAATATACCTTTTTTTTTTTTTTAATATTTTAATTTTCTTATAATATATTAATAATCAAACAATATCAAATTAAAAATTGAATATAAATGAAGTATGAAATATTTTTAATGTTTTTTAATAATCTTTTTTTTTTTTTTTTTTTTATTAATAAAATACGTAATTGTATAAAATTTACGTATTAAAAAATGTATTAAAAATTTTAATATATTAAAAAAATTAATTAAATAAAAACATTGTCCAAAATAAAATTTTTATTTCATTAATTCCATTATTGTAATTTCTTTATTCACTTCATTTTGTAAAAGAAAATAAAATCTACTCTTTCATTAACATTTACTTCATCAATATAATACTTTATTTGAGCATGAAAGTATGCTTAAATTATTATAATTAATTTTAAAATATATATTCATTTTTTTCCGTTGGAATACTTTCCATCAGGTGTAATTTTCTAAAACTTGCAACATTATTTTGACATTTTTAATTAATGTCACTTTCAACATTTCATTGGAATATTCTATCAAGTCATAAAAATTTGTTTATCACTTCTTTTTTTTGAAGCGTATATAAATTTTTTACAATTCTTTATTTCGAATGTTTCTCCAATACATAATATCTAATTGACTTTCCAAAGAGGAATTTTAATTCCTTTTGGTAGCATGACCACATAGAGCGATATGGATTCTAGTATTCCTTGCTTGTTTAACTGTTTGTTTTTTTTTTATAGCATTGACGCTCCTGATAACAGTGTTTTTAAATTTTCTAAATAGAAGTTATTGATGATTCGAAACAGTTAAACATTATTTCGTTAAAGAAAGCCGCTGTTTTCTCAAGAAGTGGGATTCCTGATATAGTATAAGTATTAATTTGACATCAACAAAGGTTATTCCAAGAGGTTTTATTTTTATTTCTTTTATTTTTGAGTCTTCCACCCTGAAAGAGATTTAAAATTTTGGAAATACACAATAATAATAATACAACTCCAAAGTTTCAAAATATTCTGTTTAAAACAATATTTTTTTTTTTTTTTTTTTAATTTATTTAACGGCAGCAAACTTGATTCATATTTATTAATTATATATTAAATAATATATATAATAAAAAGAAAAAAAGATAAAAAAAAAAAAAAAAAAAAAAAAAAAAAAAAAAAAAAAAAAACACAAAATAAAATAAAATAATATTATGGTTTAAAATATTCTAGTTTCATTTAATTAATATCTGTAAGACTTCACAAGGGCATTTTTAAAACAATATAAAACATCAGTTTCAGTTTCAACAGTCTTCTAGTATTTCAATTAACTATCTTCGTACTAGAAACCAATTTAAAAAGGATAACCATAGATTATCATCAGAATCACAGAAAAAACTGTAATTAGTACGTCTGATAAAGGCTATTCCTTTTCCATTCAACCCTCCATGGACCTGGAAAAGCAGTTCAGTTCATATCATTATGGATATTTTTTTATTTAATTAAATTTTTTTTTTTTATCTTTTGTTAATGATTTACTAGAAAAAATTTTTTTTTAATTTTTATTATTGAAAACTCAATATTGCTTTCTTTTTATTTACTATTTATTGATTATTTTAATAAAATGTTAAAATATTACATAAAATAAAATTTTTTTTTTTTTTTTGTAAAATCACAAACTTTACTTTATTTTTATTTATTACACAATTAAAAATACATAAGTTTATAAAGATTATTAAAAAAATTTAAGAAAAAAAAATAAAAAAAAAATATATTTATAAGATAAAATAATGAAAATATTGGAAACATTAAAATATGATCGATCTTTGAATGATCTTTGAATGTACGACACAGGTTAGTGATTAGTTAAAGTCATTAACTATGTATTCCTAGATTACTGAAATTCGTAAGAATATAAAAGTTTGGTCTTAATTTTTTTACTTATATCAAGAATTGCAATATATGCAAATTTATTATTATTTGTTTTCTTTGGCATATTTCTTAAAAGAGAAAAATATAAACTAATATTTTATTTCTTATTACAGAATCCAAATTGTTTAGGTCTGATGGATACCATTTGAAATAGTAGAGTCCTATAATATTTTGGTTAAAATTTTTAGAAAAGCTTTTTAATCTTATAATAATATTTTTATTCATTAATCGCAATTATTGCAATTTCAAAAGTCACTTTTTTTTAGAGCTGAAAGAATGGATATAAAAAAAGGATACAAAAAAAAAAAAAAAAGAAATTTAGCTCATTCAGAGAACGTAACCGCTTAGTATTTTCTCAAATAATTTAAAAATATAATACAACTGATCAATTGATAAAAAAAAAAAAAAAAAAAAAAAAAAATTAAATAATATAAAATATTTAAAAATTTTTTTTAATTATTTCTAGAACTTTTGATTACTTATTTCTTACAATTTTTATTAAATAAAATTATAAATTATTATATTAAAAAATTTTTATTATATATAAAAAAAATTCATTTACTTTAATCATTTTTTTTATATGTTATTTACAAATTAAATTTTTATTTATGATTTTAATGGTATTGGAAATTAATTATTTTATGGTTTACTACTACTCTTTAATCTTTTATTTTCACCATTAATTTCAAGTTCATTGCTCCTTTTCCTCTCAGCTTCTGATTTTGTTGTTGATAATAACTTCATATTGTTATTGTATTCTTCTATTACGCAACTATATTCTACTTTTTCAGGTCGTAATTTATTCCAATTAATAAAATATTTTTATAATATCCTTTTTCTTTTAATCCATTATAATACTTTTTTTGATGTATGTGCTTAATAGCTTCTTTTGCTGTACTATTCACTTTTAACTCAATTATTATAATTTCTCCATTTACTTTATATTTTTTTTTGGACGAAAAATAATATCCGCTCTTCCGTGACCACATGGTGATTCTTCTTCAATATTATATTTCGTTCGAGCATTAAAATATGAATAATCTATAACACATTTTAAATCTCCATGATCTACTCTATCCCCAGGGCTAATTTTTTCCATGGGGGATTTATCTAAAAAGAAAAAAAAACAGTTAAACAAGCAAGGAGTACTAGAGTCCATATAGCTCTATGTGGTCATGCTACCAAAAGGAATTAAAATTCCTCTTTGGAAAGTAAATTAGATATTATGTGTTGGAGAGACATTCGAAATAAAGAATTGTAAAAATTTTATATACGCTTCAAAAAAAAGAAGTGATAAACAAATTTTTATGATTTGATAGAATATTCCAATGAAATGTTGAAAGTGACATTAATTAAAAATGTCAAAATAATGTTGCAAATTTTAGAAAATTAAACCTGATTGAAAGAATTTCAAAGGAAAAAATTGAATATATATTTTAAAATTAATTATAATAATTTAAACATACTTTCATGCTAAAATAAAGTATTATATTGTTGAAGTAAATGTTAATGAAAGAGTAGATTTTATTTTTTATTATCTCAAAGAAAAAAAATGTAGTAAAGATATAAATTATTATAATGGAATGAATTTAATAATTAAATAAAAACATTGTACAAAATAAAATTTTTTATTTTACGAATACTTACGAGGAAATTCCTAGCATATGTGTTTATTTGCACGTAGCTAAACTACGAATATTCAATCGAATGTAGTTCATTTCGCCAATTTTTAAAATACAAATTTTCAATACGCCATTTATTTTTAATGGCTTGTAAAATTTTTTGTTAACGCCATAAAAAATTATAATACAATTATATTTAAAGTAAATAAATGTATAAATTAATAAATAAATGGATAAATAAATAAAGAATATAATAATAAAAGTATATAAAATAAAATAAAATAAAATAAAAATAAAAATAAAATAAAATAAAATAAAATAAAATAAAATAAAATAAATAGTAGAAAATAAATATAAAGTACAGATTGAATAAAATAAAATAAAATAAAATAAAATAAAATAAAATAAATAGTAGAAAATAAATATAAAGTACAGATTGAATAAAATAAAATAAAATAAAATAAAATAAAATAAAATAAATAGTAGAAAATAAATATAAAGTACAGATTGAATAAAATAAAATAAAATAAAATAAAATAAAATAAATAGTAGAAAATAAATATAAAGTACAGATTGAATAAAATAAAATAAAATAAAATAAAATAAAATAAAATAAATAGTAGAAAATAAATAAAGTACAGATTTAATAAAATAAAATAAAATAAAATAAAATAAAATAAAATAAAATAAAATAAAATAAAATAAAATAAAATAAATAGTAGAAAATAAATATAAAGTACAGATTGAATAAAATAAAATAAAATAAAATAAAATAAAATAAAATAAATAGTAGAAAATAAATAAAGTACAGATTTAATAAAATAAAATAAAATAAAATAAAATAAAATAAAATAAAATAAAATAAAATAAAATAAAATAAAATAAATAGTAGAAAATAAATAAAGTACAGATTTAATAAAATATAATAAAATAAAATAAAATAAATAGTTGAAATATAAATATGAAGTACAGATTGAATAAAATAAAATAAAATAAAATAAAATAAAATAAATAGTAGAAAATAAATAAAGTACAGATTTAATAAAATATAATAAAATAAAATAAAATAAATAGTTGAAATATAAATATGAAGTACAGATTGAATAAAATAAAATAAAATAAAATAAAATAAAATAAAATAAAATAAAATAAAATAAAATAAAATAAAATAAAATAAAATAAAATAAAATAAAATAAAATAAAATAAAATAAAATAAAATAAAATAAAATAAAATAAAATAAAATAAAATAAAATAAAATAAAATAAAATAATAGTAGAATATGAATATAAATTACAAATTGAATAAAATAAAATAAAATAAAATAAAATAAAATAAAATAAAATAAAATAAAATAAAATAAAATAAAATAAATAGTAGAATATGAATAAAATAAAATAAAATAAAATAAAATAAAATAAAATAAAATAAAATAAAATAAAAAGTAGAATATGAATATAAATTACAGATTGAATAAAATAAAATAAAATAAAATAAAATAAAATAAAATAAAATAAAATAAAATAAAATAAAATAAAATAAAATAAAATAAAATAAAAAGTAGAATATGAATATAAATTACAGATTGAATAAAATAAAATAAAATAAAATAAAATAAATTGTAGAATATGAATATAAAGGAAATATTAAATATAATAAAATAAATAGTAGATTGTTAAATATAAAATATAAATTGAATAAAATAAAATAAAATAAAATAATATTAAAAAAATAGAAAGATAAATTTTTTTTTTTTTTTTTTTTTTTTTTTTTATAGTATGTTAAATATCCAAAATTAACCATTTTTGAATATAATATTTTCTTTATATGTTCATTATCTTCTAATTCATTTAGGATATCTTCTACTCCATAATTTTCTAATTTTATTTCAATTTCATTACCATAATCAATTCTAAAATTTCTTCTTTAAAACCAACGATATCATAATTAATTATTTCTTTCAGCTCATTTGAATTTAATGACTAATAATTTTCAATGATATTCGAATTTAAAGCACGAACAGCTTTCTAAATTTTCAAAGGTTAAATTTTTATTAATTTCACATAGCTCATTAACTTCATCTTCCGTAAATCCAAAATATTGGAAATATTTTTTATCATTTAACATAGTATATTCCCTAAAACAATTTAGTGTAGACTGAGATAATTCCTTTGCAATTGCTGTTATACCTGTCATATAAACAAAGGCTAAAAAAGTACTATCTTTAATTAAATACTTTAAAAAATTAATATAATTGTTGCGTTCTTTATCTTAAAACTCTTTATTGGTGATTATATAGTCTCATTCATCAATAACAAGAATAAACTTTTTATCTGTTTCTAAATATAAATTTTGGAAATTAACAACTATATCAATCATCATATTCATTTAATACTTCAGAGTTAGGATATAGTTTTTTAATATCAATTTTTAATTTATTATTAATTGAAGATATGAATGCGTTTAAAGTTTCGAAAGAAAAAACATTTTTTGATAAGTCTAAATATATGTTATGATATTTTCCTTGATATTCTTTATATTGTTTAATTTCGTTTTCTTTCTCTATAATATCAGAACTTTTTCCTTTGGATACTTTTAATTTATCAAATATTTCTTTAGAATCAATACTTTAACTATAATACATTACTAACATCGCTGCTATTAAAGTTTTACCAAATCTTCTTGGTTTTGTAATACATACATATTTAGAAGATTCATCTTCAATTAATTTATTAAAATCATTTATTATATTTGATTTATCTATAAAATAGTTTTCTTAAGTAAACCTTTAAATTTTTCACGAATATCAATGTTATCTATAACCAACCCCATTTTTTATTTTTTTTTTTTTTTTCGCAATAATTTATATATATTTATTATAAACTCATTAACAAAAGAGTAAGTACATTAGCAAAAAAAAAAAATAAATCAATAAATAAAATAAAACTTTTTTTATTTATATATTCACAACTTTTCAAATAAAAATTAAAATATTGATAATAAACTATTTTTTGAAGCGTATATAAATTTTTTAAAATTCTTTATTTTTACAATTCTTTATGGATTCTAGTATTCCTTGCTTGTTTAACTGTTTTTTTTTTTTTTTTATAGCATTGGCGCTCCTGATAACAGTGTTTTTAAATTTTCTAAATAGGAGTTATTGATGATTCGAAACAGTTAAACATTATTTCGTTTAAGAAAGCCGCCGTTTTCTCAAGAAGTGGGATTCCTGATATAGTATAAGTATTAATTTGACATCAACAAAGGTTATTCCAAGAGGTTTTATTTTTATTTCTTATATTTTTGAGTCTTCCACCCTTTAAGAGATTAAAAATTTTGGAAATACACAATAATAATAATACAACTCCAAAGTTTCAAAATATTAAGTTTAAAACAATATTTTTTTTTTTTTTTTTTTTATTTATTTATTTAATGGCAGCATACTTGATTCATCTTGATTAATTAAATATTAAATAATATAAAATAAAAAGAAAAAAAGATATAAAAAAAAAAAAATAAAAAAAAAAAAAAAAAAAATTAAATAATATAAAATATTTGAAACAATTTTTTAATTATTTCTAGAACTTTTGATTACTTATTTCTTACAATTTTTATTAAATAAAATTATAAATTATTATATTAAAAATTTATATTATATATATAAAAAAATTCATTTACTTTAATCATTTTTTTTATATGTTATTTACAATTTAAATGTTTATTTATGATTTTAATGGAATTGGAAATTAATTATTTTATGGTTTACTACTACTACTCTTTAATCTTTTATTTTCACCATTAATTTCAAGTTCATTGCTCCTTTTCCTCTCAGCTCCTAATTCTGTTGTTGATAATAACTTCATATTGTTATTGTATTCTTCTATTACGCAACTATATTTTACTTTTTTCAGGTCGTAATTTATTCCAATTAATAAAATATTTCCATAATATCCTTTTTCTTTTAATCCATTATAATACTTTTTTCGATGTATGTGCTTAATAGCTTCTTTTGCTTTACTATTCACTTTTAATTCAATTATTATAATTTCTCCATTTACTTTATTTTTTTTTTTTGGACGAAAAATAATATCCGCTCTTCCGTGACCACATGGTGATTCTTCTTCAATATTATATTTCGTTCGAGCATTAAAATATGAATATTCTATAAAACGTTTTAAATGTGCATGATCAATTTTATCTTCAAGAATAACTTTTTCCATGGGGGATTTATCTAAAATTTCACACATTCTTTTGACATTTTTATGTAATGTCACTTCCAACATTTCATCCGAATTCTTTATCATCTTATAGAAATATTGCAAATCACTTTCTTTATCGTTTAAAGCCTTTATAAATTCTTCCTTCAATTCTTTATTTGGAATGGATATTTTTCCATTATAGTATGTTAAATATCCAAAAGTAACCATTTTTGAATATAATATTTCCTTTACATGTTCATTATCTTCTGATTCATTTCGGAAAACTTCTACTTCATAATTTTCCAATCGTACTTTAATTTTATTACCATTAATCAATTCTAAAATATCTTCTTTTACACCAACGATATCATAATTAATCATTTTTTTCAGCTCATTGAAACTTCCCGTTTGTGACCAATAATTTTCAATGATATTCGAATTTAATGCTTGAATAACTGACCATGTATTAAAAATTTTTTCACCATTATACGATTTATATCCATTATACCAGCTTTTTAAATTTTTAAAGGATAAATTTTTATTTTTTTCACATAGTTCATTAACTTCATCTTCCGTAAATCCAAAATATTCGTAATATTGATTATCATTTAAAATATTATATTCCGTAAAACAATTTAATGAATATAAATACTTTGTAATTGCTGTTATTCCTGTCATATAAACAAAGGCTAAATAGGAATTATCTTTAATTAAATACTTTAAAAAATAAATATAATTGTAGCGTTCTTTATCTGTAAACTTTTTATTGGTGATTATGTAGTCCCATTCATCAATAACAAGAATAAACTTTTTATCGGTTTCTAAATATAAATTTTTTAAATTTACAACTATATCATCATCATAATTTTTTAATACTTTAGAGTTAGGATTTAGTTCTTCAATATCTATTTTTAATTTACTATTAATTGAAGATATAAAAGAACGTAAATTTTTGAAAGAAAAAACATTGCTTGAAAAATCTAAATATAAGGTATGATATTTTCCTTGAAATTCTTTATATTGTTTAATTTCGTTTTTTTTCTCTTTATTATCAGAACTTTTTCCTTTGGATACTTTTAATTTATCAAATATTTCTTTTGAATCAATACTTTTACTATAATACATTACTAACATCGCTGTTATTGAAGTTTTACCAAATCTTCTTGGTTTTGTAATGCATACATATTTTGAAGATTCATCTTCTATTAATTTATTAAAATCATTTATTATATTTGATTTATCTATAAAATATTTTTCTTCAAGTAAACCTTTAAATTTTTCACACATTTCTTCGTTATCTATAATTAACCCCATTTTTTTTTTTTTTTTTTTTTGTAATGATTTATATATATTTATTATGAACTTATTAACAAAAGAGTAAATATTTTATCAAAAAAAAAAAAAAAATAATAATAATAATTAATAAACAAATAAATTATAACTTATTTTATTTATATATTCTCTAAATTATTATTAATATACCTTTTTTTTTTTTTTTAATATTTTAATTTTCTTATAATATATTAATAATCAAACAATATCAAATTAAAAATTGAATATAAATGAAGTATGAAATATTTTTAATGTTTTTTAATAATCTTTTTTTTTTTTTTCCTTTTATTAATAAAATACGTAATTGTATAAAATTTACGTATTAAAAAATGTATTAAAAATTTTAATATATTAAAAAAATTAATTAAATAAAAACATTGTCCAAAATAAAATTTTTATTTCATTAATTCCATTATTGTAATTTCTTTATTCACTTCATTTTGTAAAAGAAAATAAAATATACTCTTTCATTAACATTTACTTCATCAATATAATACTTTATTTGAGCATGAAAGTATGCTTAAATTATTATAATTAATTTTAAAATATATATTCAATTTTTTCCGTTGGAATACTTTCATGCTCAAATAAAGTATTATATTGATGAAGTAAATGTTAATGAAAGAGTAGATTTTATTTTTTATTATCTCAAAGAAAAAAATGAAGTAAAGATATAAATTATTATAATGGAATGAATTTAATAATTAAATAAAAACATTGTACAAAATAAAATTTTTTATTTTACGAATACTTACGAGGAAATTCCTAGCATATGTGTTCATTTGCACGTAGCTAAACTACGAATATTCAATCCAATGTGGTTCATTTCGCCAATTTTTAAAATACAAATTTTCAATACGCCATTTATTTTTAATGGCTTGTAAAATTTTGGGGGTGTGTCATTTCGAAAATTTTTATTACATAAATTTGTATTTTGTTGTAGTGTATTAAAGTTTTAATAAAATTAAGTGGCCTAAAATTAAAAATATTTAAGCCATACAACAAAATACAAATTTATGTAATAAAAATTTTCGAAATGCACACTCCCCATTTCATTTATATTCAATTTTTAATTTGATATTTTATGATAATTAATATTTTATAAGAAAATTAAAATATTTTCAAATAGAACGGGAAGTTTCAATGAACTGAAAAAAATGATTAATTATGATATCGTTGGTGTAAAAGAAGATATTTTAGAATTGATTAATGGTAATGAAATTAAACTACGATTGGAAAATTATGAAGTAGAAGTTTTCCGAAATGAATCAGAAGATAATGAATATGTAAAAGAAATATTATATTCAAAAATGGTTACTTTTGGATATTTAACATACTATAATGGAAAAATATCCATTCCAAATAAAGAATTGAAGGAAGAATTTATAAAGACTTTAAATGATAAAGAAAGTGATTTGCAATATTTCTATAATATGATAAAGAATTCGGATGAAATGTTGGAAGTGACATTACATAAAAATGTCAAAAGAATGTGTGAAATTTTAGATAAATCCCCCATGGAAAAAGTTATTCTTGAAGATAAAATTGCACATTTAAAACGTTTTATAGATTATTCATATTTTAATGCTCGAACGAAGTATGATATTGTTGAAGAATATCCTAATGATAATGGAACAACGGATATTATTTTTCTTCCCAAAGAAAAATATAAAGTAAATGGAGAAATTATAATAATTGAATTAAAAGTGAATAGTAAAGCAAAAGAAGCTATTAAGCACATACATCGAAAAAAGTATTATAATGGATTAAAAGAAAAGGGATATTATTGAAATATTTTATTAATTGGAATAAATTACGACCTGAAAAAAGTAGAATATAGTTGCGTAATAGAAGAATACAATAACAATATGAAGTTATTATCAACAACAGAATCAGAAGCTGAGAGGAAAAGGAGCAATGAACTTGAGATTAATGGTGAAAATAAAAGATTAAGGAGTAGTAGTAGTAAACCATAAAAAAATTAATTTCAAATACTATTAAAATCATAAAGAAACATATAAAAAAAATGATTAAAGTAATTGAATTTTTTTTATATATAATAAAAATTTTATAATATAATATTTATAATTTTATTTAATAAAAGTTGTAAGAAATAACTAATTAAATGTTATTTTAAATTTTTTGAAAAATTCTTAATAAAAAAATAATTATAAATTTATATAAATTATAACTAATTCATACATTGAGATACTATTATCAAATTTACTATAATTATAATTAATCATACATTTAAATAATATTAGAAAATTTATTTAAATAATTATTATATTTACACTTATTAATATTATTAATTTTATTTAGTTATTCATTTAATTATCAAGTTAATGTAAACATTAGATTTATTTATTTTTTACATTGTACAATTAAAAGAATAATTAATAAGTTTCTGTATTTTTTATAATTCTTTATTCTAGTTTAAAGATAGTTTTATATTAATAAGTTTAGATTAGATTTTAAAAATAATATTTAGAAAAATAGAATAATTTAGATCATTCCAGTTATTATTTATTTTTCCTTTTATTTGATGATCTAAATTAAAATTTAGAAAATCGATATATTAAGGTTTTATCCAAAATAAAATAATATATTTGGTTTTACTTAATGTATACGAAGATCGATATGAATAGAATATCGATCAAAACTTATCTAGTTTTTTCTTCTAATCTTTTTCTAGATAAGATATTTTTTAAGATTAGAAAACTTTTTTTTTATTTAACCTTATTTCAATAAAAAAAATATAAAAACGGCTATTGATTTCCCTTTAAGAAATCACGAGTTATTATTATAAAAAACATAGTTATAATAATAACGATTTTATATTTTTATCTTTAATAAATTAATAAAGTATTTTATTCAAAAAAACATATTTTTAAAATCAAATTTTTATAAATATTTCTTCTTTTGTTTTTCGTGTTATTATTATAATTAATTTTATAATAAACTCGAAATTTAGAAAATTTATTTTTATTTTCTCAACTTAATGAATTATTCCTTATAAGTTGTAGTTAATAATTCTATTTTGAGTTAGTTCTTAATAGAATTATTACAAAAATAAAAGATTATTGTTAATAAGCAATTATAAATTATTAGAATTATCCAATAGAATTAAAGAATAAGAAACTATAAATATAAATATATAAAATTTTCATTTACTTTCTCTATGTATCTTTAATAAAATAAAAATAAAGACATAATTCAATAAAATATTAAAATAAAAGATTAAGAGTCTCACTCTACACGAGTGAGTTACAAATAAAACAATAAAACCGATTCCTTTACAGTAAAAATTAAAAAATAAAAAAGACATTAAAAAATAAAAAGGATATTAAAAAAATAAAATAAAAATTAGGCTGAATATGGTCAGGGCGTTTAAAATATTAAAATAAAACAAAAAATTAGGCTGAATATGGTCAGGGCGTTTAAAATATTAAAATAAAATAAAAATTAGGCTGAATATGGTCAGCCCGTTTAAAATATTATAAAAAAAAAAAAAAAAAAAAAAAAAAAAAAAAAAAAAAAAAAAAAAAAAAAAAAAAAAAAAAAAAAAAAGCTGAATATGGTCAGCGTGTTAAAACTAAATATAATGAAAATTATATATATTAAAATAAAAAAAAATTTTTTGAAATATAATATTAAATCGAACATTAATGAATTATATTTTTATTAACCAACAAAATAATTTAATAAACACTAATTAAACAATTACTAATCAAATATAACGAGTACATAAAAATAATATAAACTCCTCCTAATCAAACAATGACTAAGTATAACTGTTAAAATTTAATAAAACTTATTAAATTAAATCAAACCCTAATAATATTAATACACCAACCATATTAATCACCCCTTATTAAAACAATAACACTTCATATACCAATCGGAACATTTTTTTTTTCAAACCATTCAGACAAATCAGAATAAATAATTATTTAGAAATTATTTTACAAAAAAGGAAGAAAACATTTTCAATAAATCTCCTCAAAATAAAACACCAATCAGCATACAATACAACTATCAGCACAACATCAAATTAATCGTACCAATTAAAATAATTACTCTCTTAGAAATCTATCCCTAAATTCTAATTAATATTTTTAACAGTATACCAATCAATATTTTTCTCTTTAATAATCATACATGATCACCTCTCATCACAATAACAATTATTGGTATAGCACTTAATTGGATACACCAATAAATACTTATTACATCAATAATAATAGATAATAACTACTTTCCGTATTGATAACTATTGGTACAACACTAAATGTAATTAAATAGAATTAATATTTTATAATTTTAATCTCGAATCAACACAATTGATAAACACATAATTTATTCACATAATTTTTTTTTAAATAAAAATCATATAAATAGAACATCTTATTCATCAAATTTGCATCACTAATCAATCAACATAAAATAGCCTAATAAATTAATATGAATCGTGTCAATAGACAAACAAGATTATATCAGCCATATCGTCATTAATGAAAACAATGACATCAATAATAAGGGAATCAATTTCAATTACTCCGAAAGTTTTATTAGAATTGTTGAATTAACTTCGGATAACTACCTTAGTTGGAAAAATAATATGCTGTATCTCTTAACTATTAATAACCTTGAAAATTATGTCATTCAAGAGAAAGTTAAGATACTTAAAAAAAGACATATTAGGGACGATATTAACGATTATATAGATGACAAGTTTGATAATACTCTTGTATATGACAAAGAAACTAACCTATTAGATATAAAGAATGACATCATAGTAAAATGGATCTTATTAAACACATTAGGTGAGAGAACAAAAAGAATTGTTGAAGGTCAAGGGAAGACAGCTTATCAAATTTGGAACACATTAGAAAAATCTTTCACTAGTAGTTTGAAGAAAAGAAAGCAAGAATTAAATGATAAAATAAGTAATCTTAAGTTTAATGAGGACCAGGATATAAATATTTTTATGGCTACCTTACAAAATACCATAGAAGAATATGAAAACATTGATCATGACATTGAGGATAGTATAAAAGCTGGCATCCTTAAAAGAGAACTCCCTGAAAATTTAAGATTTATAAATGTGTTTCAATATAAAGATAATTGGGGGAGACTATCTAATTATGTAAAGGACGTCATACCAGATATAATATTCTCAAATATGAAAGAGCACACTAAAATTGAGGATTCACAAAAACACATCTTTCTTACAGAGCAAAACACTAAATCTAACAATAGAAAAGTAAAATCATCAGTTAAATACAAAGCAAAAAACGAAAGATGTTACATGTGTGGTAGATTTGGACATTACATTAATGAGTGTTCAAAATATAACAGATATAAAAATAATAAATACAATAAACATACAAAACCAAGGAGGATAAGGTATAAAAACTCAAAGAAAGGTCCACGCAAAGATTCATTCAAATATAAAAAACGTAACAATCAGCTAAATTCTATGGAATCCACTAACAGTTATTCTGCCAATACTTTATCAAAATATTATAACACTGAAGATACCTCCTTTATTGGTTGCATCTCAACAGAAGATAATACTGTATTACCCTCAAACGATCACCTCGAAAACTTTAATTCATTCACGATATCCAATTAGATAATTGACTCAGGGGCTTCACTACATATCACATACTCCATCAATCTCTTAAAAAATATTAAAAAATGTAACGAAAGCATATCTTTACCCAATGGTAAAATCGTGACATCCACTAAATATGGTTCTTTCACTGGATATGTTAATAATAATGAAATTAAATTAAATAAAGTATTCTACGTTCCAAACATCACAAAAAATATCATATTGTTAAGTGAACTTATTAAGCATAATTATAAAGTTGTCTTCCTCAACCATTACAATAAAGTTTTTGCCTCTTTATTTGATCAGCATGGAAATAAAATTACCAATATTCCATCTAATAAACACAACATTTTCCAAATATGGTTTTCAAATAGCATATATAACCTCAATGTTCGAAAACATACACCAACATCTCTTATGCACCTATCCACCCTATCAAAAGCTGAAAAGATTAACCTATGGCACAGGCGACTTGGTCACTTTAACATAAGCAAGATACTTAATAAATTATCCAAAATTAATATTCCGTCTAAATGTCAAATCTGTTCACATTCGAAACTAAAAGATTTCCCGCACAAAAATTCAAGGAATAAATCAAAAGGTATTTTTGAATTAATACATACGGATCTTATAGGTCCAATAGTAGAGTCACTTCACGGTAACCGGTACATACCATCCATACTTGATGACTTCTCGCGTTACGGGTGGGTCCATTTTCTTTCAAACAAGCATGACACCTATACCATTCTTCATAATTGGTTTATTGAAATCAACAATATACATGATAAATCTATAAAGTACATCAGAACTGACAACGGTACAGAATTTTCAAACTCCATGTTCAAATCTTTCTGTGCCAGTCATGGGATTATTCATCAATTCACAATCCCATATAACCCTCAACAGAATGGACGTGCCGAAAGGTTCAACGGCACGCTAATAAACTCTGCAAAGGCTCTATTAAACGACGCCAAATTAAGTCACCATTTCTGGGAATACACCGTCGAAACTGCTAATTACATCCATAATAGGATCCCTCATTCTGGTATTCAAAATAAAATTCCCTACGAGATTTTATTTAAATCCAAAATAGATTATGCACACTTCAAGGTTTTTGGATGTAGAGTTTTTATTACGTGCCCAAGTCATTCCGGAATAAATTTGACAATAACGCTTTACCTGGCATATTTCTTGGCTATCACCCCTCATCTTCCTCTTACAAGATTCTAAGCCTCTCCACCAATAAAATAATCCTCTCCCGATCAGTTATTTTCTTCGAAAATAATCCAGCTAACTCCACCTCAACTACCTTTATTCCAAAGGAATACTCAAACTTCATTCCAAATCATGAAATAGGGAGATACACCGAAAATATGAAAAAGGACAATTATTACAATATAAATAATAATATCAAAATGTCCTCACCCGTTAATACTAGTCATCGGCTTCATCAATATCGAACTTCTTCATCATCCTCCATCCATAATCATGACAAGAACAAAATAATAGATAATAATCATAATAAAGTTTCTCCACAAAACACCCATATCAATTCTGAAACTGTAGTTTCTCCTATCAATCCTCATCATCAATCAGATAAAGAAATAAATCAAGTATTACATGATTCAAATCCATATAAACAGACAGTGCCTAAATCAAGCAACAAAAGGACACGTGATCATTTATACACTTCCAATAAAAGAGCAAAGTCAGTTATTCCTATTACAAAGCCTAAAGTTCTATCTCCAGAAAGAAACCTTAGAGAACTAAAAGATTTCGAAGATATATTCAACCTAATAGACAAAGATAAATGGCTAGAAGTTGTAAATAAGGAATTACAAAACATGAAAAAGCTAAAATGCTTTTTAAGACAATAAAAAGCATTCTCAAAGGAGCTAATATCATCTCAAGTAAATGGGTTTTTAAATATAAAAAGGACTCTAACGGGATTATCATTAAAAGGAAAGCACGATTAGTTGCTCGTGGTTTCACTCAGCGATATGGTATTGACTATATTTTCACCTTCTCTCCGACACTGAAGTTAGACTCTTTGAGAATAATAATATCAATTGCAATTGCAATTCGTAAAAGCCTCAAAATTGTCCAAATAAGACATTGACGCCGCGTACCTCAATGCTGAAATAAAAGAAGAATTATACATGAAAGCACCAGAGGGTTATTCCTCATACAACATAACCTTTTGGAAACTAAACAAAGCCATATACGGGTTAAAGCAAGCAGGAAGAGCCTGGAATGAGAAATTAAATAATGTTCTACTCGGTATAAACTTCAATCGACTCACTACTGAACCTTGAATCTACATTAGAAAGAACAGTTATAATGAAATTACATGTATCATAGCAATATATGTCGATGACATATTATTAATAGGTAAGGAAAATGAAGTACTCCAAGTAAAAGAGCAGATTAAAACTAATTTTTGTATTAAAGATATTGGAGAATTAGATTTCATTATTGGAATTAAGTTTGAGAAGTGTAACAACGACTATGTAATGCATCAATTAGGATATATTAATGAATTACTAAAGAAATTCAAATTAGAAAAATGCTAACCAATCAAGAATTTAATGCCAATTAAAAGTCATGAATTGAAAGCTATTAAATTTGATGAAACACTTTACAGAAGCGCCATAGGTAACCTTCTCTATCTGGCGATCTGCACAAGGCCTGATATCTTGTTTTCAGTAAATAGAGCTGCAAGAAAAAATAAGAACCCTACACTTGAAGATTGGATGAATGTGGAAAAGATTCTCAAGTACCTTAAAGGAACTAAGAACTACGGAATAAGAATTTCAGGCGAAAGCAACTTAATGTCGTACGCAGATGCTGATTACGGTGGTGATACAATAACCAGGAAATCAACATCAGGTTTTTTGATAATGCTTGGAAATTCACCTTCAAGCTGGCATTCAAAACTTCAGCATTGTGTGGCCACCTCCACAGCCGAAGCTGAATATTATAGCATTAGTGATTGCGCCAAACATGGATTGTGGTACATGAATGTAATGAAAGAATTAGGCATCAATAACCAATTCATTTCCATTTATGTGGACAACAAAGCAGCAATCTATAATTGCCAAAATCAATCTATCAACCCAAAGTCGAAGCATATCGATATAAAATATCACCACATAAGAAGTCTAATAAAGGAGAATAAAGTCAAGCTAGAATATGTTAAGTCTGAAAGGAATCTAGCCGATGGATTAACCAAATACGTTAACCGGACTAAATTAAGCAAATTTAAAGAAAGTTTGCTTATAGAGTTTACCCTTTAATATAATAATTTTAACAAATCGAACATCGATTAATAAAGATGTTAGATTTGAGGGGGAATGTTAATAAGCAATTATAAATTATTAGAATTATCCAATAGAATTAAAGAATGAGAAACTATAAATATAAATATATAAAATTTTCATTTACTTTCTCTATGTATCTTTAATAAAATAAAAATAAAGACATAATTCAATAAAATATTAAAATAAAAATTATTAATGATATTTTTTTTTTTTTTTTTTTTTTTTAAAAAAAAATTATATATATATATATATAATGAATTTTTTTTTTTTTTAAAAAATTATTTATTTATTTATTTATTTATTTTTTAATACTTTAAATTTTAAATTTTTATTTTTATTTATAATTATTAAATAAATAAATAAAAAAAAAAAAATACTAAATATTTTAACAAAATTTTTTTTAGTTTTTCAATTCCTATTTTTTTTTTTTTTTTTTTTTTTTAAATAGAAAAAGAAAATAATTATTTTATAAAATTAAATAAACAAAAAATAAATTTATTAATATTTTTTAAAAAAAATTATATATATAATATATATATATATATATATTTTATAATGAAATATTAAATTTTAAAGGATATTGTTGGAATTAAAAACAACATTCATTTTTATTATTAATTTAAATATATCCAATTATTTGTTATGAATAATGTATTGTTTCATGAATGATATAAATTGTTCTATGATCCTTAAAAATAAAATTTCTCTTCTTAACCTTTTTTATTGATAATTATAAAAATAAATAAAACTAATATAAGATTACCTAAATTAAAACTTTTATATTTAGTGTTTAAAATTGTTCTTAAAAGATATACATAAAGTTTTTTTTTTTTTTAATTTTTTGTTACTTTATAAATATTTTTATAATTTTTTTATTGATATTTTTTTTTATATCATTTATTTCATAGTTATAATAAAATTTTATAGTTTATTTAAATCATCGAAATAAATAAAAGGAAAGAAAATAACATTAATCTTACCCTTTTGATTTGTTTATCCATATTTAAAATTTTATTTATTTATTTATTTATTTTTTTTTTTTTTTTTTTTTTTTTTTTTTTTTGCTATATTAATAATATTATTTTATTTATACATTCATTCATTAATTTTTAAAAGATTTTTTTTAAAAAGAAAATTTGATTTGTTTATTTATATTTTATTCATTTATTTAGTTATTTATTTATTTAATTAAAATATAAAAAATAAAAAAAAAAAAAAAAAAAAAAAAAAAGCAATTTTAATAATTATATTTGTTAAGGAGTCACACAGAATGTGGTGTATGGTGTATACACATGAGATTTATATTAATATATATTTATTTATTTATTAATTAATTTATTTCTTGTTATAAAAAGACTCAGTTATTTAATATTATACATTAATTCAATATTTAATTTATTACATACATTATATCATTAAGAAACTTTATAATATCTAAATGTACATTACTTAACATCCCCCCTACAATAATTTTTTATAATTTTTTTTTTTTTCAATCTGTAAAAATCAAATTTGTAAAACGATTCATTTTTATGCCTGTAATGCTTTTTGTTAGAGAATCGGTTAACATGTTTTCTGTGTTTGTTAATATATTCTAATATAATATTATTGTTATTTATTTCTTCTTGTATAAATTTATATCTTGTGTCTATGTGTTTACATCGACCTTTTGAATTTGTATCTTGAGCTATTGCTATAAAAGCTTTAATATCTAGCATAATTTTTACTTTTATTTCTTTATTAAAAATTTCTTTGAATAAATTTTTAAACCAAATACCTTGTTTGGCATATTCAGTTAAACTTATAAATTCAACTTCTGTTGTGGATAGAGTTACGCTTTTTTGTTGTTGAGATTTCCATGAAATTGAACTATCAACAAGTAAGAAAATAAAATCGCTAGTAGATCTTCTTGTTTTTTCATCACTTGCAAAATCTGAATCAGAATATCCAATGAATCTGTTTCTTTAATTATAACATATTGATTTTATAATTGTTCCTTTTAAATATTGTTAATATGTGCATTAATGATCCATAATCCGCTTCAGTTGGATTTTCACAATTCCTTAAAGCTTGGTTTACTGCAAAAGATATGTCTGGTCTGGACTTTACTGCTATATAAAGAAGAGTACCAAGTAAAGATTTATATTCCCTAACATTAACTAAATTTGAATTTTCTCTTTCAAAATCTGTTACATTTCTGCAGGGCGTTTTGACACTCTTTGTTTTATTCATCTTATATTTTTTGATGATCTTATTGATGTAATCTATTTGATTTATTTTGTATCCATCTTTAGCTTTTTATATATTGATACCAATTATTTTATTTGCATTCGATTCTTTTGAAATCTTATATTTACCTTTTAATTTATTAATAACATAATTTATTTCATTGTCCTTCCTGTTATTAAAATATCATTAACATATAATGTTAGTAAACAAATTAATTTATTATTTTTATCGTATTTACCAAAAAGACATTTATCTGTATTGTATTTTTTAAAGCCAATACTAATGAGAAAATGTAATATTTCTTTATACCACATTTTACCAGCTTGTTTTAAACCATAAAGAGCCTTCTTCAATAGCCAATATTTATTTTTATTATAGTTTTTATCACCTAAAGGTATTTTTAGATATATTTTTTCTTCTAAATCTGCATTTAAGTATGCAGCTTTTATATCTAATTGTTTAAGATTCCATTCATTTAGAGAAGCTATAGCGACTGTTAATCTGAGACTGTCGGCTTGAATTGTTGGTGAATATGTTTCAATAAAATTTTGCCCAGGTATTTGTTGGAAACCACGAACGACTAGTCTTACCTTTTTTTTGTTATTATCCTTTTCAGTGAATATCCATTTAGTATCAATTATGTGTACATTTTTTGGAATTTTATTAATTACTTCCATTACATTGTTGTTATACATGTTTGAAAGTTCTTCTTTGATGGCTAATTTCCATTTATTTATGTCTTCTGAGTTGATGGCTTGTTCGTATGTATTTGGAACGTTCGTAATAATGTCCATAACTTTATGTTGTTTGTTATATTTATTTTTAAATTTTTCTTTTCTTAAATTTAATGGCTCATTATCTGAATCATTATTATATTCACTTTCTTCGAGAGAGATCTTTTATTATTTAAATTATTTTTATTGTTATCATTATTACTTAAATTATTATTATTTAGGTTATTATTGTCAATTAAACTATTTTTATTTAAGTTAGTATTTATGTGTTGATTATTATTAAAAGAATTATTATTTATATCATTAATATTGTTTAAATTATTATTATTTAAATTATTGTTATTATTTAAATTGTTATTATTAAATAAATATATTCAAATTATTATCAATATTATTATTATTATTATTTATATCGCTATAATTACTATCATTTATATTATTGTTATTATTATTATTATTATTATACATATTGTTATGATTATTTAAAGGATTTTTTAATTATTTTCAAATTTGTTGGATTTATGATTATTATAAAAGAACGCTTTACAACCAAAAACTTTAAGATGTGCAATATCAACGGGTTTGTTGAAAAATAATTCATTAGGAATTTTATTATCAATACTTTGATGAGGATTAATATTATACAAATAGGCAGCGCATAAAATAGCAGAATCCCAGAAATAAAGAGGAAGTTTAGCAAAATTCAATAAAGTTGTTGCTCAATTGTTTAAAGTTTGGTTCAAGCGTTCAGCACGACCATTTTGCTGATGATTTCCTGGAGTTAAATGAATAAAATTAATACCTTTAGAATCCGTAAATTTGGTTAAATTTTTATTGATGTATTCTGTACCATGATCAGATTTAACATTAATAATTTTGTAAGAGGTAGTATTAGAAATAAAATTATAAAATTTAATAAAAGTATCAGGAACATCTGATTTATTTTTAATAAGAAAAACCCAACATTTTCTGGAAAAGTCATCAAGAAAAGTGACATAGTAGTTGAAATCGTTAAAAGAATATTCTAATTTTCTTACAACATCGGTGTGAACTAATTCCATTGGTTTTTCAGATTTATTAAAATTGTTATAAAAAGTTTTTTTTCTTTAACTTGCTTATTTTGCATTGATGACAATTTTTAGAGTTATGATGTTTCAAATGTTCTATAACAAAATTTTGAATATTTTTGTTATCATAATAACCTAACCTCGCGTGCCTTAAAACAGTATCTATATACAAAACGTGATTTTTTGAAGTAATATTATTTATTGGTATGGTATCAAAAGAAAATAAATTTTCGTCATCTGCATAAATATTTGCTATTAATTTATTATTTTTAAATATCTGTAATCTGTCTTTATTATTAATATTTTCCATAATTATTTTACATCCATTTTTTTAGTATAGAATGTGTTGAAATTAAATTATTTTTGAATTTGCCATTATATGTACCTTTACATTTAATTCTATCTAATTTACCATTTGGATATATAATATTTTTATTATTGATATCATTTTTATTCTTTAAATTGCTTAATTCATTTGTTAAACTAATACCAGTACCGCTGTCAATAATCCAATGTGTGTATTTATTTTCTTTTTTAAAATTTGTATTATTACAATTTTCAATTACTGAGATACTACCAGTAAAATTAATATACGTTTCATCCTTAAAATCATTTTCATCATTATATTCATATGAATTGTCAGAAATATCGTCATTATAATTATCTTCATTAATATTACCTGAATGATAATTATTATTATTTCGTTTTAAATTAAACTTTATATTATTATTATTTTTATAATTATTTTTATTTTTAAAGCTATTAAATTAATAGAGAGTTATATTGGTATAAAATTTATGCAGATTACAAATCTGATTATTTTGATAATGTTAATGAAGAATTAAAAAAATGAACAAAATAAAATTAGAGATGAAGAAAAATAATTATTAAAGAAAGTGACGTATTAATAGATATCGTAAATTATTAACATGAAAAAAATAATGAAAATGAAGAAAACGAAAAAAGTAATTTAGCCAGATTGAGAACTTTCATTTTTTAAAGAAAGCAACTTCTATATGGCGTTTACATATATTATTAGAAACTAAGTATCAAGTCACTAGTAAATTAAAAAAGCCATCTAAACATTTTGAAAAACATAGAAAAATTTTATAATAATTAGATTGAATTTAAATTAATAATATAAAATAGAATTAATTGTGATAAATATAAATATTTATTAGAATAAATTAAATACTTTTATTATTGAGTTTAATATTGAAAAGCAATATTTTGAAAATAGTTTCGTTAGTTATCCTGATTATTATATCTTTATTTTTATTTAATATAATTGATAAATATTGTTAATCAATTTAAATACCAATTATTACTTTTTTTTTGTTAATTAGAATATTTTCTTTTCATTAGATAATATTTTATCACCATTTCTGGACATTCTGATATTGTATTTAATTATATGGTTGGTTAGTAATAAATAAGATTAAATAATTATTTCTTTTTTTTTTTTTTTTATTTTTATATGGAATGAACGTTGTACATACATATTATCAATAAAATATATTTTATTTAATTGTATACGTAAGATTAATTTTATTGGAATATAAACTTATTATTAAAGATATAAAAAAATCCATAAGTAAGAGAATAGTAAAAATATCATTTTAATCAAATGATACATTTTACCTTCATTCTTTACCAAGATACCCTCTTTTAAAATTACAGCTCTGAAATAGTTGAATTAATATTTTACTATATTCTTTAAATGTACCAAATGTGCACTATTTAGTTGAATTCCTGTATTAGGATCAGTTAATATTTCAGTAATGAATTGCTTCTTAATTAACTTAAGAGGACCAACAAAGTAGGATTCTAATTTTCTTTCTACTAAAATTCAATATCATTGTAGTTGGTATTAGTTCAGATTATAAATTCTTTTTCGAAACATTGGAACTTTAATATATGTACATTAATTAATTTTTTCTTTGAGTTGTTTAAAACTTGAGTTATTTAAAACTTGAGTTGGTTAATACTTCTGACTTCATAAAAGTGAATTTTTCTATATTAATTTTTAATTCATTTTTCTTAAAAACATTGAAAACATTGAAAAAATGTATAAGATGTTAAATTAGTTCTTCTTTTTATTTTTGAATATATTAATACATCATCAATGAAATTGTAAAAAAAATTTCCAATGAATGAGAATAATGTTTTATTTATCTTCCGTTGGAATGTAGCTGGGAACTCCAGTTAAACCGAAGGGTATAACTTTAAATTGATAGTTTCCAAATTTAGTTGTAAATGAAGTGATTTGAACAAATTTCGAGATCCATTAAAATCTGGTGATATTCAGAAAATTTATCTTACGTTGAGAAAGATCATACACCATTCTAAATTATCAAAGATTTCATCTATATTTGATAGTGAGTTGGATTACATTGACCTTTCTGTAATCAATACACAAACCCAATTTACCGTTAGGTTTTGGGATTAACACTATTGGAGAAGACCATTCAGGATAAGATAATTCAAAGAGCTTCTTTATAATTAATTTCATGATTTCTTCTTTACGAACATTCAATTTTAATTTAGTGAGACGATAATATTTTATTTAATAGGGTTAGGGATTAGAGGTTAAATTAACTTTTTGAAACTCCTTTATTACCTTTTTCAGGGAGAGTTGCATTTCCCCAAATTGCATTTCGCCAGGTTGCATTTCGACAAGTAGAGTATTGATATAAATAAATGAATAAATAAATAAATATTAATTCAAAATATATTTTTTTTAAAATTGTTTTAATGCAATATTAATAATATTTAATTTTATTTATTGATTTATTTATTTGGGGAAGTTGCATTACGCCAATTTTTCACGTGATATATATAAATTTGTGGCTATAGCTATATTATGCTACATAATATTATTTTATTGTATTATTTTGTTATTTCAAATTTTAAATTAATTATTAAGTGAATAATTAAATAAATCATATAATGGTTAGATTTTATGATTTTAATTTTTTTATTTAAATGTTATTAAAAATATAAATGTTATTAATAATAATTCTTTTATTTAAATGTTATTAAAAATATAAAACTAATAATAATAATTTTTTTATTCAAATTTTATTAATAAAAAAATTATATAAAATTAAAAATGTTATTAAAAATATAAATTTTATTAATAATAATTCTTCTTTTTAAAAATTATTAAACGAAATAATAATTAAAATGATAAAACTATAAATTGTACATTGTATTTGAATATTTATTAAAACTGTATAAATTTAATATGCTTTATAAATTAAATTATTGAATGACAGAATTCTGATTATTTCATTTGGTCATTCCTCATTTCTTAATTATTTATTATAAAGTAATATTTATATTATATTATTTAAATCAGTTAAACAATCAAACCACAAATTAATAATATTATTTCTATCACATTTATCATCAATTAACTTGGCTTCAATACTTTTGAAGCGTTCAATTAAGACACTGATTTCATTAGCTTTATTTATTGCTCTTTTTTTTATTTTCCAAATTCCTCTTATTTTTCTTTGATTATCATAATATGATAAATGTTCAAGTTCATTTAATTTATCTATTAATTCATAAAAAGATGGTTTTGTTGGAAATAAATTATTTAAATAATTATTGAGTGATTCTGAGGCATTGTTTGTTATATGTTCTATATTATTATAATAATTCCAAATTTTCATATCATAATCAATTAAATATGTTTTATAAAAATATTCTAAAAATTTTAAAAATTGACAATAATTATTTTTAATGGATTTAATTTTAATTATAACGTAAATATCAAATATGTATTCAGGATTTATAAATGGTAAATTTGAAATAGCTTTATAATAAATAAATATATTATTATTATTTTTTACTTCATTATAGCATAATTTATTTTTTTTAATTTCTAGTGATTTTTTATAATGCCAAATGCAATATTTAATATTTGTATTAGGAAATATTGTTTTTGCTGCTTTAGATATGGCCCTTTCAAAATCACAATGCAAATTTTTTGGTTCAATTCTAATATTATTGTTACATGTATTAGCATTTCTTTTTAATTTTTCAAATAACATTTTATATGTTTCTTGTTCTTTATTTTTTAATATTGCAAAAGAAGTAGTGTAAAAACTATCTAATTCTTTAGCATAAGTTCTTGTAATAAATACTTGATAACTAAATTTAGGGGCAATAAAAAATGTACCATCAACAAATATATCATCATTATATTCCCTAAATAATTTTGCTTGAAAAGGGGATTGAAAAATTATTAAATTAGAATTTTTGAATATCATAAAATTTTCACCTCGCTTTGTTTTATAATATTCAGATTCACTTGGAATTTCAGCAAATGTTGATACATTGGATGGTAGTTTTTTATTTAAATTTCTTGATATTTGGGATTTAATTGAATTATATTCGGGACATATAAGTCTCATTTCTTTAGAAATTTTATTATATAGGGGTTTTATTTTTATACCAAAAGGAATTGAACTTTTTTCAATTCCATCTTTAATTTTATGTTTCATTATAGATAGGGACATATCGTATTCATTTTCAGGATGATTATGTGAACTATTATACTTTAAAATTTCTTTCTTATCATTTAAAATAATAAAAGATTTACATTTATTTATTTTTTTATATTCTGTACATTTATACACTTTGGAATTATCTTTTCTTTTATATGAAAAATTAAATTTATATTTTTTATCAATAATAATTTGTTCTTTTCCTTTGTTGGATTCACTTATATCAATAATTAAATTTTCTTCCATTTCTATATTTTTATATATATTTTTTAATTATATAATTATAATTATTATATTAATTATCCAATATTATTCCTAATATTAATTTTGAAAAACTAGTTTTTCAATTATTTGTAAAATAAATAAATAAATAAATAAATAATGAATGTAATAATATAAGTACAAGTATATAAAATAAAATAAATATTTATTAAATGTAATATTATAAAAGTACAAGTATATATAATAATATAAATATTTATTATTTTTTTTTATTAAAGAATATTAAAGACAATTTATTTTTAAAAATAAAATGTTTTAATTAATTATATATGTTAGAAAGCAAAAAATCATTTATATTTAATGAGATTATTAACTACCAATAATATTAAACTACATCATTAATTGAATATAATAAAAATGTAAAAAATTTTCATTTCGAAAACATTGATCTTTAATATTCTTTAATAAAAATTAATAATAGATATTTATTTTATTTTATTTTATATTAGATACTTATTTTATTTTATTCAATCTGTACTTTATTTTTAATATTCTACTTTTAATATTCTACTATTTATTTTATTTTATTTTATTTTATTTTATTTTATTTTATTTTATTTTATTTTATTCAATCTGTACTTCATATTTATATTTCAACTATTTATTTTATTTTATTTTATTTTATTTTATTTTATTCAATCTGTACTTCATATTTATATTTCAACTATTTATTTTATTTTATTTTTTTTTATTTTATTTTATTTTATTTTATTTTATTTTATTTTATTTTATTTTATTTTATTTTATTTTATTTTATTTTATTTTATTTTATTTTATTTTATTTTATTTTATTCAATCTGTACTTCATATTTATATTTCAACTATTTATTTTATTTTATTTTATTTTATTTTATTTTATTCAATCTGTACTTCATATTTATATTTCAACTATTTATTTTATTTTATTTTTTTTTATTTTATTTTATTTTATTTTATTTTTATTAATACTTTATTTTTTTATATTACTTCACTATTTATTTTATTTTATTTTATTTTATTTTATTTTATTTTATTTTATTTTTATTAATACTTTATTTTTTTATATTACTTCACTATTTATTTTATTTTATTTTATTTTATTTTATTTTATTTTATTTTTATTAATACTTTATTTTTTTATATTACTTCACTATTTATTTTATTTTATTTTATTTTATTTTATTTTATTTTATTTTATTTTATTTTATTCAATCTGTACATCATATTTATATTTCAACTATTTATTTTATTTTATTTTATTTTATTTTATTTTATTTTATTTTATTTTATTTTATTTTATTTTATTTTATTCAATCTGTACTTCATATTTATATTTCAACTATTTATTTTATTTTATTTTATTTTATTTTATTTTATTTTATTCAATCTGTAATTTATATTCACATTCTACTATTTATTTTATTTTATTTTATTTTATTTTATTAAATATGTGCTTTATATTCATATTCTACTATTTATTTTATTTTATTTTATTAAATATGTACTTTATATTCATATTCTACTATTTATTTTATTTTATTTTATTAAATATGTACTTTATATTCATATTCTACTATTTATTTTATTTTATATTATTTTATTTTATTCAATCTTTACTTTATATTCATATTCTACTATTTATTTTATTTTATTTTATATATTTTTATAATTATATTCTTTATTTATTTATCTATTTATTTATTAATTTATACATTTATTTATTTTAAAATTAATTGTATTATATTTTTTTATGGCGTTAACAAAAAATTTACAAGCCATTAAAAATAAATGGCGTATTGAAAATTTGTATTTTAAAAATTGGCGAAATGAACCACATTCATTTATTTATTTAATAATTTTCAATTTGGCGAAATGCAATCTGGCGAAATGCCCCACACCCCCTTTTTCATTCTTTTTATTCTCCACTTTCTACTAACCCTAACTTTAACCCTTAAAATTACCTTAAATGATCCCATCAGTATTTAGTACAAGTTTATTTAATGAAAATTAACATTATTTCAACAATTATAAAAATAATATTTTTGGAAATTGAACTTTTTGTTTTGGTTGTCTTAATTAAAATGTTCAAAGAAATTAAAAAATTATATTAAAATAGTCAGTTTCAATACAACAACTGAATTAGAAGACTTTTTAAATGCCAATGTTACCAATAAAGATGGATTTGCTTGAGATCGTTGCTACTTTAAAGGATTACTAGCCAAGATAAATATAATCTTCATGTTTCAACTGACAGGTTCACAAATGATCCAACGAAAGTTGCATATATCATTTCTAGACTTTATGGTTCTGCCATGAATTGGGCTATTTGCCAAACTCTCAAAATCTCAATGAAATTTTAATTAATTATAATTTTTATATTAAATTTATTAATTTTAATTAATCCTTTAAAGTGGTTTGTGTTTTGAGGTAAATGGACAGGTCAAGATTTAATTATAAATTATATAATATTATTAAAGTAACTAATTTAATAATAAAAATATAATTAAGAAAAAAGAATTTTTGTTTTATAAGAAAACTACAGAGGGTGGTCGAGAAAAATCATTTACATCCTATTTATTAATAAATTAACAAAATATATACTAAAGCCCTTAATAAAGAAAAAAAAAAAGATATATTAAAGATAACATTGAAGACTACATTCAAGATAAGGCGGACAATACATGTATTACGAAAAGGAAGTAAAAACTAGAAGATATTGAAAATTGATAATACCACAAAATGAATGATCATTAATGTCCTTGGAGAGATAATCTTAAAATTAATCGAAGGAAATGAGAAAACTTCTTTCAACACATGGAAAATCTTAAGGGAATCATATACTAAAAGTGACAACCTGACAAAAAATGGAAAAATAAAAAATAGAATTAAAGAATTGAAATAAGATATTATTTTTATAGCAACTTTACAAAATATAATTAAATACCTAGAGGACGTAGATAACACATAAAATACAGAAACCAAAATTGGAATTCTTAATGATTTCTAAAAATCTATTGATTTTCCATCTCTTCAAAGACTTCATGAGGCTTTGCTACTTTTATAACTTAAAAATGCTTTAAATTGACTTACTTGGAATCCCTTTCTAGGGGGTAGAGAAAAAAAAATAGAAATAATAAAATTGAAAAATAAAATAAAATAAAATAAAATAAAATAAAATAAATTAAAATAAAATAAATAGTAGAATATGAATATAAAGTACAGATTGAATAAAATAAAATAAAATAAAATAAAATAAATAGTAGGAATATGAATATAAAGTACAGATAGAATAAAATAAAATAAAATAAAATTAAATAAAATAAATAGTAGGAATATGAATATAAAGTACAGATAGAATAAAATAAAATAAAATAAAATAAAATAAAATAAATAGTAGGTATATGAATATAAAGTACAGATAGAATAAAATAAAATAAAATAAAATAAAATAAATATAATAAAATAATATAAAATAAATAGTAGGTATATAAATAATTTAAAAATATAATACAACTGATCAATTGATAAAAAAAAAAAAAAAAAAAAAATTAAATATAAAATATTTAAAAAAATTTTTTAATTATTTCTAGAACTTTTGATTACTTATTTCTTATAATTTTTATTAAATAAACTTATTAATTATTATATTAAAAAATTTTTATTATATATAAAAAAAATTCATTTACTTTATTCATTTTTTTTTTATATGTTATTTACAATTTAAATGTTTATTTATGATTTTAATGGAATTGGAAATTAATTATTTTATGGTTTACTACTACTACTCTTTAATCTTTTATTTTCACCATTAATTTCAAGTTCATTGCTCCTTTTCCTCTCAGCTTCTGATTTTGTTGTTGATAATAACTTCATATTGTTATTGTATTCTTCTATTACGCAACTATATTTTACTTTTTTCTGGTCGTAATTTATTCCAATTAATAAAATATTTCCATAATATCCTTTTTCTTTTAATCCATTATAATACTTTTTTCGATGTATGTGCTTAATAGCTTCTTTTGCTGTACTATTCACTTTTAATTCAATTATTATAATTTCTCCATATACTTTATTTTTTTTTTTTTGGACGAAAAATAATATCCGATCTTCCGTGACCACATGGTGATTCTTCTTCAATATTATATTTCGTTCGAGCATTAAAATATGAATAATCTATAAAACGTTTTAAATTTTCATGATCTAGTTTATCCCCAGGGATAATTTTTTCCATAGGTGATATATCTAAAATTTCACACATTCTTTTGACATTTTTATGTAATGTCACTTCCAACATTTCATCCGAATTCTTTATCATATTATAGAAATATTGCATATCACTTTCTTTATCGTTTAAAGCCTTTATAAATTCTTCCTTCAATTCTTTATTTGGAATGGATATTTTTTCATTATAGTATGTTAAATATCCAAAAGTAACCATTTTTGAATATAATATTTCCTTTACATGTTCATTATCTTCTGATTCATTTCGGATAACTTCTACTTCATAATTTTCCAATTGTACTTTAATTTCATTACCATTAATCAATTCTAAAATATCTTCTTTTACACCAACGATATCATAATTAATCATTTTTTTCAGCTCATTGAAACTTCCCGTTTGTGACCAATAATTTTCAATGATATTCAAATTTAATGCTTGAATAACTGACCATGTATTAAAAATTTTTTCACCATTATAAGATTTATATCCATTATACCAGCTTTTTAAATTTTCAAAGGATAAATTTTTATTTTTTTCACATAGCTCATTAACTTCATCTTCCGTAAATCCAAAATATTCGTAATATTGATTATCATTTAACATAGTATATTCCGAAAAACAATTTAATGTAGACTGAGATATTTCCTTCGTAATTGTTGTTATTCCTGTCATATAAACAAAGGCTAAATAGGAACGATCTTTAATTAAATACTTTAAAAAATTAATATAATTGTAGCGTTCTTTATCTGTAAACTTTTTATTGGTGATTATGTAGTCCCATTCATCAATAACAAGAATAAACTTTTTATTAGTTTTTTTATATAATTTTTTTAAATTTAAAACTATATCATCATCATAATCTTTTAATACTTTAGAGTTAGGAAATAGTTCTTCAATATCTGTTTTTAATTTACTATTAATTGAAGATATAAATGAATCTAAAGTTTCGAAAGAAAAAACATTGCTTGATAAATCTAAATATAAGGTGTGATATTTTCCTTGAAATTCTTTATATTGTTTAATTTCGTTTTTTTTCTCTTTATTATCAGAACTTTTTCCTTTTGATACTTTTAATTTATCAAATATTTCTTTAGAATCAATACTTTTACTATAATACGTTACTAACATGGCTGCTATTGAAGTTTTACCAAATCTTCTTGGTTTTGTAATGCATACATATTTAAAAGATTCATCTTCTATTAATTTATTAAAATCATTTATTATATTTGATTTATCTATAAAATATTTTTCTTCAAGTAAACCTTTAAATTTTTCACATATATCTTCGTTATCTATAATTAACCCCATTTTTTTTTTTTTTCTTGTAATGATTTAAATATATTTATTATGAACTTATTAACAAAAGAGTAAGTATTTTATCAAAAGAAAAAAAATAATAATAATTAATAAACAAATAAATTATAACTTTTTTTATTTATATATTCTCTAAATTATTATTAATATACCATTTTTTTTTTGAAAATATTTTTATTTTCTTATAAAATACTAATTTTCAAACAATATCAAATTAAAAATTGAATATAAATGAAGTATGAAATATTTTTTAATGTTTTTTACCAATCATTTTTTTTTCTTTTATTAATAAAATACGTAATTGTATAAAATTTACGTATTAAAAAATGTATTAAAAATTTTACTATATTAAAAAATTAATGAAATAAAAATTTTATTTTGAACAATGTTTTTATTTAATTAATTCCATTATTATAATTTCTTTATTCATTTTATTTTGTAAAAGAAAATAAAATATACTCTTTCATTAACATTTACTTAATCAATATAATACTTTATTTGAGCATGAAAGTATGCTTAAATTATTATAATTAATTTTAAAATATATATTCAATTTTTTCCGTTGGAATACTTTCAATCAGGTGTAATTTTCTAAAATTTGCAACATTATTTTGACATTTTTAATTAATGTCTTTTTCAACATTTCATTGAAATATTCTATCAAATCATAAATATTTGTTTATCACTTCTTTTTTTTTGAAGCGTATATAAATTTTTTACAATTCTTTATTTCGAATGTTTCTCTAACACATAATATCTAATTGACTTTCCAAAGAAGAATTTTAATTCCTTTTGGTAGCATGACCACATAGAGCAATATGGACTCTAGTACTCCTTTCTTGTTTAACTGTTTTTTTTTTTTTTTATAGTATTGGCGCTCCTGATAACAGTGTTTTTAGGTTTACTAAATAGAAACCATTGGTGATTCGAAACAGTTAGACATTATTTCGTTTATGAAAACCGCTGTTTTTCAAAAAGTTGGATTCCTGATATAGTATAAGTATTAATTTGACATCCACAAAGGTTATTCCAAGAGGTTTTATTTTTATTTCTTATATTTTTGAGTCTTCCACCCTGAAAGAGATTAAAAATTTTGGAAATACACAATAATAATAATACAACTCCAAAGTTTCAAAATATTCAATTTAAAACAATATTTTTTTTTTTTTTTTTTATTTATTTTTTTAAAGGCAGCAAACTTGATTCATCTTTATTAATTAAATATTAAATAATATATATAATAAAAAGAAAAAAGATATTAAAAAAAAAAAAAAAAATTAAATAATATAAAATATTTAAAACATTTTTTTAATTATTTCTAGAACTTTTGATTACTTATTTCGTACAATTTTTAATAAATAAACTTATTAATTATTATATTATAAAATTTTTATTATATATAAAAAAAATTCATTTACTTTAATCATTTTTTTTATTTGATATTTACAATTTAATAATTTCTTTATGATTTTAATAGTATTTGAAATTAATTTTTTTATGGCTTACTACTACTACTTTTTAATCTTTTATTTTCACCATTTATTTCAAGTTCATTGCTCCTTTTCCTTTCAGCTCCTGATTCTGATGTTGATAATAACTTCATATTGTTATTGTATTCTTCTATTACGCAACTATATTTTACTTTTTTCTGGTCGTAATTTATTCCAATTAATAAAATATTTCCATAATATCCTTTTTTTTTTAAACCATTATAATACTTTTTTTGATGTATTTGCTTATTAGCTTCTTTTGCTGTACTATTCACTTTTAATTCAATTATTATAATTTCTCCATTTACTTTATTTTTTTTTTTGGACGAAAAATAATATCCGCTCTTCCGTGACCACATGGTGATTCTTCTTCAATATTATATTTCGTTCAAGCATTAAAATATGAATAATCTATAACACGTTTTAAATTTCCATGATCTACTCTATCCCCAGGGCTAATTTTTTCCATAGGTGATATATCTAAAATTTCACACATTCTTTTAACATTTTTATTTAATGTCACTTCCAACATTTCATCCGAATTATTTATCATATCATAGAAATATTGCATATCACTTTTTTTATCATTTAAAGCTTTTATAAATTCTTCCTTCAATTCTTTATTTGGAATGGATACTTTTCCATCATAGTATGTTAAATATCCAAAAGTAACTATTTTTTTGAATACAATATTTCCTTTACATGTTCTTTTTCTTTTGATTCTTTTCGGATATCTTCTACTCCATAATTTTCTAATTTTATTTCAATTTTATTACCATTAATCAATTCTAAAATTTCTTCTTTAACACCAACGATATCATAATTAATCATTCTCTTTACCACCTTAAAACTTCCTGTTTGTGACCAATAATTTTAAATGATATCCGAATTTAACACTTGAATAACTGACTATATATTATAAATTTTTTTACCATTAGACGATTTATATCCATTATACCAGCTTTCTAAATTTTCAAAGGACAAATTTTTATATTTTTCACATAGCTTATGAACTTCTTCTTCCGTAAATCCAAAATATTCGAAATATTTTTTATCATTTAACATAGTATATTCCTTAAAATAATTTAATGAAGACTTAGATAATTCCTTCGCAATTGCTGTTATTCCAGTCATATAAACAAAGGCTAAATAGGAATTATCTTTAAATAAATACGTTAAAAAATTAATATAATAGTTGCGTTCTTTATCTGTAAACTTTTTATTGGTGATTATGTAGTCCCATTCATCAATAACAAGAATAAACTTTTTATCTGTTTCTAAATATAAATTTTGTAAATTTACAACTATATCATCATCATATTCCTTTAATACTTTAGAGTTAGGATTTAGTTCTTCAATATCTATTTTTAATTTACTATTAATTGAAGATATAAAAGAACGTAAATTTTTGAAAGAAAAAACATTGCTTGATAAATCTAAATATAAGGTGTGAAATTTTCCTTGAAATTCTTTATATTGTTTAATTTCGTATTCTTTCTCTTTTTTATCAGAATTTTTTCATTTTGATACTTTTAATTTATCAAATATTTCTTTAGAATCAATACTTTTACTATAATATGTTACTAACATGGCTGCTATTGAAGTTTTACCAAATCTTCTTGGTTTTCTAATGAATACATATTTTTCAGAATTTTTATCAATTAATTTATTAAAATCATTTATTATATTTGATTTATCTATAAAATAGTTTTCGTTAAGTAAACCTTTAAATGTTTCACGCATATCTTGGTTATCAATAATAATCTCCATTTTTTTTTTTTTTTTTTTTATATATATAATTTAAATATATTAACAAAAAAAATGATTATATCATTAAAAAAATAAATAAATAAATTAAAACTTGTTTTTTTATATATTCACTTCTTTTCAAAAAAAAAAATTAAAATATTATTAATAAAATGTTCTATTTGAAAATAATTTAATTATCTTATATAATATTAATTATCAAGTATTAATTATTTTTAATATTTTTAACAACTTTTTTTTTTTTTTTTTTTCTTCTTTTATTAATAAAATACGTAATTGTATAAAATTTACGTATTAAAAAATATATTAAAAATTTTAATATATTAAAAAATTAATGAAGTAAAAATTTTATTTTGGACAATGTTTTTATTTAATTAATTCCATTATTATAATTTCATTATTCATTTTATTTTTTCTTTAGGATTAAAAAAAATAAATTCTACTCTTTCATTAATATTTACTTCAACAAAATAATATTTTATTTGAGCATGAAAGTACGCATAAACTATTATAACTAATTTTAAATTTAAATAATCAATTTTTTCCGCTGGAATACTTTCTTTCATGTGTGATTTTCTAAAATTTCCCATATTATTTTGACAATTTTAATTAATGTCACTTTCAACATTTCATTGGAATATTCTATCAAATTATAAAAAATTTGAGTATCAATTCTTTTTTTTTAAAGTGTATATAATTCTTTTTCCAATTCTTTATTTTGAATATATCTCAATCACATTATGTTAATTATCCAAAAATAACTATTATTGAATATAGTTATTCTTTAAATAATCATAATTTTCTAAATCTTCTTAGAAATCATCTACTAAATTAATTTTTAATTCATTTTGAATATTATCAACTCTATAGTTATTTATTTTTATTTCAATTTTATTTCAATTAATTAATTCTTAAGTATCTTATTTTACACAGACAATTTCATAATTAATTTCTTTTTTTTTTTTTCATTATCGTAACAACCTGATTTGATAAAATAATTTTAAATGCTATTCCAAATTAATGCATGTATAACTGACCATGGATTGAAAATTTTTACATTATAATAAGCTTTATATCCATTATGCCTATGCTCTAAGTCTTCAAAGGTTGATTAATTATTTTTAATACATAGTTCTAGAAATACTTGCTCAGTAAATCCGAAATATTGGTTATATTTTTTATTATATAATATTATATATTCCATAAATCGATTAATTGTAGACTCAGAAAAATCCTTTGTAATTGGTACTATTCCTGTCATATAAGTAAAGGCTTAATAATAATTATTTCTAATTAAATCCTTTAAAAAATATAGATAAAGTCGCATTCTTTATTTATAGACTTTTTACTCCTAATTATGCATCGATAAATTAGTTAAATTCTTATATATCTAATCACCATATTCATTTGATATTTCTGAATTATGATATATTATTTCAATATCTTCTTTCAGTTCTTCATTAATTGAAAGTAAATAGTCGTTTAAAGTTAGGAAAATATAACATTTCTTGATAAATATAAATAAATGGTATGATATTTTCCTTGAAAATTTTTATTGTGATTAATTTCGATTCCTTTGGAAACCTTTAATGTATCAAATATTTATTTGGAATTCATACTTTTAATATAATACGTTACTGATATTACCACTATTAATTTTTTTTTTTTTTTTTTTTTTTTTTAATTTACAATAAATCAATCATAATTTGCTTTTTATTAATTATATGAATTTGATAATATTATATTTGTTTATAAAAAAAATAAACCATAAAATTCAAAAAATTGATAATGAATATATATGAACACCAAAAAATGGTATAGTGTATTATTTTTAAAATAAAATAAAATAAATAAATAATAAACATTAATAATTTCTTATATACAATTAATTAATCAAAATAAATTTTAAATATCGAAAATATTGAATTTGACTTTCCAAAGAGGAATTTCGATTCCTTTTGGTAGTATGAACATATATAGTGATATGGACTCCTCTACTCCTTGCTTGTTTAACTGTTTTTTTTTTTTTAATATTGGCTCTCCTGATAACTGTGTTTTTAAATTTTCTAAATAGGAGTTATTGATGATTCGAAATAGTTAAACATTATTTCGTTTAAGAAAGCCGCGGTTTTCTCAAGAAGTGGGATTCCTGATATAGCATCAGTGTTAATATGACATCCACAAAGGTTATCCCACGAGGTTTTATTTTTATTTCTTTTATTTTTTCGTCCTACACCATAAAAGAGATTAAAAATTTTGGAATTACACTATAATAATAATACAATTCCAATGTTTCAACATATCCAGTATATCAATTTACTATCTTCGTATTAGAAACCACTTTAGAAAGGATAACCATAGATTATCATCAAAATCATAGAAAACTGTAATTAGTACACCTGATACAGGCTATTCCTTTTCCATTAACCCTCCATGGACCTGAAAAAATAGTCCTTATTCATTGTGGATATTTTTTTATTTTATCAATTTTTTTATTATTTTTGTTAATGGTGTGCTAGAAAATTTTTTTAATTTTTATTATATATAAAAAAATTCATTTACTTTAATCATTTTTTTATATATTATTTACAATTTAAATGTTTATTTATGATTTTAATAGTATTTGAAATTAATTTTTTTTAGGGTTTACGACGACTACTCCTCAATCTTTTATATTGACCATCAAATTCAAGTTCATTTCTTCTTTTCCTTTCAGCTCCTGATTCTGATGTTAATAATAACTTCATATTGTTATTGTATTCTTCTATTACGCAACTATATTTTACTTTTTTCTGGTCGTAATTTATTCCAATTAATAAAATATTTCCATAATATCCTTTTTTTTTTAAACCATTATAATACTTTTTTTGATGTATTTGCTTAATAGCTTCTTTTGCTGTACTATTCACTTTTAATTCAATTATTATAATTTCTCCATTTACTTTATTTTTTTTTTTTGGACGAAAAATAATATCCACTCTTCCGTGACCACATGGTGATTCTTCTTCAATATTATATTTCGTTCGAGCATTAAAATATAAATAATCTATAAAACGTTTTAAATTTCCATGATCTACTCTATCCCCAGGGCTAATTTTTTCCATAGGTGATATATCTAAAATTTCACACATTCTTTTGACATTTTTATGTAATGTCACTTCCAACATTTCATCCGAATTCTTTATCATATTATAGAAATGTTGCATATCACTTTCTTTATCGTTTAAAGCTTTTATAAATTCTTCCTTCAATTCTTTATTTGGAATGGATACTTTTCCATCATAATATTAAATATCCAAAAGTAACCATTTTTGAATATAATATTTCCTTTATGTGTTCATTATCTTCTGATTCTTTTCGGATATCTTCTACTCCATAATTTTCTAATTTTATTTCAATTTCATTACCATTAATCATTTCCAAAATATCTTCTTTTACACCAACGATATCATAATTAATCATTCTTTTTACTTCATTGAAATTTCCTGTTTGTGACCAATAATTTTCAATTATATTCGAATTTAATGCATGAATAACTGACCATGTATTAAAAATTTTTTCACCATTATACGATTTATATCCATTATACCAGCTTTTTAAATTTTCAAAGGTTAAATTTTTATTAATTTTACATAGCTTATGAACTTCTTTTTCCGTAAATATATATATAATATAATAAAATAAAATAAATAAGATATTGATATGAAATTAATGTAAAAACTGAATTTAGTAACAAATAAATTATATAATAAAGTAAATGATATAGCATATTCATATATATTAACATGAATTTTTTTATAATTTTTACATTATTTTAAATTAATGTAAATTATTATATTTCCATATAATAAACAAAAATTATAATTAAAAAGAGGGTGGTGCGTTCTGGAATGTGGCTTTAAATATTTTTACAAAAAATTTCATTTCGGAATGTGGCTTATATTATTTTTTATAAATTTTTATTTATGAATATAATAAATAAATAATTAAAATAAAATGGCACATATAATTTCTTTGAAAAAATAATTATTAAAAATATTTAAAATGTGATATATTTCAAAAAAAATGATGATTTACATTCGCCATATTCTGAAAATTTTTATTTATTTATTAATTTATTCATTTATTTATTTAATAATAATATTTTTAGACACATTAATGTTTATATAATTAAATAATAGTTTAATTTATTTATATTATAGATATTTTATTATTTATTAATATATTTTTTATAAAAAATAGAACTAAAGAAAAACATATTCATTTAGAAAGCTTTTATACATGAATATTATTTATTAAACTAATTGATTGGTTAATATAAAATGAAATATAGTAAATATATTTTAACACTCCTCCTCAAATGTAACTTCGTTTCAATGTTACATTTGTTTAATTTTAACTATATTTTTTAGAATTAAAATTTTAAATCCTCAATTTTATATAATAAAGAATTTCTGAATTTTTCCATAAGAGTGTTATTCAGATATTTAGTGAATCCGTCGGCCAAATTATTTTGAGATTGAATATATTCTAATTTTATAAAATTTTTATTTATTATTTCTCTAATATAATGAATTCTTATATCAATATGTTTTGTCTTCGGATTAATGGATTGATTTTTGCTATTGAATATGGCAGCTTTGTTATCTATTTTTATTTTAATACATTTAATATTATAATATAATTCTTTCATTAAGTTTAAATACCAAATGCAGTGCTTGCCACATTCACTCAGACTATAATACTCCGATTCTGCAGTAGATGTTGACACACAGTGTTGTAGCTTGGAACACCAGCTAGTTGGTGCGTTGCCCATGGTTACTAAAAAACCTGTTGTTGATCTTCTGGTTTCAGTATCTCCTGCAAAGTCGGCATCAACAAAGGCTTCTATTCCTAGTTTCCTTGTATAGTTTATCCCGTAACTCGTTGTTCCTTTAAGATATCTTAGTATTCGTACGACATTGTTCCAGTCTTCCATATTCGGATTATTTGATTTTCGTGCTGCTTTACTTACCGAAAATAGAATATCAGGTCTGGTGCATATAGCAATGTAGAGTAAATTTCCTATTGCACTTCGGTAGGTAGTTTGATTAAACTTTATATTTCTAAGTTTGTCGTCCGTAATTGGTTTTGTATTCCTTAATGGTTTTTCATTATTCATATTGAATTTTTCTAAAACCTCTATAATGTATCTTCTTTGATGCATAAAATATCCATTTTTGTGTTTAACAAATTTTATTCCGATAACGAAATCAACGTCTCCAATTTCTTTTATTTTATATTTTCTTTTGAAATATTCTTTTATAATTTTAATTTCATTCTCTTTTCCAGCGATTAAAATATCGTCAACATAAATACCGACGATACATAAAATGTTTTTATTTTTACCATTTTTTACATATATACATGGTTCACTTACCATTCTTCTAAGTCCTATTTTAGTTAAGAATTTATTAATTTCTTTATTCCATTCTCGTCCGCTTTGTTTCAGACCATATATAGCCTTGTTTAATTTCCAGTATTTTTTATTAAAATCTGGATGACCTTCTGGAGGTTTCATATAAATATTTTCACTTAACTTGGCATTAAGGTAAGCAGCGTTTATATCGATTTGTTCTATATTAAAATTATTTTGGGCAGCAATTGAAGTTAAAATTCTGATAGAGTCGTGTTTTAACGTTGGTGCAAAAGTATCATGAAAGTCTATTCCAAATTCTTGGGTAAAACCTCGTGCTACCAATCTTGCCTTTCTTTTTGTTATCTCGCCATTCGCATTTCTTTTATATTTGAAAATCCATCGTGAGGAAATTATATTGGCATTTTTGGGTATATATTTAATTGTATTAAATACATTTAAGTTTTTCATATTGCTTAATTCTTCATTTACTGCATTAATCCACTCTTTTCTATCGATTAAATTTTGAATGTCTTTATAATTTTCTGGTTCTCTTAAGGTATTTATTGTCTTTCTTCTTTTGTTATTACTTTCATTTATAATATTCATAGTTCTTTTTTTATTATTGGTCTCGATATTATTTAATTTAAATGAATTGTTATTAGTCAACAGGGTATTTATAATTTCGTTTCCATTACGTTGAATATAATTTTTATTGATAATTGTGTTGTCATTTACTCTGCTGCTTTCAATATTATTATTGTTATTGATTGTTTTATTGGCTGTATTATCATTTATTTTATTATTATTATCTTCTTTATTTTGGCTATTATTATAATTTTCAATATTATTATTATTAATTCTAATTTTATTATTACTATTATTTGTATTATTATTATTATTATTATTTATATTATTATTATTGATAAAATTATTATTGGTAATGTCATTATTATTAATATTATTATTGTTTATATTATTATTATTATTTGTATTATTATTAATGAAATTATTGTTATGGTTATTATTATTGATATTTTCATTGTTATTGTTACTATTATTGTTACTATAATTATTATTTCTTTGTTTTTTGTTATATTTTCTTTTATTCTTAGAATTATTTTTATTGATTATATCTTCGTATATATTTTGTATATTACTATTATTTAATATTGGTGAATTACTTAGGATGTTTTCTGAATTAAAAAATTCTTTAGAACTTGGATAATCAATTTTATTTAATCTTTGTTGAATATTATGATTAATGTTATATGTATTGGTATCGTATGTATTTTTATTATAGTATGTATTATATGTATTATCTCCCCTGATTTCGTGATCCGGAATAAAATTGGAAAATTCAGGTGAGCATTCTTTAAGATAACTGTTTCCAGGATTGGATTCGAAAAAAGCAACAGATCTAGATAGGATTATTTTATTAGTAGTAATATCTAAAATTTTGTAAGCTGATGGATTTTCAGAGTATCCTAGAAAAATCCCTGGTTTAGTATTGTTATCGAATTTAGATCTAAAGACTTTAGGAATAAAGAAATAAACTTTGCATCCAAATACTTTAATATTTGAATAGTTGACCTTTGTTTTGTTAATTATTTCATAAGGTATTTTCATATTTATTCCTTTGTGTGGAATGCGATTATGTATATAATTAGCAGTAGAGGTAGCATCTTCCCAAAATTGGTGACTAAGTTTAGAGTCATTCAGCATAGCTTTGGCGGAATTAATTAGGGTGCCATTGAATCGTTCCACCCTTCCATTTTGTTATGGGTTATATGGTACAGTTAGCTGATGTTTGATACCATAAGATTTAAAGAATAAATTAAAATTATTATTGCAAAATTCTGTACCATTATCCGTTCGAATATATATAATTCTAGTATTATACTTATTTTTAATACTTAAAAACCAATTGTAAAATGAGTTAAAGGTGTCACTTTTAGATTTTAAAAACAAAGTCCATCCATAGCGTGAATAGTCATCGAGGATTGTAAAAAAGATATTTGTTACCATAAAGTGATTCAGGAAGAGGACCAACCAAGTCCATGTGAAGTAATTCAAATATATGTTTCGACCTATTTATTGCTTGCTTATATGGTTTATTTTTAAGTTTTGAATTCATACAAATTGGGCATTGATTAACTGGTGTATTAAGTTTTAATAATTTGTTTTTAATATGGCTAATATCAAAATGACATAATCTTCTATGCCATAAATTTAATCTCTTTGCTGCATTTGGTGTAGTGAAATTTATTTCTAAATTATTATGTTGATTGTTATTATTATTGAGATTTATTTTATTATTGGAAAACCAAATTTTAAATGTATTAGTCTTGGTTGCAGTGATGTTAACTATTCTTTTATCATTGCTATCGTAAATGATTGCATATGATTTATTATTTGAATTATTAAAAACAATTTTATAATTTTCTTTTAGTAATTTGCATATGGATATTAAATTTTTATTGATGGCTGGAGAATAGTATACCTCATTAAGTATTACTTCATTGTTGTTTACATACCCCTTAAATTTTCCTTTATGGACAGCTGTAATTATTTGTCCATTAGCTAGATTAATTTCTTCATTACATTTTTTTATGTCTATTAGAAGATTAAGATTGCTTGTGATATTGATTGAAGCACCGGAGTCCAAAATCCAACATGAAAGAAAGTTTTTGTCACTATCTTCATTTAAAAATTCTTTTTCAACGTTACAGTAATTTAATTCAATATTATTTTCTGTATTATAATCTTTAGTAAATGCATCTGCGTATATTGTGTCATAATTACTTGAAGAGGCATCATTAGTGTTCACATAATTAATATCGTTTTGAAATTTTCTTTTGTTTTTAGTTCTTTTATTAAATTTATTTTTGTTTTGATTTTTATATAAATTATTTTTTCTGAATTTACATTCATAGAAGTAATGTCCTCTTCTTCCACAATAGTTACATCTTCCACTATTCCTTTTGAGGCTTTTTCTTTTACCTTTAGTTCTATTATTGTTTCGATAATTCTTGCTCTTTCTTGTTTCAGCATTGAAGAGAACATTATTGTTGTTTTCCTGAATTGGATTTTTTTCTTTTAAATTAGATAAAACGATATTAGGGATTATTTCCTTAACATAGGAGCAGCATGATTCCCAACTCTTATGTTGAAAGACGTTTATCCACCTTAGATCTTCAGGTAAGCATCTATTTAGAATGCCGATTTTTGTATTTATACTAAGGTCATTGTCAATTTTCTCAAGTTCGTCTATTAAATTTTGCAAATTGGCAATGAATATATTTATATCGGTCTTGGTGTCAAACTTCATTGTTTCAATTTTGTTTTGGATTTCGATTTTTCTTCTATCCTTGCTTTTGGTAAACGATTCTTGGAAGATGTTCCAAATTTGAAAAGCGGTCTTTTCATTTCCATTTATTAGTTTTTGTGTTTGTTCTCCAAGCCCATTTATGATGATCCATTTGGCCGTGATGTCGTTAGTTATATCAATGTTTTTAGTGTTCTTTTCATAAACTAACGAACTATCAAATTGATCCTCCGGGTAATCTGTTAATTCTTTTCTTATATCTCTCTTTCTTAACTTCTTTACAATTGGATGAAGGACATATTTGGTTAATTTATTTATTGTTAGCAAATACAGAATTTTTCTTCTCCAACCAGGGTAGTTTTCTGTATTTAGTTCAGTAATTTGGTTGAAATTTTCGGAATAATTAAAGGTTATTCCGTTATGTGTAATATCTTCTCCGGTGAGGTTGATAACTTGTTCTTGGTTTCTTTTTCTTCCAGCCATTTCGAGTACTTTTGAAATTTAAAATTTTTATTATTGTTTTAAATTAATTATATATTTTTTTAAATCTCAATTAGTAAAAATATTTTAGTAGTTTTAAAAAATATTATAATATTTAATTCTGTTAATTTTTATTAATTTATTAGTATTAATTTGTTATATTAAAAATTCTCATTTTAATTTTTACTTAAATTTGATTTCATTAATTTGTTACTATTTTTATCTCATTTAGTATTGTAATACCAAACTTTAATAAATAAGGCATTTATATTATTTAATTTATTATTAATTTTGATTAAATAAAAGGTGATTATTATTTGATTAGATTTTTTATTTTTTATTCATTGATTAGTTTTATAATTTCATTTTAATATATTTGATATATTATATAATGTGATTTATTCAAAATTTTATTTAATACAAATAATTAGTTTTTTTATTATTATTTTAATTTATTTATATTTTTTTATATTAATAATATTTTAGTTTCAAATTTATTTAAATACCATCAGTTGACTATTTATTTCTCATCTTGATGATACTGTGTTTATTTTATTTTTAATATTAATATCATCAGTTGACAATAAATTTTTCATCTTGATGATATCATTTTTATTATATTTTAATATTAATATCATCAGTTGACAATAAATTTTTCATCTTGATGATATTAATTTTATTTTTTAACAATTTAATTATAATTTTATTATTGTTGATTAAAAAAAATATCTTTATTTCTTATGGATTTGATTCGGTAATAAATAAAATACAATAAATAATAAAAATAATAATTTATTAGTTCTTTGGTTTTATTGAAAGGTAAAAATAGAAAAATTTAATTTATATTATAACTTAACTTTATTTTAATTCAAACTCAATTAGTAGATTGAGACTCTTAATCTTTTAGACACATTAATGTTTATATAATTAAATAATAGTTTAATTTATTTATATTATAGATATTTTATTATTTATTAATATATTTTTTATAAAAAATAGAACTAAAGAAAAACATATTCATTTAGAAAGCTTTTATACATGAATATTATTTATTAAACTAATTGATTGGTTAATATAAAATGAAATATGTTAAAATATAAATATTGAAGTTTTGTATATATATAATATTAAGGAGTTTTGTGATATATTTTAATATATATTTTCAAGTATAAGACCAATAATATATTTGTGTAACCTTAATAAAATAACTATAAATATTTTATAATATAAATCTCTTCAACAATAACTCCTTTTAATAAAAAACACGAAATTAGATTCTCACATTTTTAAAACATAATCAAAGGAGATTTCTTATATTTAACAGATTAAGAGTCTCAATCTCACCAAATTGAGCAAAAAAGCTAAGTTAAGTAAAATAATAAATAATATTATTTATAATATTTATAATATTATTAATCTCTATTTTATTTTAAATATATAATATTAAAATTATAATAAATTAACATTCAATTTTAAAATTATAATAAATTATCATTCAATAATAAAATAAACAAAAATAAACTTCTTTAAATAAACAAAAATAAATTTCTTAAAATAAATAAACTCTTTATCTAATAAATAAATTCAAATGAAATATATAATTCTTGTATTAATATAAGTATTAATTGTGTTCTTTTTAAAATTTATAATTTTGAAATGCATTATTAATATAAAATAAAATGAAGTAAATATTTTTAAAAAAAAAAATAAATAAATAAATAATTATAATAAATAAAAATAAAAAGAGATATATAAATAAATCTTTATATTAAGAATAGCCTAAAATTTAAATTAAAAATTTTATTAAGTAATAATAAAAAAAAAAACAAAATAAAATACAATCAATCTTCCCATTATACAATAAATAAATTAATTAATAATTAATTAAATATATTTAAATAAAAATTATTAATGTTGTCATTTAATAATAAATAAAATGAGAATAGTCAACTAATAACTATTTGTAAAATGAATAAAAATAAATGACAGTTAAATAGTGTTATTAAGTTGAAAAATAATAATAAAACAATAGCCAACCATTTTGGGTTGAAAATAATTGTATAATAAGATGAAATAATAAATTATGTTATAATATGTTAAGTTGAAAATATACAATTTAATAGTCAACTAACATATTTATAAAATAAAAAAGGCCTTAATAGTCAACTAAATAATTAAGTTGAAAATATTACGATAATATTATTTAATTAAAATATTGTATTAATGGGAAAGATATAATTAATAATTAAAAGAAAATTAGCAATAAAATAAATCAAGATTTAAAAAAAATTAAGATAAAAAATAAAAATTATATACAAAAATATTTACTTCATAAATTAATATATGACTTAATTTAAGTTCCTTTAGGTATTATAGTGATTTTATGTATTGTCATTATCATTAATCAAATATTTAGAACCATTGGCTTCAATTTTCCAGCCAATGTAGCAGGAATACTTATCGTGAGTGTGATTATTATTATTGGAAAGAGAAACTTAAAGAAGTCTACTATGGTCTCCATTTTAAAATGGATTAATCCTGTGGTTGAATTTATTATGAATTGAATGGTATACAAAAAAAATAAAAAAACAAGGCCACAGTGATAAACGAAATGGAAAAGGAAATAGATATTAAAATAATTCTAATACTACCACTACTACTACTACTACTAACACTAATTGTAATAATAGTATATTGAAACAAATATAAAGGATAAAATAACATAAATTAAATAAGTACTAATTTATATAATAATTATAATTTAAATCAAAGTTCAACTTCAAAATTAGACAAACAAACAATTTTAAATTTAATCAAAATGCAAACCACTTACAGAATCAATTATGGCTTCGTGCTCATTGTAGGACGGATCCAAATAACGTCAATCATGTACAATTCCCATTTGAAACTGAAAATGCAAAAAATTAATACAACAAAAGATCTTAAATAATGTGATCATCGCTCAAAAGATCAAAGAACAAAATCAAGAATTAGCTCATTTTTTTTGCAAATATTGATGAAAAAAAGAAAAATAAATGAAGAATTAGAAAACAAGAACAATGTTTTGCTTTCTCCAATTGATTTAGATTTAATATCCAATAATTCAAGTAATTTATTATTAAAAAAATAGTATAAATGTAAACAATAATTTATATATTAATCCAAATGTAAACATTAACAATATCATAAGTAGTCCAATTAATCCAAAAGTGACCAGTAAAGAAAGTAACAACACTATCAACAAATGGTATAAATAAATACATTGAATTAATTCCATCTTTATCATAGAGAGCACCAGAACAACTAGCCTTAATATTATTATATTTTAATAACTCTTTAAGAGCTTTAGAATCAGAAATAGTAAGTTCATAATGACTAATTGGAGTAAGAATATCTTTATAATCAGTTGAGGAATTTGGAACATCAAAGATTATATCTTTACACTTCATTTGAATTTGTTCTGTTAATTATTACCTTCAGAATTTAATTGAGAACCTGCAGTAGATTTAACTTGAGTAATATCAGTAAAATCTTTGAAGTATCTGGTTCTGAATTTAAATATGCTACTCTAAAATTATTCTTTTTTTTGATAATTTTCAATTTGTATTTTAAGTTCAGCAAGAAAAATTTGATGAATAATAGAATTAAATAGAACATCATTTTCTAAATAAACTGAATTAATAGGTAATGTAACGAAATAGAAGAGAATGCTATAACTATCTAAATAGTTTGAATAATAGAAATTTTTGTTCCTTCAGTAATAATGTTTTCATTTTAATTTGAAATTCCAGAATATTTGTTATAAATATTCTTAAAGATAAAAACAAATAATCTTTAATATATCTGTAATAATATTATGAAATAAAAAAAAAAAACAAAACTAATGGAGATAATATTGTCAACAATAATGATAATAACAATAATAATAGCAATAATAATGGTTAAATCGGTAATAATAAATCAAAAATTTTAGCAAATGAAAGTACAACTGAAGAAACAAATAATGCTGTTATTATCTCTTTGTATGGTACAAGTGTATTTGCCTTAGTTACTATTATTGGATTTATCCTAATAAAAAAAAAAGGCATTTATATAAAACGGTAACATCGATATTTCATACAGTTCATTAAATTATGTTAGTCCAAAACCAAACTATCCAGTAGGTGGATTGCACGATAATTTGACTAATTCAAATAATGACTTTAAACGTAATTATCAGTTAAGATTTTACAAATTATCAATCTCAAGTTAGTTATTCAATTTCCTTAAGTGATGGTTCATGTGTCAACATGGAATAAAATTCTGATGTTTTCTAAACCACTGAAAATACTCCAGTTCCATGTTTATCAAGAGATCTACATAGATTTACAAAGAGATTCACCAAAGGAATCACCACCATATAATAATCAAAAAGATTTACTAATCATTAAACATGTTGATTAAGAAATTGTTATTAACTCAGAAATGTTTTTAAGTGAAACCATAAACTCTAACACAATTTCTATTTTTGCTACAACTACTACATTTATTTTAGCTATTAATAAATGTGGTGATCTTACCATAGACAACTCTAATATTATTGTTAAAAAGCCAAATACTAATAATAATAAAAAAAAAAAAAAAAAAAAAATCCAACGTCATATCAAGTACTTGCACTTCATGCAGTACATCTTCATGTTCTTCTTGTAATAATTGATCCTGTTCACACAACGGCTCAGGAACTTGCTGTTGTATTGCAGAGAATCATCAAGATAGACTACAACATCTACCGATTAATCATCCTTATATTTCAAGCCATACTATCCGTTCAATTTTGCAAATAACTCAAATATGGGAGATACCACTCGTAGATACTCTGTCATTATTGACAATAACAGTAATAAAGATTCCGTTACTTACACCGAAACTAATTATGACGATAGTCGTAGAACGACAAATTATACTGAAACTAATTACAATAGTCATAGAACAACAGAATATAAGGAAACAGAAGTTTAATTGAATTATTGGTAGACAATGGATAGACATTTATAATGAAAATAAATTTAGGGAAACACAATTATTTTATGCATGTAAAAGTTGAAATAAAAAATTTTGTAGAAATAAATAGAATATCTAGTAATACTTGTAATAGATATAAATGAATAGTAATCATAAAAACGAAACAAAAAAATAATAATAATTACAGTTTAATGTGTGTAGTTCTTTAAATTTCAAAAAAAAAAAAAAAAAAAAAAAAAAAGTATAAATATCAAATTAATTTGATTAATTTGTATATGATGAGGAAGATTTTCTATCCATTTGGTATCTTTATCATCCCTTACGATTGTTCAACAACCATATTCAGTCAAGGCTATTTCAACATTAGTCTTACTATTAGGATCTTGATAAACAACTCAATCATAATAACGAACTCGGTTAAACTCAATCGGTTGATTGTAAAATGCAATCACCACTTCTATTGCTTGTACAATAACATTTATTACTTTTAATATTAACATAACCTTTAATGTCACAGTCATCAGGGTTATCTCTATTGTTTGGAACAAATCTCATACTAGTATGCTTATTTCTATTATAGCAATCAGAAAAAATACCATTTTAAGTATCTATATCTATGATTTACAATTTATAAACAATCTTTGTAATTATCTTAAATAACTATTTTCTCTTTGTTGTAAATCAGCCAAATCATTTTACTCGACATATATTATATAGTACTATACTAAAATTATAATATATTAATATTAAACACCGAATATAATGTAAATATTATCTAACTATATAAATCTATACTCTTTATAGTTTAATCGTCAATATAGACGATACAACTTGATACCAAATTATTTCTGCTGCAAATCTTAATTTAAGTCTTACTTTTTATGAAGTTAGACTTGAGGGGAGTGTTAAAATATAAATATTGAAGTTTTGTATATATATAATATTAAGGAGTTTTGTGATATATTTTAATATATATTTTCAAGTATAAGACCAATAATATATTTGTGTAACCTTAATAAAATAACTATAAATATTTTATAATATAAATCTCTTCAACAATAACTCCTTTTAATAAAAAACACGAAATTAGATTCTCACATTTTTAAAACATAATCAAAGGAGATTTCTTATATTTAACAAAATATAGTAAATATATTTTAACGAATATTTTAATATTATTTTTTTTTATATTATTTTTTTAACTATAAAATTTGTTTATTATATAGAAATATAATAATTTACATTAATTTAAAATACTGTAAAAATTATAATAAAATTCATGTTAACATATATATATGCTATATCATTTACTTTATTATATAATTTATTTGTTGCTAAATTTAGTTTTTATATTAATTTCATATCAATATCTTATTTATTTTATTTTATCATATTATATATTATTATTTCACTGCATATTTATTTATTTTATATTATTTTATTTTATTACTATTGATACTTGCAATTTATTATTATTCTCATATTTATTTTATTTATTTTATTTTATTAGTACTTGTATTTTTATAATAATTCAAATATTTATTTTATTTTATTTTATTTTATTTTTATTAATACTTGTATTTTTATTATAATTCAAATAATTTTTTATTTTATTATATTTCATATTTATTTTGTTTTATTTTATTTAATCTGTACTTTATATATATATTTATATTCTACTATTTATTTTATTTTATTTTATTTTATTTTATTTTTTTTTTATTTTATTCAATCTGTACTTTCTTATTTAATATTCTACTATTTATTTTATTTTATTTTATTTTATTTTATTTTATTTTATTTTATTTTATTTTATTTTATTTTATTTTATTCAATCTTTACTTTATATTCATATTCTACTATTTATTTTATTTTATTCAATCTGTACTTTATATTCATATTCTACTATTTATTTTATTTTATTTTATTTTATTCAATCTGTACTTTATATTCATATTCTACTATTTATTTTATTTTATTTTATTTTATTCAATCTGTACTTTATATTCATATTCTACTATTTATTTTATTTTATTTTATTTTATTTTATTCAATCTGTACTTTCTTATTTAATATTCTACTATTTATTTTATTTTATTTTATTTTAGTTTAGTTTATTCAATCTTTACTTTCTTATTTAATATTCTACTATTTATTTTATTTTATTTTATTTTATTTTATTTTATTTTATTTTATTTTATTCAATCTGTACTTTATATATATATTTATATTCTACTATTTATTTTATTTTATTTTATTTTATTTTATTCAATCTGTACTTTATATATATATTTATATTCTACTATTTATTTTATTTTATTTTATTTTATTTTATTTTATTTTATTTTATTTTATTTTATTTTATTTTATTTTATTTTATTTTATTTTATTTTATTTTATTTTATTTTATTTTATTTTATTTTATTTTATTTTATTTTATTCAATCTATACTTTATATATATATTTATATTCTACTTTTTATTTTATTTTATTTTATTTTATTTTATTTTTTTTTTTTTTATTTTATTTTATTCAATCTGTACTTTATATATATATTTATATTCTACTATTTATTTTATTTTATAATATTTTATTCAATCTGTACTATATATATATATTTATATTCTACTATTTATTTTATTTTATTTTATTCAATCTGTACTTTATATTTATATTCTTACTATTTATTTTATTTTATTCAATCTATAATTTCTTATTTAATATTCTACTTTTTATTTTATTTTATTCAATCTGTACTTTCTTATTTAATATTCTACTTTTTATTTTATTTTATTTTATTTTATTTTATTTTTTTTTTTTTTATTTTATTTTATTCAATCTGTACTTTATATATATATTTATATTCTACTATTTATTTTATTTTATAATATTTTATTCAATCTGTACTATATATATATATTTATATTCTACTATTTATTTTATTTTATTTTATTTTATTTTATTTAATTTTATTTTATTTTATTTTATTCAATCTGTACTTTATATTTATATTTCTACTATTTATTTTATTTTATTTTATATATTTGTACTTCTATATTATTATATTCTATATTTTTTTTATTTTATTTATAAATATTCATTTTAAAATTAATATTTCCTTTTTAATATTTTTTATCAAATATTTTAATTAAAATTTATATTTTACAAAAATCTTTTTTACTCAGAAACATTATATTTAACTTAATAGTTTAATTGAAAATTTAATTATAAATATTAAATTAAAATTTTTTTACTGATATTAAAAATAACATTTTTAAACATAAATTACTATTAAATAATAAGTTATTTTAGATATTTATATTATACTTATAAAAGGAAATAATTAATATTTTAAATTATTTCTATCAAGCACTCTTAAAAAAACTTTACTATTTGTAAAAATAGTAAAGTTCTTTTTGTTAGTTTATTATATTTGAATAAGTATTATATTTTTATCATAATACATAAATATCATTATAAATATTTAAAATGTATATTTGAAATATTTATTAAAAATATGAAATATACAATAAATATTTTTAAAAAATATAATAATTTAATATTTGGTTTATTTTATAAAAATTTTTTATTTATTTATTTATTTACTACTATATAAAATAAAATAAGGCGAAATGCAATACATTCATATTTTTAATATTTTATAATACTAATATATAATAATAAAGACATCTTTTAATTTTATTTAATAAAGTAAAAAATATTTAAAATAAAATTTATAAAAAAATTTTTTTTTTAATATTTTTAAGCTAACCCTATCAATAAATATTAAATAAATTTAAATATTGAATTTCTTATTAAATAAAAAAATCTAATTATCAATTAATTGTAATTATGATTTTGAAAGGATTTAATAATTATTTTTACTTGGATTTATTGGATTTATTAAAATTAATGATTTCATTATTCAATCTAATTAAACAATTAAACCAATTTTCGATGATATCATTTTTACTACATCCAATATTTTTTAATTCGGCTTCCATATTTTTATAATATTCAACTAAAATATTAATTTTATCAACCCTTTCTGATATTCTGCCCTTTTTTCTCCAAATTCCTTTAATTCTCATTTTGTAATCATAGTAAGATATGGATTCTTCAAATTGTATTGTATATATTAATTTATAAAATGAAGGTTTTTTTACAAATAAATTTTTTAAATAACTGTTATAAGATTCTGAAGCATTATTTGTTATGTGGTCTATATTGTTGTAATAATTCCAATATTTTATATTATAGATATTTAGAAATGTTTTCTCAAAATAATCTAAAAAATTCAAAAATTGGGAACAGGTAGATTCATATCTCATGCATGTATTTTTAATTTTATTAAAAATATCAGGTATGTATTCAATATTAATAAAACATAAATTAGAAATAGCTTTATAATAAGTATTTAAAATATTATGATCTTTCACTTCCTTGTAACATAATCTATTTATTTTAGTCATTAATAATCTTTTATAATGCAAAATACAATATTTAATATTTATATTGGGAAAAATATTTTCCACTGCATTAGATATTCCTTTTTCAAAATCACAATGAAAAATTTTTTCTGAGAAATTAATATTTGAATTATATTTAATTATATTTTTTTTTATTTCATTAAGTAATATTTCATAAGTTGTTTGTTCTTTGTTTTTTAATATTGACATGGAAGTAGTGTAAAAACAATTTAATTCTGTAACATAAGTTCTGGTAATGAATACTTGATAACTATTAGTTGGAGCTATTAAAAATGTACCATCAGCAAATATATGTTTATTCTCCATAAATAATTTTGCTTGGAATGGTGATTGAAAAATTATTATATTAGAATTTTTGAATATCATAAAGTATTCACCTCTTATTGTTTTATAATATTCAGATTCATTTGGAGCTTCATCAAATGTTTTTATATTAGGAAATAATTGTTTATTTTTATATCTTTTTATTTGGGTTTTAATTGTTTTATATTCAGGGAATATATATCCTATTTCTTGAGAAATTTTATCAAATATACGTTTCGATTTTATATCAGAAGGAATCAAACTTTTTTTTATTTCATCTTTAATTTTATGTTTTATTAATGATTTGGATGCATTAATTTCATTACCAGGATGATTATGTGAAGAATCATAATTTAAAACCTCTTTATTATCATTTAAAATAATAAAAGACTTACATTTATTTAATGTTTTATATTCAGTACATCTATATATTTTTGTATTATCTTTTTTTAATTTTGAAAAATTATATTTAAATTTTCGATCTATAATTATTTGCTCTTTTCCTCGATTTGTTTCACTTATATCAATATTTCCCTCCATCAAAATTTTCAATATAAATATTAATAAATATGAAAATATTTATTTTTTATTTTTTATTTAATATGTATTTTCAATTTTTTTAAAAATTACAGTTATAAATATAAATAAATATGAAAATATTTTATTTTATTTCAAGAAAATTACTAAAAAAATATTTATCTTTTCTTTTTTTATTTTATTTTTTCATTATAAAATAAAATATTAATTTAATTATTATTTATTTATATAATAAAAAATTACAGTTATAAATATAAATAAATATGAAAATATTTTATTTTATTTTTATTTTATTTTATTTTATTTTTTATTTTATTTTATTTTTTATTTTTTATTTTATTTTTTTATTTTTTATTTTATATTTTTATTTTTTTTTTTTTATTTTTTTTTTTATTTTTTTACTTTTTATTATCAAATATATATATATTAAATTATGAAATTATTATAAAATAAAATATTTATTTAATTATTATTTAATTATTTATTTATATAAAAAAATTTATATATAATACGCCATCTCAAAAAACATGTGGCTTATATTTATTCACGTGCGGTTCCGAAACGCGCTTTCCCAATTAAAAAATAGTATAAAAAAAAAATATTATTAAATATTATTATTAAATAAATGAATGAATAAATTAATAAATAAATAAATATTTTCAGAATATGGCGAATGTAAATCATCATTTTTTTTGAAATATATCACATGTTAAATATTTTTAATAATTATTTTTTCAAAGAAATTATATGTGCCATTTTATTTTAAGTTTTAAAAATTATATTTATAAATTAAATTAATAAAAAATAATATAAGCCACTTTCCGAAATGAAAATTTATGTAAAAAATTTAAAGCCACATTACGAAACGCACCACCCTTGTGAAGTAACATATTTGTATATTTAATAATAATTATTAAATATTAAATTTATATCTTTTTGATAATAATTATTTTATTTTATTTTATTTCAATATGTATTATTATATTTATAATAATTATTAATCTTTATTTCATATAAAATTTATATAGTTCTATATAATAGAATATATAATTAATGGGAAGAGCACGTTTCGGAACCGCACGTGAATAGATATAAGCCAAATGTTTTTTGAGATGGCGTATTATATTTAAATTGAGGGTGGTGCATTTCGGAATGTGGCTTTATATATTTTTAAATAAATTTTCATTTCGGAACGTGGCTTATATTATTTTTTATAAATTTTTATTTATAAATTTAATATTTAAAATATTAAAATAAAATGGAGAGAGGTCCTAATCGCCAATTTTTCACGTGATATATCAAATTTTGAGGCTTTTTAAATTAATAGTTATATGATATTATTTTTTTGTATTATTAATTTGAAATATTTTTTGAGAGTATTGCATTTCGACATAATTTATGTATAATCATTTATTCATGTATTACAATGTGGCTTATAAAAATAAATGAATAGGATAGGGTTAAATTTTTTTTTTTTTTAATTTTAATAACATTTACAGTAAAAAAAAAAAAAAAAATAATAAAGTAAAAAATAAAACATAAAAAAATAAATAATAAAGTGAAATAAAAAATAAAAAAAAATAAATAAATAAATAAAAAATAAAAAAATAAATAATAAAGTAAAATAAAAAAAAAATAAAAAAAAATAAATAAATAAAAAATAAAAAAAAAAATAAATAAAAAATAAATAAAAAATAAATAATAATGTAAAATAAAATATAAAAAAAAATAATAATAGAGTAAAATATAAAACATAAAAAAATAAATAATAAAGTGTAATAAAAAATAAAAAATAAATAATTAAATAAAAAATAAAAAAATAAAAAAAATAAAAAAAAATAATAAAGTAAAATAATAAAAAAAATAAATAATAAAGTAAAATAATAAAAAAAAAAAAAAAGAATAAAGTAAAATATAAGATTAAAAAAATATATTAAAACAAAAAAAATTAAAAAATAAAAAATAAAACTTTTAATTTAAAATATTTATAATAAATGGACGATAAATTAGAAATAAGTGAAACTAATAAAGAAAAAAAAACAAATCATTGTAAACAGAAAATATAAATTTAATTTATGGTATATAACGAATAATACAAAAGTATTCAAATGTACTGAATATAAAACAGTTAAAAAATGTAAATCTTATATTATTCTAAATGATAATAATAAAGTAATAAAATATGAAAACAAACATACTCATCCAGGAAAAGAATATGATGCATCTGTATCAAAAACATAAAATGAAAAATGAAATTAGAAAAACCTCAATCCCATTTGATATAAATCCAAAACATATGTATAATGAAATATCTGAAGAAATTGGATTGATATACCCTGAATATAGTTCAATTAAATCCCAAATATCAAGATATATAAAAAAACAACTACCTCCTGATATATCAAAATTTAATGAAATTCCAGATGAATCTGAATATTATATAAACGAAAGAGATGAAAATTTTATGATATTCAAAAATTCTAATATTATAATTTTTCAATCACCATTCCAAACAGAATTGTTTATTAAATACAACGAAAATATGTTTGCTGATGGTACATTTTATATTGCACCAATATTTAGTTATTAAGTGTTTATAACAAGAGTATATGCTCCAGAAATAAATAGTTTTTACACTACATCATTATCTATATTAAATAATAAAGAACAAGCAACCTATGAATTGTTATTTGAAGAATTAAAAAAGAATGCAAGCAAATATAATAATAATATTATATTTACACCAAAAATTTCGCATTGTGATTTTGAAAAAAGTATATCCAATGCTTCCATTAAAATATTTCATAATATTACTATTAAATATTGTGTATGGCATTATAAAAGATCGTTAGAAGTTCAAAAAAATAAATTATGTTATAATGAAGTTGAAAATAATAATAAAATTTATTTGTTTTATAATGCTATTACAAATTTTCCTTTTATAAATCCTGAATATATATTTGATATTTATAATTATATTAAAATTATATGTCAAATATATAATTATTTCAATTTTTTAATTTTTTTGGAATATTTTAATAAGACTTATTTATATAAATATGATATTCAATATTGGAATTATTATAACGATATAAACCACATAACAAATAATGCTTCAGAATCTTTTAACAATTACTTAAAAAAATTGTTTTGAAAAAAACCTTCTTTCTATGAATCGATTTATCATTTAAAAAGAGAAGAATCTTTATCTTACAATAATTACAAAAGGAAAATTGAAGGGGTTTGGAAAAAAAAAAAAAGAAGAATAGTAACAAAAACTGATGAAATCAATGATTTAATTAAAAAATACAAAAAAAAGGAATCCGAATTGATTGATAAAAAAAGTAATAAAAATGATATCATTGATTTATGGTATAAATGTTTATTAGAATTAAACACGCTCTAAATTTATAAATAATAATTAACTAGAATATATATAGTTTAAATTATATTAATATCAACATCAATATATTTTATTAATATCAACATCAATATATTTTATTAATATCAACATCAATATATTTTATTAATATCAATATCAAAATATTTTATTAATATCAATATCAATATATTTTATTAATATCAATATCAATATTTTAATTTTATTAATAATAAATATTTAATATTATAATACTTTTATTCTATTATTTAAATAATTTAATAATAAAATATAAAATTTTATATATTTTATTTAAATAAAATAAAATGGAAAGGTTTTATTATTAAAATATTTAATAATAAAATATAATAATGAAATAAAATATAATAATAAAATAAAATAAAAACAAAATAAAATTCTTAACAGAAAACCTATTTATTCTTATATTTATTCTTTTTTTAGTTTTTATTTTATATTTTAATGTTAAAATACAATAAATAAAAATATACGTTGAAAATAGTGGCGTATTACATATATTATACACATTGTACAAAATTTTATGATGATTATACATAAATTATGTCGAAATGCCTCATTCATATTTTTTTTTAAAATTTATTAAGTGAATAATTAAATAAATAATAATGGTTAGATAAAAATAAATATTTTTTACAAAAAAAAAAAAAAATAAAATAAAATATTCAAACAATTAAAAGGTTTATTTTTTGTAAAAAAGAAAAAAAAAAATATTAATAAAATACTTTAACAATTATATAGATTTATTTATTTAAAAAAAATATTAATAAAATACTTTAACAATTATATAGATTTATTTATTTAAAAAAAATATTAATAAAATACTTTAACAATTATATATATTTATTTATTTAAAAAAAATATTAATAAAATATTTTAACAACTATTAATAAAATACTTTAGCAATTATATAGATTTATTTATTTAAAAAAATATTAATAAAATATTTAAACAATTATTAATAAAATTAATTATAAATATTAATAATAAAATATAAAAATATAAAAATATATTATTGATATTAATAATAAAGTATAAAAATATAGGATTATTTATTTTAAAAAAAATATTAATAAAATATTTAAACAATTATTAATTAAAACTAATTATAATAATAAAATTATAGAATATTTATTTAAACTACATAAATTTTATCAAGTATATAAACATTTTAACTTTTTAATAATTATAAAATTTTAATTAATAAATTTAATTATAAGTTTTTGTATGAAAGAATTTTAATGATTTTTTCTTTTGGAAATTCCTCTGTCATTTCATAATTATTTATTATTAAATAATATTTATAAAATATTATTTAAATTAGTTAAACATTCAAGCCACAATTTAGTAAGATCACTTCTATCATATTTAATATCAATTAACTTGGCTTCTTTATTTTTGTATTTTTCAATTAAGATATTAATTTCATCAGTTTTTGTTTTTATTTTTTTTTTCATTCTCCAAATTCCTTTTATTTTCATTTGGTAATCATAATATGATATATATTCCTGTTCTTTTAATTTATTTATTAATTCATAAAAATTTGGTTTCATTGGAAATAGTTTATTTAAAGAATTATTGAGTGATTCTGAAGCATTATTGGTTATATGTTCAATATTATTATAATAATTCCAACTTTTCATATCGTAACCAAATAAATATGTTTCATAAAAATATTCTAAAAATTTTAAAAATTGACAAGAATTTTTTTCAATGGATTTAGTTTTAATTAATGAAAAAAATATCCATTATGTATTCAGGGTTGATAAATGGTAAGTTTGAAATTCCTTTGTAATAATTAAATATTTTCTCATCATCGTTCACTTCATTACGGCACAATTCATTTTTTTTAATTTCTAATAAATTTTTATAATGCCAAATACAGTATTTAATATTTATATTAGGAAATATTTTTTTAACTGCTTTAGATATGCCTTTTTCAAAATCACAATGTATATTTTTTGGTTCAGTTATAATATTATTATTAGAATTTTGTTTTGTTTATTACTAGAACTTACGTTAAAGAATTGAATAGTTTTTATACTATTTCTTATGCAATATTAAGAAATAAAAAGCAAAAAACATATAAAATAAAATCAATAAATTAAAACACTTGTTGACTAAATTTAGGTGCGATATAAAAAGTACCATCCACAAATATATCATTATTATATTTCTTAAATAATTTTGCTTGAAAAGGGGATTGAAAAATTACTAAATCAGAATTTTTGAATATCATAAAATCTTCATTTCGTTCAGTTTTATAATATTCAGATTCATTAGGAATTTCATTAAAGTTGTTATATTGGATGGTAGTTTTTTATTAATACTTCTTAATATTAGAGTTTTAACTGAAATATATTCTGGACACGGATACATAAATCCCATTTCTTTAGAAATTTCATTATATAGTCTTTTTCGTTTTATATCAAAAGGATTTGAATGTTTTTTAATTTCATCTTTAATTTTATGTTTCATTACAGATAGGGATACACTGTATTCGTTTCCAGGATGATTATGTAAACTCTCATATTTTAAGATTTCTTTCTCATTATTTAAAATAATAAAAGATTTACATTTATTATTTTTTTTATATTCGGTACATTTATAAACTCTTGAATTATCTTTCCTTGAATGTGAAAAATTAAATTTATATTGTTTATTAATAATGATTTGTTCTTCTCCTTTGTTAGACTCACTTATATAAATAGTTATGTTTTCTTTATAAATTTTAATATATAATTTTTAATTATATCTTTTAAATTATTATATTAATTATCTAAATGTTATTTTTTAATATTAATTCTGAACAATTAAATATTCAATTTTTTTTAAAAGATAAAAAGTATTTTAATTATTTCTTTTTCTTTTAATTTTTTTAAAAAAAACAGATACATAAAGTATATATGAAAATATTTTTATTTTTATTATTTAAAAATAAATTATTTATTTAATGTATATAAAAAAATTTAATTATTTATTTATTTTAAATTAATATTAATTATTTTTTTTTAATATATACTAATAAAGAATTTATTAATTAATTAATTATTTTATTTATATTATAATCTAATTAAATTATTAACTTTTAAGTCTTTTTAAAACAACAAATATATATAGCATTTTTTAGCATATAAAGTAGAACTGGGCTTTCTACTGGTTGTTATGTGGCGGACTTAATAATCATCTGGTGTCCAGTCAACCCCTGCTGGGTATCTATTTTTGATCTAATTTTCCCGATAGGGTTTAGAGAAAGGGTAAAGGGGTTATAATAGCACAATTTCAGGTAAGTATTAATTCTGCTCCTACCATTATTGGATTGCCACGTATTTAATTTCTATATTTGATCACCCATAGCATCCTAGTGTAGTTGTATAGCCTATACTGAGAGGGTTACGAGTTCAATTTCTATAGGATGGCACGGATGTTATTTGGCAAGACATGTCTACTGGAGCTACCTCTGCTTAGAATTTGGAGCGCCGACGTCGTACTGATATAGTATAAGATATATATACCAAAGTATATATGTTTTTTACATGCCCATATATATAATATGGGATAGACATGTGAATTCATATGTGTAAAAAACCTATTTATATATCTCTACAATACGGTTGCGGTAATATATAAATAGTAATTGAAATGTGAACAACAAATTTTAATTTTTGAAATTTCAATTTACAGTTATAATTTAAGTCTTATAAAAATATTATTTTGTAATTTTTATTATTATTTAATATTTTATTTATAAATTATATATAAAATAAAAGGTTTAATCCTATTATTAAGATGTTATAATAACAACTAAAGTTTTAGTTATAATATAAAAAATTAATATTTTAAATAATATAAATTTAAATATAAATTTATAAAATAAAATTTTTTAATAATAAAATGTAAAAATATTATATTGATATTAATAATAAAATATAAAAATTTAAAAATATAAAAATATAATATTAATAGAAAAATATAAAAATATAATATCAATAATAAAATATAAAATATAAAATATAAAAATATAATATAAATATTAATAATAAAATATATAAAAATAAGGTTATATGGAAAATAATTATTTATCATTTTCCTTATAACATGATTATCAAAAAAAAAAAAATTATATAAAAATATTTTATTTTTTATTGACCTTTTTAATTTATATTTATTTATTTATTTACTTATTTATTTATACATTTATTTCTTTTTTACTTAAAATTATATTAAATTTTATGGCGTTATAATATAAATTTTAAAAGCCACAAATAAATAGATGGCTTATTAAAATTTCAAAAAAAAAAAAAAATTGGCGTTTTGGACCACATTCAATAAAATGGCACATATAATTTCTTTGAAAAAATAATTATTAAAAATATTTAAAATGTGATATATTTCAAAAAAAATGATGATTTACATTCGCCATATTCTGAAAATTTTTATTTATTTATTAATTTATTCATTTATTTATTTAATAATAATATTTAATAATTTTTTTTATACTATTTTTTAATTATAAAGTTTGTTTATTATATGGAAATATAATAATTTACATTAATTTAAAATACTGTAAAAATTATAATAAAATTCATGTTAATATATATAAATATGCTATATCATTTACTTTATTATATAATTTATTTGTTGCTAAATTCAGTTTTTATATTAATTTCATATCAATATCTTATTTATTTTATTTTATCATATTATATATTATTATTTCACTGCATACTTATTTATTTTATATTATTTTATTTTGTTTCGATTGATACTTGCAATTTATTATAATTCACATATTTATTTTATTTATTTTATTTTATTAGTACTTGTATTTTTATTATAATTCAAATATTTATTTTATTTTATTTTATTTTATTTTTATTAATACTTGTATTTTATTATAATTCAAATAATTTTTTTATTTTATTATATTTCATATCTATTTTATTTTATTTTATTTTATTTTATTTTATTCAATCTGTACTTCATATTTATATTTCAACTATTTATTTTATTTTATTTTATTCAATCTGTACTTCATATTTATATTTCAACTATTTATTTTATTTTATTTTATTCAATCAGTACTTCATATTTATATTTCAACTATTTATTTTATTTTATTTTATTCAATCAGTACTTCATATTTATATTTCAACTATTTATTTTATTTTATTTTATTCAATCTGTACTTTATATTCATATTCTACTATTTATTTTTATTTTATATACATATTACATTCTTTATTTATTTATTTATTTGTTTGTTTATTTATTTATACATTTATTTTTTTTACATATAATTTTATTAAAATTTTTATGGCGTTAACAAAAAATTTACAAGCCATTAAAAATAAATGGCGTATTGAAAATTTGTATTATAAAAATTGGCGAAATGAACCACATTCGGCACCAAATAATCGGATGAGGTTTTGATATAAAACAAATATGTGTAGTAACATATTTGTATATTTAATAATAATTATTAAATATTAAATTTATATCTTTTTGATAATAATTATTTTATCTTATTTTATTTCAATATGTATTATTATAATTATAATAATTATAATACTTTATTTCATATAAAATTTATATAGTTCTATATATTAGAATATATAATTTAAATAAAATCTATAATAAAAATATTATTTTAATTAAAATAAGAGTAGGAAGATATAAATAGTGTAGTTTAAAAGTGTTAAATTTTGAAATAAAATTACAATAGATATAAGTATAATAAGATAAAAATATTATTTATTTTAATAGTAGTATATTTAATAATATTAAATAATAGTACATTTTAAAAATAGATATAGAAATAAAATGGATATTAATCAACAGAAAAATTACAATTGTTAAAATTGTTAATTCAAAAAGGAAGATTTGAAACTGGAGTTAGCGATGACGTGGATGAATTAGATGAGTTCGTAGATGGTGAATCAATGGGAATATTACCTCTTGTTGATAATAAGGAAGCTAGGTGTATCTTAAAAGGATACGGTGAAAATAATTTGGTAAATCGTAGTTTTCTGGAAAAATATATTCTTAATCATTGCATTGATGACTCAAGTATTACTGGAATAACTAAACTTACAATTTTAAATTTAACTATTGGTGGTGTTCAAAAAAATGTAATATTCAGAGTAGTTGAGAAAGAAAATCCATTTTATAATGTTTGTTTGAATTTTAAAACACAAAGAGAATTGGGAATTATTATTGATCCCAGCGACAATTTAATTCTTTTGAAACAAGGAACTTCTGAATTTAGAGTGGTAGCTGAACTTGAAAAATTATCTGTTTTAAATAAAATAATCAATAAAAATGAAGAAAATAATAATAATAATAATAATAACATTTATAATAATAATAACAATAATAATAATAAAATTAATAATACTAAAAATGACGCGGTTGATGACATAATAAACGAGAAACTAAATAAATTAAACGCGTTAAAATTGGATAATTTCAGAGAAAATAATAAATTAGTAAATAATAGTAATAGCAAATGCAAAACAAACAATAATATTATAATTACTAAGGAAGAAAATAAAAATAATATTAAAGGTAGTGCAAATATTAAGAAAAATCAAAATAATAATATTGAGATTAATAGCATTGTAATAATAAATAATAAGGAAAATATTAATCAAATGGTAAAAATAAAAATATTAATAATAATTCTGAAAATATAAGAAACAAAATAAATAGTCATACAATTGTAAAAGAAGAAATAAATATCAATGAATCTGTTAAAGTTGATAGCATTATCAATAGAATTAATAAATCTATAACTTCCGGTTTGGTTACGGAAATAAATATTATTGATAGTAACAATTCAAAAGTAGATAAAAATTCAAATTACTTCAAATGCTAATAAAAATGAACAATTTATAAAAAAGAAATTATTCAGTTAATAATAATACTAATATAAAAGAAAGAAAAATTAATAATAATAATTCTCCGGTTGATTTTAGTAATATTATAATTGTTGGTTGTGATAAGAAAATAAAAATTAATAAAATTAAAAAAATAATTAAAATTCCATATATTTATATTCAAAATAATGATAAAAATAAAATAAATATTTATAAAATTATGATGCCCAAACCTGAAATCGCGTTAAACGAAATTATTAATTATAACAATAATCGCGTAGATACCAAACGGACAAATAGGAATTATAAATATAAAATAAAATAAAATTTTAAAATTATTATTTATATTAATTAAACCTTATATTTTCTTTTATAAAAAAAATATATAGTTTAATTTTAGCAAGGGCATTTCTGATATAAAACAAATATGTGTAGTAACATATTTGTATATTTAATATTAATTATTAAATATTAAATTTATATCTTTTTGATAATAATTATTTTATTTTATTTTATTTCAATATGTATTATTATAATTATAATAATTATAATACTTTATTTCATATAAAATTTATATAGTTCTATATATTAGAATATATAATTAATATATTACCTATGTAACAAATCTTAATGTTACTTAAGATTGTCTTAAGGTTTTTTCACACAAAAGGTTCTCGACACTAAAGTAATTCAAAATATGTTTTATTAAAATAAGTTTTTTTATTAGTAAAAATGTAAATTATTATTTTATTAATTAATTATTGTAATATTTTAAATTACTTTAAAATTAATTAATAAAAGCACAAGTAAAAATATTTTATTATGAAATTTTACACCTATTTATAGTTTTTCAGGAAAATTAATTATTTTAAGTTATCAGTTGTTATTAGTAATTATTAGAAATAAAAGAAAATTAAAGAAAATTAAAGAAAACAAGTTTTCTTTCTAGAAAATGAATCTTAGATAAAAAATGATAAAAAATATTAATAAAATAGATTTTTCTAGTTTTATCGGTTCAATTGTTTAACCGATAAACACTAGTAATTTCTTTAATATTCTAGTTATAATAAATAAAAAGTTATTAAAATTTGGAAAGAGTGGGTGTCGTACCTTCAGTCCGACAGTTGTGGTAACTTACCATTGAACCATGATTACTAATTTGCTAGTTATGTGATAAAGAATGCCTAAATAATGTTCTTTTGGTTATTCATCTTAAATGATTGTTAAAGTTTTGTGATAATTTGGTCTTAACGATTAGGTCAAGATGCCAAATTATAGTAATTAATTAATAATTTAATTTTACTCTTATTTAAACATATTGTTATTAGTAAATTTTATAATTAAGTTTTTATTTAAAATATAAATTTTATTTAATCTTAATAATATTTTATTACATTATTATTTTATATAATTATTAATATAATTTAAATTACAATAATCTTACAAAGGATTAATCAAAAGATTTAAACATGTATTTATATAAAATAATTAATTATTAAAATATTAATTATTAATATGAATATGTAATAGTATTAATATAAGTTTGATATTGATAATATAAAGTAAGATAGTAATATAAATATTTAATATAAATAAAATATAAGAATATAATATGTAGAAATTAATTTAATATGACAATCACGTGTTTACATTATTTAATATATATTAATTTCAATATGTTAATAATATTTAGTAATTAGTTGGCCTAGACTAATTCCTAAATATTTTAATAAAGTTAATTTAATAATAATTATTATATTATTATTTTTTAATATTGAAATTCAAATAACTGAATTATTGAAATTGAAATTGAAATTGAAATTCAGTTATTATCTTAACAATGATTTATTTAACCCTTAAATAAATTATTTGATTCTTTATTCTTTTGGAACTTTCTATATTCTAATAAATTCATCTATATTCCTAATTAGTACAAATTAAATTATACTATTTAAAAAAGTGTATTTAATATTAATTCCTTATCTATACTACTTTTATTATTCTTATCTATATTTTATTATTATTAAAATCCTTATCAATATTATATAGTTTATTTTATCAATTTTCTTAATAGTTTATCAAAATCTTATCAATAATTCTTTTATTAATATTAAACTTATCAATATTAATTATTTCTATGGAAAATTCCAGATTAAAAATTGTATTAATGATTACTAATAAAAAAAAAAAAAAAAAAAAAAATTAAACTTAAAAGAAAATAGTTATATTATTATTATATGTTTTATTATAAATATTATATTATAAATTTGATGAAATGATTATAAATTTTATATTAACAATTTAATTAATATTATTTTTCTAAACTTAGTAAAATTAAACTTTAGGATTAAATAAATATTACTAAACCACAGAATTAATTTCTGTAAAATAAAAAAAAATTGTCTTTTAAAATATATAATTAAGTAGATTAGTAATAAATAATTAGTAATAGATTAATATATAAGCATTATTTATTATAAGTAAATAATAATTATATTAACAATAAAAAAAATAAAATAAAAATTATTAATAATAATTAATTTTTATTATACAAAGAAATGGCTTTACCATTTCTATTATTTTAAGAAAAAAATATAAATAACAGTAAAAAAATTGTATTTTTTTTATATTGTAATTTTAACATTATAATTTTTAAATAAAAAAATTTACTAAAAGAATTATAAAAATAAAATTTTATAAAGTTATCTTGTTTATTTATTTATTTTTTTTTTTATTGTTTATATTAATCTTTTATTTTTATTTTTATTATTGTTTTAATTTTATTTATAATTTTTGAATAATTTTTATAAAAACCCCGAACCAAACCATATGTGTGTAAGAAACTATAATTATTTGTTAAATAATTATAATTTCTTTATTTGATTATTTATCTATTACATAATTTATACATTCATTCATTAAATTAGTAATTATTTATCAAGTTAATATGTATTTGTACATTTAATTATAATTTTAATTTAATTAAAAATTTTCTTTAAATTTACTTAGTATACATTTATTTTATTCAATTAATTATAAATTTTATTAATTTCTATAATAATAAATTAATTATTTAATTATTATTTTTAATTAAAATTTGAATTAACTTATTCGGACTTTAAAGTTTTTTATTTTCTTATTAAAATATAAATTAATTTTATCGGACTTTAAGGTTTTTTCTAATTTATTATATTAATAAATTGGTTTTTCCTTAAAGAACTTATCTAGTTTTTTCTTCTAATCTTTTTCTAGATAAGATAATTGTTAAGATTAGAAAACCTTTTAAATTATTATTTTATATAAATTTTTATTATTTAATTTTTCGTATAAATAGCTATTGATTTCTCTAAATTTTTGAGAAATCAAGAGTTATTATTATATAACAAATATTAATAAATATATAATAATAATCAATAAAATCTACAAACATTTTCAATAAGTGTTCTTTTATTTTGTGTTGTTTATTATATTTGTTTATAATAAACTCTTCTCTGTTAAGATAAGTTAAAATTTTCTTTATTTTTTCTAATTGTTTTCTTATTTTCTCAACTTGATGTTAGTATCAGGTTGTAGTTAATAATTTTGTTATAATAAATATTATAATGAAATTATTACAATGTGTGTAAGAAATTACTTATAAAATTAATTATAAATAATTTCTTAACTACAAATTAACATTAATTATTACTAATTAACATTAATTTGAGAAAATAAAATTAAATATAATTAAATAAATATAAAATAATATAAATAAATAATTATACTTAAATATAAGATAGAGTTTATTATAGAAAGTTTATAATAAACAATAACACAAAGGAATAAAAGACACAAATATTTATGAAATATGTTTTATTAAAAGGGTTTTGTTTTATTAATTAATTATTTTATTTGAATTATTATTTATTATAAAAATTCTAAAATAATAACTCTTGATTTCTAGAAGAGAACTCAAGAGAATCAAATATATATAAATTAATAATTAAATATTATTGGTTAAAATAAATACAATAATTTAATGTATAAAATTAATGTATTAAATAAGAAAGATAGATAAATTTTATAATAAATTTATCTAAGTTTCTTACAATGTGGTAAAGAATGAATTAATAACCTTTATTTTATTATTAATAATTCTTTATTAAATTGTACTTTCCTATATTCTTGATAACCTAAACTTAATAATAAAATTTAATTTATTTTGATATAAATTAATTTTAACTTGTAAATAATGTAAATAAATTTTAATTAATTACTTTATTGTTATATTATTAAATATATGTATATTAAAATACAATTGTAAATATTAAAATTATACTTTTAAGATACTAAATTATTAAAACTATTAATTAAATATTATTATAAAAATTATTATAAAATTATTAAAATTATTAATTAAATATTATTCTAAAAATTATTATAAATTATTAATATTATAAAATTATTAAAATTATTAAATATTATTATAAAAATTTATTTATTATAACTATTAAATATTATTATAAATTTATTAAGATTATTAATTAAATTTATTATTAAAAATTATTATTAAAAATTATTACTTATTATAAAAATTATTATTTAAATATTATCAAATTTATTAATTAAATATTATAAAAATTTTATTTTATTTTGAAAATAATTACAAGTATTATTTAAAATAATTAAAGATTATTAAATTTATTATATTAATCTTTAAAAACAATTTATTTAACTTAAAAATATCAAAGAAAATAGTAAAAACTATTTTCTATATATTTATTTTATAATTATTTTTAATTAAATTATATTTGAATATTATATTATTATATTTATAAAAATTAAAACAAAAATGAATTATTGATATAAAATTAATTCAATAATTCTATAAAATTACTTAAATTATAAACAAATAATTATACTTTAAATTCATAAAAAATTATAAATATTGTAAATATTTCTTAAAAATTAAATATGTGTACTTAAAAAAAAAAAAAAAAATAAAATTTTATATTAATAAATAATAAATATTTTTTTTAATAAAAAAATTTTTCTTTGTTAAAATCAAAGCAGGGTAATACCCGTCCCCCCTGCTTGATTTTAAATCAATAAGAATCACCCCGAGTCTACCATATGTGATAAATAACAAAATTATTAAATTAAAATAAATAATAAAAAACAAATTCTTGTCTAACTTAACCCAAAAATTAATCCATTCTAAAAAAATTAAATCCATATTAAAGAAAATTTAATTAAATAAAAATAATTAAAATAAAATAATAATAAATTAATTAATCATTAATAATTTTAATTAAAAACTAAAATAAATTAATAAATAATATTTTTCTAAAACTACAAATAAACAAAATAATAAACAAATTTAATAAATTATAAATAACAAATAAACAAACTTATAAACATCTCAAAATTAAAATTAACTAGTTAAATAATTTTTAAGTTACTTTTATTTAAAATAATGATTATTTTATTTATTTTATAACTCAACTTTTATAAACAAATTGTAATTAAAATAACATTTTAAAACTCATCTTTATTAACATTTTAATTGTAAATATTGTTTAATTTAATAATAAATTATTCTTTATTTCTCTTTTATTAATTTTATTATTTTTAATGTAAATAGTTTAAAATCAAAGAAAAATATAAAAACATGCAAATATTTCTTATAAATTATTCTTTATTATTAATTATTTATTAAATTATTATAGATATTTTATTAGTTTTTAATAATCAATTTTTATGATTATTAATTATTTTGATAAATTATTATATATTTTATTAGTTATTAATAATCAATTTTATTATTAAAATTTAAAATAAATTAGTATAAATAATAAATATTTCATTTTATTATTTTATTAGTTTTAACAATTATTTTATTAATTTAAACAAAATTAATTATTAAATAAATAAAGATTAATTTTAAAATAAAAATAAATTTTTTAATAAAACATTTTTGTGTTTAATAATAAAACATATTTATTTTTTTAAATTTCTTAAATCAATTTTATTCAGTATTTATCCTTTTATTCACTTCTACAAAATTTAATTTTTGTAGATTAAGAATATTAGGTATAAATCATATGAGTTTCGTTACATGGTCCTCCTCTAGGATTCGGATACCAGACGAATCTCAAAACTAGGCTAAACTATACTAAGAAAATTTTATTTAATTATTTTAATATATAAATTATTTTAATAGTTATTTGGTGTAAAATTTCAATACATGATAAACATAAAAATACATTATTAGTAATAAGGTTACATGAATTTAAATAATATTTATATTAATAAGTAAAAATAGTAAAGATTATTGATATTGATATTAATAGAAATAAATTTGATATTAATAAATATAAATTTTTGTATAATTAATATTATAGATTCATTTTCTAAATATAAGTTTATTTGTTTGATTTATTAAATTTTTTGAGTATTTCTGGACAATTGAGGTTTTCTTCCGGTTCCCAAGATGCTTCAGATAAAAGATGAAGCTAGATTAAATAATATAACCGATATTATTGAAAATATAAACCAAAGATTAAATTCTAGCAACCCCGAACCACAAGAATATGAAAGATTTGATACTCCAAGACCTCTACTTAATAACCATGACGTAGACAATAATTCTTCTATCACTAACTATGATTTGGATAGAGATGTAATAATGAAAGATAAAATTTCTGCTCCTTTAATTCAAGTCCCTGAACCAGGATTCTTTTCAGGAAAACCATCTGAAACCGAACTATTTTGTCAACTCTGTGAAGATACTTTTAGGACTACCCCGAATAGATATTTATCTGAAGAAACAAAAATTAATATTGTTAAATCTCGTAGAGATTCAGCAAGAAATTGGTATTTAACTAAATATAAGGATAATATTAGACCAGGTTCTATGCATGAATTATTAACTGGTTTAAAAACTGCTTTTTCTAATGTTGCTAGTTATAAATTAGCAAAAATTAAATTAATGTCATTAAAACAAACTTATGGCAAAATAAACGATTACATTGAAGAATTTAGAAATTATACTCGCTTGTTTAAATGAGAAGAAGAACCTTTGACTTTAATATTTTATAATGGTTTACATCCAAGATATCAAGAAGAAATTCAAAAATTAGAAGTATTTCTAACCACTTTAGAAAGTATTATTACAACCTGTATCTTACTCGAAAATTCTATTCATATCAAAAATACAATTAAACAATCCAACACTACCAAGAATACTAAGAAGAGAAATTCCAACCATCACTCTATTTATAAAAATAATTATAAACATTATAACAATAATTACTACAAAAATCATTTCAACAGTCGGAATCATAATAATTGTAACGGTTTACACCCAATAGGTCTACACTAATAAGTAATTCGTTTTCTTAAAAAATTTGTTTTATTAATATTTTTTATTAAAATATAAAATTTATTATTATTTTTTTATTATTAATTAGTTATTGTAATATTTCGAATTACTTTTAACTAGTTAATAAAAGCACAAAGAAAAATTATTTTTTATTGAGAAATTCACGCTTATTTATACTTTTTCGGAAAAACAGTTTCGGAAAAAGTTAAGATTAACGAAAGTTCGAAAAATTAAGTTTTCTTTCTAGAAAATGAATCTTATAGAAAAATGATAAAATAATTATTAAAATAGAACTTTCTAGTTTCACTTAGTTATATAATATTAACCAAAGAAACTCTAGAACTTTCTACAATAATTTAATTAATTAACTAAAAATAATTTAGATTGGGAAAGGGTGTGAGTCGAACCTAAGAAGTTCGGCTTCATTGTCATGGTGTATTACCACCAGACTACAACAACAATTTTACTAACTTTAGGATTCGTTACATGGTCCTCCTCCAGGATTCGGATACCAGACGAATCTTAAAGTTAAACTAGACTACAATGAATAAATAAAGTATTTAAGTGTGAATTTCTTTTTTGCTTAATAGTATGAAATAATAAAAATAATAATACATGATATTAATAAGTAATTACATGAAATAACATATTTAATAATTATTTTTGTTACATGATATTAATAAGGTTTACAGTTATTATAGATTTTTTTTTTTTTTTTTTTTTTTTTTTTAAATATAAGTTATAAAATAATATAAAGGAAAAATTAGGTTTTAACAATAATAATAAGTTTAATATTAATAATTTAAGAATATAATTTAATCATATAATTATATAATATACTATAAAATTTAAAGTTTATTAGAGATTCATTTTCTAGTTTAAGTTATTTTAATTATTTTTATTGAATTTTTTCAAGAGTTTGGGGCAATTAAGATTTTCCTCAGGTTCCCAAGAAGCTTCTGAAAGCGGATATCCTTTCCATTTTATCAAGTATTGGATTTTCCCATAATGAGTTCGTTTGTCTAATATTTGTTCAACTTCGTACTCTTCTTCGTTGTTAATGATAATTGGTGGTGGTTCTTGGTTTCTTCCAAACTTATCTTCAAAGTACGGTTCAAGGTCAGAGACATGCATGATTGGATGAATCCTAAGATTTTTTGGCAAGTCAAGTTTATACGAAACAGGAGATATTTTGCTTAGGATTTTAAAAGGTCCTAATTTTCTTGGTTTAAGCTTTTTGTTACCATTCTTTATAATTAAGGAACTATTGATCCAAACTTTGTCATTTTTCTTGAATTCAGGTGGTTCCATACGATGCTTATTGGCATATTTCTCTTGTTTTTCAATTGCTATTTTAATATTTTCTTTTAATTCCTTGGTTAATTCTGCAAGGTTTTTAACAAGTTCTTCTGCTCTAGGTACTTCAACATTTGTGGGGACTTCGGGAGAATGTCTGGGATTGAATCCATAATTAGCGAAGAAAGGTGAATGATTAGTGGATTCTTGAATGGTGTTATTATAGCTAAATTCTGCTAAGTAAAGAAAGTCATTCCAATTAGATCCTTTGAAATTTGTATAGCATCTTAAGTGTTGTTCAATAACGGAGTTCACCCTCTCCGTTAAACCATTTGTTTGGTGATGAAATGGATATATTGGGCCGTAATATAAATTAGTGTTTGGTTTCAAATTAATTTCACAATCATATTGTCGATGAGGGGGTAGAATGTTCGCAGCGACTTCACTAAAAACATCCATAAATGAGGATAATTTAGTTGGTAAAAGATAGATAACATTTTTATTATCTTCGTTGGGTTCCTTGTGTTGGTTCTTAGTATTATTAATTATTTCATTAGATATTTTTTCTTCTGAATTGTTAATTTCTTCAATTTTTTGGCTGTCCGAATTATCAGAATTTTTTGGAATTTCGTTTATTAAATTGCATGAAGGAATGAAGGTTGTATAAGTATTTGGAATAACGAGACAATTATTAATACAATATTTTGAATTAAAATGAAGTGTTTTAGAAGAGAAATCTATTGTTGGATTATGAGTAGAGAGCCATTCAGCGCCAAGAAGAGCACAATAAGAAGGTAAATCGACGACATAAAACTTAGTTTTACAATTGTGATTTTTATAGCGGATCGAAATTGGCAAAGTTTCCCCGAGAATTTTCTGAGTACCACCAATTCCTCCTACTTCAGGATGAATGGTTTCGGATGAATAAGGAATGTTATTTTCATTGGCAAAGTAGACATCCATAAGATTAAGTTGAGAACCTGAATCTAGAAGAATCTTAGTTTTGACTGATGATTTTAAAACATTGAGAGTGAATTCAAATATAGGAAGACTCAAATTTTGTTGATCTGAGATTCTTGTTCTTTCTTTGGCCTTTGGTTCAGGATTAGTAATATGAGAAGTGCTTGAGGGTGATTTTTTCTTATTTTTGAGTGGACAATTGCCTAGAGTATGATTTGAGGATCCACAATATAAACAGAGGTTTTCTCTTTTTCTTCTTTCTTTCTCTTCGTCGGATAGGGGTCCATAATGTTTAGAATTCGAACCTTTCTTATAAAAATTCCATCTTTTCTTATTAGAATTGTTGTTATTAAGGTTATTGTTTGATCGATTTTGATTATTTGTAAATTGCCTATGGGCTGATAGACGGCCATCTATTCTGGAAGCTATAGTTTGCATAGCAGTAAGAGATCTTGGACCAGGGAACATTTCCAGAATTCTTGTAGCGATTTGATCATTTAAACCAACAAGAAATGCGTCCATTTTCGCTTCTTCGTTCCAAGATGACTCGTCGGCATAAGAGTTGAATTCGAGTATATAGCTTCTAATGTCGCCTAACCGTTTTTGTCTTATAGTTCTGAGTTTCTGATTTGCAATGAATGTTGAGTCATAACTCCCATATACAGATTTCATTCTTTCAACGAAGGCTTCGTAATTTAACAAGCAAGGGTCCTGATTCTCCATAAGTGATGCTGCCCAATTCATAGCATTACCATATAACCTAGAAATAACGTAGATTACTTTTGTTTCATCATTATTGAATCGATCAGGGTGAATCATGAAGATTAAATTCATTTTAGCTAAGAATCCCTTAAGGTAGCGTCTATCTCCGGCAAAACCATCCTTATAGGTTGCGTTGGCAAAATTGTTTTCTTCCATTTTGAATATAAGTTTCACTGTTATTTTTATAGTTGATTATTGAATAAGTTGGAATAAGATATATTTAAGAACGATTTTTTCAGTATAATAGAGAGGAATTGAATTATAATATACTTTTGATTAAGAAGGATTTGAATATATAAATAGTAATAATTGATCCCACTGGAATTATTTAGAATTAAATAAGGTTTGGTATTGAAATTTTAAATTTATATAATATACTAAATTAGGTATAGTAAATTTGTATATATATTATTATAGTAATTTAATAGTTATAGAGAGCTGGAAATAATTTAGAAAAGATTATTGAGATTTAAAATTTATTGCATTAAGTTGATATAAAATTTCAGATTGATTTTGAAAGTGATTTGAGATTGGATATTTTCAGAGTTGATTTTTTTTTGATATATCCCGTGATTAAGATTTTTTTTTTTTTTTTTTTTTTTTTTTTATAGTGATAAAGTAATATATAATTATTTTGGAAGATATAGGAGTAATTAAATATTTATTTTATTTGATTAATCTTTATTTCTTATTGAATTGTTATAAACCAAATCATATAGTATTGAGCCAGGAAATATATAATTTGTTAAAGCCTTGCGTGGTAAGTCTCTTTAGCTCTTTATCGATAAACGCAGATTAAGTCGATTGTTAGTACCAATTAATGGTAGAAGGAAGTAATGTAATTGTATTTTTGTTTGTATCTAACCTTTGTTAGCATGAAAAAGTACAACAAATTATCTTCCCCAGTTATCAACAGAATCTGAACGACAAAGTATTATGGTAACGATGCTCAACTATCGTCGCTTTGGGAGCCAGGCAAGCCTTTATATATAACGTAAGAAATTTAAAATTAGTTATAATTAAAATAAATATTTATTCGGAGAGTAGAGTACTATTTAATGCGAGATGTTGTTTAGAATAGTATCTGTAATTTAATTTATTTTATTTTATTCGCCTTATAATAAATCTTCTTGATTCGGTAGATTTCCTTGATTTCTTGAGTTGGTAGATATCCTTGATTTCCTTGATTTCTTGAGTTGGTAGATTTCCTTGATTTCCTTGATTTCTTGAGTTGGTAGATTTCCTTAATTTCCTTGATTTCCTTGATTTCTTGAGTTGGTAGATATCCTTGATTTCCTTGATTTCTTGAGTTGGTAGATTTCCTTAATTTCCTTGATTTCCTTGATTTCTTGAGTTGGTAGATATCCTTGATTTCCTTGATTTCCTTGATTTCTTGGGTTGGTAGATTTCCTTTGGCTAGTCCTTAGTGCAGGGGTACTGGGCTTCTTTTCTTTGGGTGCTTTTATTGTAACGGTTTACACCCAATAGGTCTACACTAATAAGTAATTCGTTTTCTTAAAAAATTTGTTTTATTAATATTTTTTATTAAAATATAAAATTTATTATTATTTTTTTTTTATTAATTAGTTATTGTAATATTTCGAATTACTTTTAACTAGTTAATAAAAGCACAAAGAAAAATTATTTTTTATTGAGAAATTCACGCTTATTTATACTTTTTCGGAAAAACAGTTTCGGAAAAAGTTAAGATTAACGAAAGTTCGAAAAATTAAGTTTTCTTTCTAGAAAATGAATCTTATAGAAAAATGATAAAATAATTATTAAAATAGAACTTTCTAGTTTCACTTAGTTATATAATATTAACCAAAGAAACTCTAGAACTTTCTACAATAATTTAATTAATTAACTAAAAATAATTTAGATTGGGAAAGGGTGTGAGTCGAACCTAAGAAGTTCGGCTTCATTGTCATGGTGTATTACCACCAGACTACAACAACAATTTTACTAACTTTAGGATTCGTTACAATAATATTAAGAAAGATAATGAGAATAATAAAATCAATAATATTAGCCCAAAAAACTACTAAATGAACATCAACAGGAGTCGTTGAATGTTCATAATCAAAAATATTTATCATATAATTTTCCAATTAAATTAGACTCCAGTCCAACTCGTAAAATTCCAGAATCATTTTACAAATTCTATAGTAAAATTCCAATAAAATTAAACAACTTAAATTACGATCATAAAGATCAAAATACATTAGAATATGAATCAATTCTAGACAGCGGTTCATATTGCAATTTTATTTCAAAAGAATTAATTAATAAATTAAATTTAAGGACTCAAACTACCAACAAAATTATTCAAATTAAGGGCATTAGTGGTACAACAAAAATTAATGAATATGTTAAACTTTACTTCCAAACTAAGATTTCAATAAATAATTCAATCTATTTAATTACATTTAAGGAAAAATTTTCAGTAACAGACCAAATTCCTACTGCTTTATTACTTGGAAATAAATTTATGGAGAAATATAAATTACATTATAATTACAACAACAAAATCATTTTTACAGATTTAAATTTCATTAATTTTAAGAAAAAATTTTTATTATCAAAAAATTATAAAAAATTTCATAAAGAATTTATTTATAAATAATTAAATAGTCGTCAAAATTTTAATAATTATAAAAATTTAAATAAAATTAATTTTTCTGAATTTAATAAACATAAATTTTAAATGAATCAAAATTCCAATGTAAACAAAATAATTCAGTAGATTCAACCACAAATTATTCTCCAACCGATAATACAAAATATACGAAATATAAAGTTTATATGAATTACAATGGTAGGAATAAGAAAATTAAAAATAGAAAGCCACATTTATATTTAAAATTGTACAAAAAACCTAATCCAAATTCCAGGAAAAATTATAGAAAATTTGTTTCAAATAATATAAGAAATATAGATAATAATAAAATTAAAAATTTTAGCTTGTGTAACCATGAATCATACTAGAGGAAATCATAAAGATTTATCAAAAAATTTATTAAATAATTCAAAAAATAAAAGTGAACTTCAAGATGAATTTAATTTCAATTATTTTATTTATTCATTTTTATCTAATAATAATGAAGCAAATGATTATTTTGATGACGATGACGAAGAAGAAGACTTTGAAATTATTGATATTCCAGAAGCATATAGAGATTTAATGGAAGTTTTTAGTAAAATTTATGCTGATAAACTACCCCCTCATCGACTTACTGATTGTAAAATAGTGCTTCAAAAAGATGCTACCTTACATTATGGTCCAATTTATCCAATTACAGAAGAAGAAACTCAAGTTTTAAAAGAATATATTGAAGAAAATTTGAAGAAAGGTTTTATCAGACCTTCAGAATCACCTGCTGGCTATCCAGTGTTATTTCAGAAAAAGAAAGATGGAACTTTACGTCTTTGCATTGATTATAAAAAACTTAATGCTGTTACAGTTAGAAATTCATACCCATTACCTTTAATAACAGATATTATTGAACGAGTTCAAGGCGCAAATTATTTTACCAAATAAGATCTCCGCTCTGCTTATAATTTAATTCGTATTAGAGAAGGCGATGAATATAAAACTGCTTTTCGCACAAAATATGGACATTACGAATATCTTGTAATGCCATTTGGATTAACAAACGCCCCTGCAACTTTTCAATCATTCATTAATTCAGTTTTAAGACCATATTTAGAAAAATTCGTCATATTATACTTAGATGATATATTAATTTATTCAAAAACTTTAGATGAACATGTAGAACATGTTAGAACTGTTTTAAAAACCTTATTAAAGAATAATTTATACGCTAAATCAAAGAAGTGTGAATTCCACAAGCAAAAGGTCGAATTTTTAGGACATGTTATTTCTGGAAAAGGAATCGCTACCGATCCAAATAAAATTAAATCAGTAAAAGAATGGCCAACTCCAAAATGTGTTAAAAATATACAACGATTTTTAGGGTTATGTAATTACTACCGTCGATTTGTTAAGAACTTTGCATTTATAGCTAAACCATTACATAATTTAACAAAGAAAAATGTAAAATTCATCTGGACTAAAAGCTGTGAAGAAGCCTTTAAGGAATTAAAGCGAAGATTTACTACATCTCCGATTTTGTTACATCCGGACACTCAAAAACCATTTATTGTTGAATGCGACGCAAGTAACTTTGCAATTGGTGCAATCTTATCACAAAAAGATGATGAAGGAAAGCTTCATCCTGTTGCATATTATTCTAGAAGTTTAAATAATGCTGAACTTAATTATTCAATAACTGAAAAAGAATTATTAGCTATAAAAAGTGCATTTTCTACCTGGAGACACTTATTACTCGGAGCTAAATACCAAGTTACAGTATTCACGGATCATAAAAATCTTATATATACATTAGGAGGTAAAGTTGAAAATCAACGACAACATCGTTGGCATTTATTCTTTCAAGAATATAATTTTCAACTTATCTACCGACAAGGAAGAAAGAATGGTAAACCAGATAGCTTATCCAGAAGACCTGATTACGAAAAGGACTTAGAAGAAAAACGCCCAGAGAATATTTTAGATAGTAAAAATATTACCACTACTCCATGTTTAATAGGTATTACAAGAACTCTTATTGACAGAACTATTCAAAAAACTAAAAGGATTGGATGAAGATATTAAAATTTACGAACCCACATGACCATTATACAAAAAATAATAAGATTTATTAATTAAAGTTAATAAAAGTATTCGAAAGCATTAAATTCAATTTTCAATTTTTATCATTATTCAATAAATTAATTATTCAAAACGAAAAATTATATATTATCAACATTATTAATCAATAGGACACTTATCATAACAATTTATTTCAAAATTACAGTAAACTTCATAACGAATTTAAATTACATTTCAAAAAATTTTTTTCAAAAATTTAATATAGAATTTAATATTTAATTAAAATACACTTCAATTTTTATTCTAAATTCAACGGGAAAAATTCAAAATTATCAATATAAAAATTTATTCAAATTATTATCTCATAAAGAGTTGTAATCACACACAATTATTATTAAATTTTAAACTCAATTATAATAATTAAATATCATATATTCAGTTCATTTATTTTATATTATTTTTTATCATCGACAAAAATATTTTTCATAAAATTTATCAAAAAAAAAAAAAAAAAAATTTTTATTAATAATTTCATTAAAATTTTTCAAAAATATTATTAATTAAGGTTTGAAAAAATTAAATTTTTCAATTAAAATTTTTTTTCATGATTATCATAATCAGGACGACGAGATAAAGCATCTGGCTTACCACCGCGAGAACCTGGACGATACTCAATTTGAAAGTCAAATCGAGTAAAGAACATTGACCATCTAATTAAACGTTGTGAAAGCTGTTCGGGTTTCTTAAAGTAGAGTAGATTTCTATGATCAGTAAGAACTTTAATAGTTTTCTTAGCACCTTCTTAATAGTACTTCTACATTTCAAAAGCAGTCTTAATAGCAAGTAACTCTTTATCATAAATTGGATAATTGCATTCAGCAGAGGTAAAAGCTCTAGAATAGAAAGCAATTGGATGAAGTTTATTATCTTTAGAGCTAACTTGGGATAAAATACATCCAAGCGCAAAATTACTTGCATCCGTTTCAACAAAAAATTGAGAATTAGGATCAGCAGGAATAAAAATGGGAGCAGAAGTAAAAGAACGTTTAAGAAGTTCAAAGGAGTCATTAGCATTTTTTGACCAAATAAAAGGAACATTTTTTTTTGTAAGTTTATTAAGAGGATAAGCAATTTTAGCAAAATTTCTTATAAAGCGTCTGTAGAAATTGGCTAGGCCAAGAAAAGATTGAACTTCTTTAACTGTAGTTGGAGCAGGCCATTCTAAAATAGCTGAGACTTTCTTAATATTCATCTTAAGACTATCTGAAGATACATAATATCCTTAAAATTTAACTTCGAACTTATCAAACTCACATTTTTCAAGGTTAACATGTAAATGAAATTTCCTAAGTTGTAATAGTACTTTTTAACGTGTAAATGGTGTTCAGAAAGATCATCAGAAAAAATGATAATATCATCTATATAGGCATAGCAAAATTTACCTAAATAGTCACTTAATGCAGTATCAATCATTCTTTGAAAACAGGCAGGTGCATTCTTGAAACCGAAAGGCATAACTCTAAATTCAAAGTGACCTAAGCTACATACAAAAGCTGTTTTGTATTCATCTCCAGACCTGATACGAATTTGGAAGTAAGCAGATCTCAAATCAAGTTTTGAGTAATATTTATGACTAGGAGCTTTATTAAAAATGACAGTTGTTAAAGGCATAGGATAACTATCTCTAATGGTGATTTCATTAAGTTTCCTAAGATCAATACACATACGTAACTCACCATTATCTTTTGGAGCAAATAAAATTGGATGACCTGCTTCTGATTTTGACCTAACAATAAAATCGTATTTTAAATAGTTTTTAATAATTTTTTCTAAAGCTATTTCTTCGGGAATTGTAAGAGGATAAATTGCACTATAATATAACTTAGCATTAGGTTTAAGGTCAATAGCACAATCAAAACTAGAATGAGGAGGTAAGATTTTAGCTTCTTCTTCACTAAATACATCAGAGAATTCTAGGTAAATGACGGGAAGTGTTTTATTAGGAGTATCCATGTTTGGGGATGAGGCAATTGAATTCTTCAACACTGAAGGATAAATAGAAAAATTATCAAATAAAGAATTATTAGGAGTGCATGAACTGGAAAAGGCGGGTTTCGAAGAGATAGAGTTGGAAGTATTAGAAGTAAGAGAGAGTGAAGTAGAATTATCCGAGGTGGAAGGTATTGATTCATCAAAGGAAGAATCTGACACATTGTTATTACTATTGCAAAAGCTTAAAATATTATTGTTGAAATCAATTGATGATTTATTTTCTTTAAGAAATCTAGAACCAATTAAACACTCAAATTTGTCGTTCAAATCAATAACAAAAAATTCTGTTAAGACCTGAAGGTTACTAACCTTAAATAATATTGGTATAGTTTTACCAATAACGTCTTTGCCACCACCAATACCAGTAATGTTATCAGCCTCTAAATTATCATATAAAAGCTTAAAATGTTCATTTTAGCGAATTTAGTATCCATAAGATTCAAGTCGGAGCCAGAATCAATAAGAGCATTAGCTTTAATCCATTTATTTTTATAATTAAAAGAACACTTAATAATACAATCCTTATTAAATTTTTTGGTTGAATTAGATCTAGCCATATGGGAAGAGCTAGATTTATTTGCTCGCTTTGGACAATTTATTAACTTATGGCCTGATTGTCCATAATATAGACAAAGCCCTTCCTTAATTCTTCTTGCTCTTTCTTCAGGGGATAAATGAGAGTAATTTGATTCATTATTTGATTTGAAAAAAGAATTAGAATTAGCGTTTCTATTATTATTAGAGTTAAATCTAAAATACTTCCTATTATTACGAGAATTATTATTATTACTGTTATTTCTAGAATTGTAATTGTTGATCGTTGCGAATCGAGTCATTTGATGATCTATACGATTGGTAATTCGCATTAGTTCACTTAAATTGGCAGGAGGAGGGAACAAACTAATTACTCTTTCTTGAAGTCTTGGTAGCAATCCTTCAATATAAGCATCCATTAAGGCAAATTCATTCCAGTCCGTTTTTTCCGAAAGCCTACGGAATTCATTATTGTAATCAGTGACTTTACCATATGCTTTTTGCTTAATATGCATAAGAGTTTGATTACAATTAAAAACTGCATCTACGTCACTGAATCTATCCTTCATAAGTCCAATGAAAGCGTTAAAATCGTCAAGGACTGGGTTATTTTCATTCATCAAGTCTGCAGCCCAATCCATAGCTTCATCTCTTAACAAAGTGATGGTATAAGCTACTTTTAACGGATCACAGATCAACATGATCCACCCGCAGTTAGCCAAGGAGATGGGACTCAAGACAGAGGACCGTCCCTTAACGTTCACTACTGCTGCTGGTAAAGTACTGATACCACAGGTTACGGAAGAGTTCAAGATTAAGATTAAGCTGGTCGAAGAGCGTACTGGTAAAGTCAAATGGTATGACTTTAATACAAGATGCAGGCTAGCCGAGGCTATGCCGAGAACGATCATTCTGGGATCAAGATTCATGGATAGACACTTAATCTATAGAAAGATTGACGTCCATGATCAACAGCCGAAGGTATATAAAATAGATGGCGAAAGACCAGGGCTACCAGATGTAGACTCACCAGAAGAGTGTGCAGATGAAAGTATCTACATGGTGCAACTCCCAGAAGAAAAAGAAGAAGCTGTGCAGAAGGAGATTCAACCTACAGCGAGAATTACCAAAATTATAAATCAGGTTATTGATAACCAGAAGTTGAAGGACACGGTGAATGAATTAACGAGGCAATATTACCGTGATAGAGGAATTGAGTATACGATGGATTACTACGATTACTTAGTGGATTACGACAAATGGGCAGATTGGTTCAAGGTACAGAAGACTAAAAATCTAAAGGAGAGTGAAATTAATAAAAACCCTACGGAAAGTAGTGCACAAAAAGATAGTCAGACAAAAGATCATCTAGCCATGATCACGCAAGAGGATTCGGTAGCGGAAACAATCAGAAAAGTGGGACTTGAGAAGCTATTGTCAATAGGCGAAATTATAGATAAGTATTATGTAGACTTAACAGAAGCTTTTAATGAAGAAATCGCTGAGACATTACCAGAGCACAGGCCGTATGATTGTAAAATAGAATTAGAGCCTGATGCACCACTTTATAAAGGAGCTATCTACCCAACGAGTCCTAAAGAAGAGAAAGCACTTAAAGAATATATTGATGAAAATTTAGCTAAGGGGTTTATAAGAAGGTCAGAATCTCCGGCGGGTTACCCTGTATTGTTCGTGCCGAAGAAATCAGGTGAGCTACGACTTTGCATGGATTACCGCAAACTGAACCAATGGACTAAACGCAACGCCTATCCAATTCCAAGAATTAGTGCAGTGTTCGAAGCTATGAAAGGAGCGGTCGTGTTCTCCAAGTTCGATCTAAAATCTGCCTATAACTTGGTACGAATTCGAGAAGGTGTTGAGTATAAGACAGCCTTCAACACCAAGTTTGGACACTTTGAGCATTTGGTAATGCCTTTTGGGCTAACCAATGCGCCAGCAGTGTTCCAAAGCTTCGTGAATGATGTCTTCAGCGAGGATATCGGGAAGTACTGTCAAGTCTACCTAGATGACATCGTCGTATATTCCAAAACTTTGGAGGAACATGTAGAGCATGTTCGAACGATTTTAAAGAAGCTGATACAACATAAACTCGTAGCAAAGATGTCCAAATGTGAGCTACATAAGTTAAAGATTTCATTTCTAGGCCATGTGGTCAGCAAGGATGGTGTAGAGACTGACCCAGAAAAGATTAAGGCCGTGGCAGAATGGCCACAACCAGAAAATATCAAGCAGATGCAAAGCTTCTTAGGCTTTTGCAATTATTACAGGAATTTCATTAAGAATTTCTCTGAAATAGCCAAACCGCTATTCAAAATGACCTCAAAGAAAGAAAAATTTGAATGGAATGAAGAAGGATTGGCCGCGTTTCACAAATTAAAGGAAATGCTTACCTCTCCGCCAGTGCTAGCTTATCCTGACCACGAGAAACAGTTCTTCGTTGAATGTGATGCTAGTAATTACGCGATAGGAGGTGTGCTGTCACAGAAAGGAGACGATGGTACCCTTCATCCCATATATTATTGTTCTAAGACACTTAGTAAGGCCGAAGTAAATTATTCGATTACAGAGAAAGAACTATTAGCCATTAAGACTGCTTTTACAGAATGGCGACACTTGCTTCAAGGTGCGAAGCATAAGATTATTGTTTATAGTGACCACAGAAATCTGTTGTTCGCTACCAAACCACAATTACTAACTCCTAGGCAAATTATATGGCAAGAACTATTCGCCACATACTGGTTTGAAATAGTTTACAGACCTGGGAAGAAAAATGGTAAAGCTGACGCCCTCTCAAGAGTCGAAACAGAGAAAACTGAGGGTAAAGAATTTGATAAAGATAATCTATTAAAACCCGATCAATTGGTAGGATTTGATGACGTAGATGGAGAAGCTAGTTATCTAGCCTTAGCTACCAATTTCGTGGATGATATCAAGCAGGCCTACCGACAGGACAAAATGGCCCAAGAGATTATGAAAGATCTAGCAGAAGATGCCAGAAATAATTATAACAAGAAGCATTGGCTAGAAGTAGATGGCCTTCTGGTTAGAAAGGAAAACCCTGAACAAATTTACGTGCCCACAACGTTCAGGAAAACAATTATTCAATTAAACCATGACTCGGAGTACGCAGGACACTTAGGAATTGATAAGACTTCGGACCTAGTATCTAGGAATTTCTACTGGCCGAAGATGAGGAAGGATATATCAGGCTACATGAAAGCTTGTAGAACCTGCGCTACTAAGAAGGATGATCGCCATAAAGAATATGGTACTGCGGTAAGAGTTCCGGTCGCAGAATTACTCTGGCAAGAGGTACAATTGGATTTTATAACTGATCTACCAGTGAAGAGTAGAGTAAGGACCAATAGTGGTTATGTTTGGGAAACGAAAAGAGCAGGTTGTATCTTAGTATGCTGCGATAAATTAACCAAGATGATACACCTGATAGGATTTAAACATGTGCCCAACGCTAACGAGACTGCTGACGCATTCCTAAAGGAGATTTACAGGCTGCATGGATTCCCTAAGGTGGTTCCAACTGATAGAGGAGTTCAGTTCACCAGTCAGGTATGGAAGGAGCTACTAGAGTTCTTCGGGACCGAAGTAAACCATGCTACCACTAGTCACCACGAGACAGTAGGCCAAGTGGAAAGGAACAATGCCTACGTAGAGACTTATTTACGGTGCTTTGTGGGAACCTACGATGATGAAAGTTGGATGGACTACTTGTTCTTAGCAGAGTTCTGCTATAACAACGCAATCCACGCTTCTACCCAACAATCTCCTTTCCTCACCTTGTATAACTACCAGGTACACAACTCCCCTAAGACAGCCGATTTAGTACACTCGTTAGGCGAGGCTAAGATGATCGATAGCTTTGCTCACAACTTGGGAAATCTAAAGCACATCCTAGAAATCGCCCAAACAAGATACCTGGATAATATGGATAGGACCCGTACAGATAATTACCCTAGGTACAGGTTGCTAGATAAAGTATGGCTAAAGAAACCTGAAAATTATGACGCGTTGCCATTCTACAAACTTACAACAAGAAAATTCGGACCATTCAAGGTAGTTGGTGTCGACGAAGAAAAGAAGAATTATAAATTAGATATAAGTCGTTCACCCTTCCCAAATATGTACCCAGTGTTCCATGTGAGTGAATTGGAACCATTCTACAAATTACCTAAAACATTAGTGCCGGCTCCTGCAGGAAACCAAAAGATAATTCATATCCTTGGATCAAGGAAACACCAAGGACTTTATCAATACCTGGTTGCGTACCAGAATGATAAACAAGAGTGGGTCAACGCCGACGTGATCGACGACAATCCTCACTACGCAGAATTGCTGGAGGATTACCAAGATTTTAGCTATAGCCAGTTCATCGCTAGCGTCGTCAACCATTAGTAGCTTGCTCCTTGGGAGAGGCCTTGTAACAGATACATGGTAACTTCAAGCCTATCCAATGATAGTTCTTTGGTTACGTAACGTATCTCTAAACAGCTAGCAATTTCGGCTAATCAAATAAAATCTTTTGTTATTTTCGTACATTAAATTTTATTATTTTATAATTAATTATATAGTTAAATACTTAGTTAAATATATCTTATTTAGTGATTAGTAAACTAAGTTAAATTAAATTATTTACCAATCATAATATTATTGACATGTATAAATAATAATTGAACTTGTCTTGTAACTGTAACGCACTAGCGTTACTATTAACGTAAATTGTTATTATAAATATTAATATTAATAAATAAAATATAATTATTAAATAAAATATATTACGCAGTGTAAACCCAGCAACTGATAACAAATAGAGTTATAAAGTGCTGCGCTATATTCTAGTGTAATTAAGAAGTAATAGTTATTGAATTAATTAATTTAGTGTTTATTATTAACAACTCGTATAGAGAGGTGTTAAGTTATCTTAGCCTTTATGTTGAAATTATAACTGAATTGAAATCTCAATTTCAGTTATTTTACATTTCAATAGTTAAAAAATATTATTTATTTAATTATAAATAATATATATATTTAAATAATTAATAATTAATATAAATTCTTATTTAATATTTAAAGAATTATCTTAGGCCTAATAATTCTGAGAATATTAGTAAATAAGATTTATATTAATAATTTCAATTATCTACATATGACGTCACATGTATTTATTTATATTATGTTTATATATATGTTTACATCATATATATTAACTACTATTTTTAATTATTCAAATTAATTATATAATTATAAATTAAATTTATTTAGTTATATTAAATATTTTAAACATATCGATATTGTTATTATCTTAATATTTTATTAATATTCATATTACTATATTATTAATATCTTATAATTAAATACTATTATTATGTAACTTACAAAGTATAAAAGAAAGATGTAAAAATCTATCTTTTATGTTCTTTGTAAGGTTATTGTATTTACAATAATTATATACTAATAATTCAATAAATAAATATTTCATAAATCCTTCAAAGAAATTATTATTTAAAATATTCTTAGATATTAAGTGTTTAAATAACTTAACTATTTATCTTATATTATTTTAATTATATTATTATTAATTAATTATTGTTGGATTATTAATATATAATTCAACATATTAACCTAGTAACGTTATTAATCATAAAACTATTTTATATCTTAATTTTAACACTTTAGTGTTAAGATTTTGATATAATTTATAATTTAAATTTAAATAAAATAATATGTTTTAATAAAAATATTCACTAAGTCGATATGTCTATATAGTAATATACTATATAGATATATAATAATAATAATAAATATTTAAATGTTTAGTTTAATAAAAATTTATTTATAATAAACTTTGATAATTAGAATTATCAAATTAATTTGATTTTAAATTTATTGATTTTATTTAATAATAAAATATCTATAATATATTACTATTAAGGTAATTTTACAATAACCTTACAAAGAACATAAAAGATAGATTTTTACATCTTTCTTTTATACTTTATAAGTTACATAATAATAATATTTAATTATAAGATAGTAATAATATAGTAATATAAATACTAATAAAATATAAGGATAAATTTAATTATATAATTAATTTGAATAATTGAATTTAATATAGATATGTTGTAAACATATATAAAAACATAATATAAATAAAATACACGTGACGTCAAATGTATCATTGAAATTAATTATTAATATAAACCTTATTTATTAATATTCTCAGAATTATTAGGCCTAAGATAACCCTTTAAATATTAAACAAGAATTTATATTAATTATTAATTATTTAAATATATATATTATTTATAATTAAATAAATAATATTTTTAATTATTGAAATGTAAATAACTGAAATTGAGATTTCAATTCAGTTATAATTTCAACATTTAGATTAGTTATTATTTGTTATTTTAGTTAATAATAAACGTACCTATTACAATGTAAGAAATCATAATTATTCAATAATGAATAATTAATATTTCTTATAATTAATGAAAAATCATTAATAATTTATAATTATTTATAAAATAATAATTATTTTTAAATAATTATTTATTTAAATAATAATTAATATATTCATTGATTTTAACTTATAAATTTATTTAATAGTTATATTTTCATATATTGATCTAAATTTATTTATATATTATAATTTTATACATTTATATAAATAATATAAAATTTATTTACTTATTATTATTATTCATTTAAATAGAATTTTTACAAAAAATTATGTAAATTTGTATTTAATATTTTACCATAAAAATATTAGTTATTTTAATTAAAATGAATTATGTATTTTATAATGTATTATAAACTATAAATGTATCTAATCTATCATATTATTTAATCTTTATTTTTTAAATGAAAAAAAAAAAAAAAAAAATCTTTTTTTTTTTTAATTCTTATCCTATCAATATTTAATATTTTATAATTAATTAGAAAATCGGTAATTAATGTTTTTCCTAACAAATAGGTTTTCTTTAATTATACGATGATCAATATGATTAGAATATTGATCGAAAAACTATTTAGGTTTTTCTTCTAATCTTTTCCTAAATAGATTTTTTGTTAAGATTAGAAAACAAATTTATTTAACCGATTAATTTTTTAAAAAATATAAATAGGACTCTTGAATTCTCTTTGAGAAATCAAGAGTTATTATTTTAAGAAAATATAATAAATAATAACAAATAAAATAAATTTTTTATTTATATATCAAAAAAAACTGTTATTAATCATAAAAGGTTTTTTTTTTAAAAGAATATTTTCAACTACTATTCTGCCGTTGCTTGGTTATTGTTTGTTATATTTACTTATAATAAACTCTGTATAATTAAGTATAATTTTTATTTTTTTTTAATTTTATTTTCTCAATTTTAATATTATGTAAAAATAATATTAAAATTGTAGATTGTTAAAAAGTAAACAGATTGAATTTAACGAGGAATCAGGTTGATATATCTATATAATATAACTATATAGATATAAGTAAATTACTAAAATAAAAGAGTTATAAAGTTAAATTTGTTAATTTAACACTTAATTAAAACTAATAATTGGTTTGATATGATAAAAATTTTTATTTATTAATAAAAATATATAGTTATATTATAATAGGTTAACTATAACCTTACAAAGAACAAAAAGATAAATTTGAATTTTCTTTTTATACTTTGTAGGTTTGAGAATATTGATAATAATAATATAAAGTTGACAATAATAATATTTAGTATAAGAATATGTTTAATATAAATAAATTATATTTTTTAATCTAATATATTAGCTAATATATATAATATAATATTAAATTTAAATATTTAATATAGTAATTAATAATTAATAATTAATTAAATCAATATAACATAAATTAATACATAAACATTAATTTATGAATCAAGGATGACATGACCAAATGATTCATGTTAATAAATATTTTATTTATTAATAATATTTAAGTTTAATATGATATCATTAGAATCAGTAGGCCTAAGCTGGTCCTAAGATGATCAAATAACTTATAATATTATAAAATAAATAAAATTTAAAGAATAATTAATGAATTATAAATTTTTATTAATTATTTTGTTTTTAATAATTTTAATTGAAATTAATTGAAATTGAAATTTAATTCAGTTGTAATTTCAACATAGATAATAGTTATATTAATTAATTTTAGTTTTAGTATAGCTATTACATACAAATTGATACGTTATTTCTATAAGTATCAATGTTTTTGTGGTTAGCAAGATTGTATTAAATAAAAATATATTCTAATATAAAAATATATAATTACAATACACGATAATATTAAAACAAAATATAAAAAAAATTATAGTTTTGTCGTTTTATTTATTTATTTAAATTATTTATGTCGTAATACAAATTGTATAATAAAATGTTATTAAAGATCTTATTAATTATTTATTTCTAACTAACTTATTACTATTAAAATTTTTGATAAATAAATATATTCCCCAAATATATTTATTTTAACCAATTTTATCTCTATTTTTTTCCAAATAAAAAAACCTCCTCTTCTTTAAAGAATTATAATAATTTTTCTTTTATATTTCTAATTTCTAATTTACTATAAATTAAATCCTATTGGCTATTAACTAATTAAATAAATTTAATAATTTTTATATTACTATTTATTATTATAATATACATATATAATTTAACTAATTATTTATTATATTTAATTTTATTTCTTGATAATATTCTCTTTTTATTTAAATACTGCATCAAAATGTAAGAATCTATAATTATTTGCTAACAAATAATTATATTTTCTTAGTTAAGTTATTATAACTATAACTTTATTTAATTACATATAATATTTATTAAATTTATTTAATTTAATTTTAAATATTCATTAATTTAACAAAATTTATTTAATTAATTTTAAATAATATATTTACAATATGTTAAATTCTCTACTGTAACTAATATATTTTGTATTGTATTTTATTCTGTATTTTATAATGTATTCTGTATTTTATAATGTATTCTGTATTTTATTAACTATTTAATTTTATATTTTTAATATAAGGATAAATTATATGATCGAAATATCTTTTATTATTTTATTCTTTTATTTTCGATCATTAGATTAGATTAGAAAATCGGTTAATTAAGATTTTTTCCAATTACTTTTTAGAAGTAATCGGTTTTACTTAATTAATGCGATGATCGATATGGATAGAATATCGATCGAAAACTTATCTAGGTTTTTCTATCTAATCTTTTCCTAGATAAGAGATTTGTTAAGATTAGAAAACCCTTTCTTATTTAACCTTATTTTCATAAAAAAATATAAGTAAGGCTCTTGAGTTCTCTTTGAGAAATCAAGAGTTATTATTATAAAAAACATAGTTATAATAGTAACATTTTTATATTTTTAACTTTAATAAATTAATAAAAATATTTTATTCAAAAACATATTTTTAAGATCAATTTATACAAACAATTCTTCTCTTACATTTTGTGTTATTATTATAATTAATTTTATAATAAACTCTACATTAAAGGTAAAAAAATTTATTTTATTTTATTTTCTCAACTTAATGAATTAGTCGTTAAGTTGTAGTTAATAATTCTATTTTGAGTTAGTTCTTAATAGAATTATTACAATAATAACTCTTCATAGATTAGCTTAGGGTTAGATAAAATGTGAAAAATTTTTAGAATAGTGTAACATTGGAAATTTTATTAGTGAATTAGCCTATTGAAATTATATATATTAGAATACAATAATAATATATAGCTAGAGTGGCGCAAAAAAAAAAAAAAAAAATTTTTTTTTTATTAGCAATTTTGATTGAAAAAAAAAAAAAAAAAATTTTTTATAGTTAATAATAGAATAATAAATTAATATTCTAGAATAGTTTTAGATTATAATAATTTAATTAAAATAATTTTAGAATAAATATATAATAGATTAGTATCATTTTAATAATTTAGAATTAATAGTATAGAATAATAATAATAATTTTAGATAATATAATTAAGAATAGAAATAATAATTGAAAATAATTAAAAAAAAAAAAAAAAAAAAAAAAAAAAAATAACTATAATAATAATAAATAAATAAAGAAATAAATAAAAATTTTAAAAAATAAAAAAAAAAAAAAAAAAAAAAAAAAAATAACAAACTGAGAAGGTAATAATACCTTCATATATAGAGTTAGCCATCTAATTGGGGATGGTGAGTACATTTTTAGGTAGTAATAAAGGAAAGGTCTCCTTTTCCTATACCGTAGCGGTTTGTACTGTACGGAAATGCAGTATTTCACGTGAAAGTATAGGTTATCCGAATGTAGCTCTAGCGAATAAGGAACTCTTGGTCACCGAAGGCCTCGAGGTTCTTCAATATTATGTATTGAAGTAAAATTATATAGTTTTAATTTTAATAATGGGTTTTAACAGTATGTTTATCCCAAACAAAATTGGTTATAGCAGTTATGTTTTTTTATGCTTGATTATATAAAACTGCTATGGAAAACATAAAATATTTTTTTTATGTTTTAATGGATCACTTTTGCCGGTTTTTGAATGTTGTAAGGCATAAGAAAGTGATATCGAATTTTAATTAAAGTAATACTAAATATTGTATTTATGAAGAAGTTTATAATAAAGGATAAGTTTATAATAATATTTTGTTAATCATTTTAATTTAATTTCCAAGTACGTAGTTGACCGTTACTGGTAGGCTGTAACATTAGACCTACACCTCAGCCCTTTGGTTGATAAACCAAATGAACGGTAACACGGGAAGGAAGAAATTAAAGTGTATTCTATAAAATATTTATTAATCAAAATCCTTATTATAATTCTTAATTTTGTGTAATAAAAATGTCCATTTTGTTAACTCTATCCTATTTTTATCTATACTAAAGGCATAAAAATGGATTTCAATAGTAATAAACAAGCAATTTCCTCAAGTGAAGTTAATAATTCCTATCTCCATGATGAAAATGCATCCAAACTTATTACTGCAATTGCTGACTTCATTCCTGCTTTCTTTTCTCCTAATGGTGTCCTCCAAAAGGAAAATGAAAGCAATAAACTAAATATATTAGAAATTTTAATTCAAAGTGAAGATTTCTTTAAGGAGCATCCAAATTCCTTTCAAAAGGATGAACTAAAAAGTTCTTTTGTTATTAATAAACTTACTGGTACCGCCAGAAAATGGGGTCTTTCTCTTTTAACTGATGGTACTCTAAAGAACCTTGAATTTAGTAAGTTTAAAAAGCTCTTACTGGATAACTTTGATATTGGGAATGAAAGGAAGCAAAAATATGTCATCATGGAAAAGTTGTGGAAATTGAAACAACTTCAATTAGGAAATGTTGCTGAATATACTATTGAATTTCGGAGATTGGCTGGACGTTTAGGATGGCCCGACGAAGTTTTAATAGATATCATCGGTAAGGGTCTACTTGACAAAGTCCGCGAAGAGTTTGATAAACTCGAAAAGCCATCTACTCTTTTTGAAGCTACCAACATTATTATTGGAATTGACAAGAAGTGTTTTTTGGAAAGTCGTCTACGCCACAATCAAAAAAATAAATTTAATGGAAAAATGTCGTTTCATAGGAAGAGAAACGATTTATTAAAATCAGAAAAGAATTCTAAACATTCTCATTTCAGAAAAAATAAGTCTAAAAACGACATACTTTCAGCAAATTACACCCCGAATATTAAAACAACAATCACAACTACCTTCTACCTTGATATTAATGGAAGAAATATTAAGGCAAATCTATTAATTGATTCGGGTTCTGCCAGAAGTTTTATTTGTAAAAACTTCGCAAATTCTAATAGATTACCTGTGTTAGGACTCAATTCCCAAATCAACATCCAACTTCCTAATGGGAAAAGTATGAATATCAGACAAACTACTAAGCCCCTTAAATTAAAATTTATGGATCATAAGGAAACTTTTGAATTCTGCATTGCTAATCTATCTCTTCAGGGCATTAATGGTATTCTTGGAAGGGATTGGTTATCCGTTCACAATCCTTTCATCGATTATAAAAATAATAGAATCTACTTCCTTGGTAGATACTGTGGCTCACATTGCCCATCCTCCAAAAGTAATAAGTTTTTTAATCAAAATAAAAATATTACTGCTTCAATGTTGGAGAATTCAGAAGAAGATTCAATATTACCAAATTCGGCTTTTGATACAGATATCTCAGATTCTGATTTATGTGCTGCAATGATTGATTCAGAAGAAGTAAACACTGACGTTCAGGGAAAAGAAGAGATTATTAATAAATACTATTCGGATCTTAAAATAGTATTTGAAAAGAAACAAGCTGAGAACTTACCACCCCATCGTGACTATGATATTGCTATTGAACTTATTCCTGGTGGACAACTTTATTTTGGTCCAATATACTCTCTTACTGTACAAGAACTGAAAGCTTTAAAGGATTATATTAAGGAAAACTTAAAAAAGAAATTCATTAGGAAGTCAAAATCACCAGCAGGTGCTCCTATATTATTTGTAATGAAACGCGATGGTACCCTTAGACTCTGTGTAGATTATCGCCGATTAAATGCTATCACAATCCGTAATAGCTACCCAATTCCAAGAATAAATGACTTGATTGAATCCTTTCAAGGAGCTAAGATATTTACTCGTCTTGACCTTAGATCTGCTTATAACCTAATCAGAGTTAAAGAAGGTCACGAATATCTTACTGCTTTTAGAACCCCTTTAGGACATTTCGAATATCTCGTTATGCCTTTTGGACTTCGAAATGCCCCCTCGGTTTTTCAACGTTTTGTACAAGATATCTTCAGTGATATCATTGGTTCTTTCGTGCAAGTCTATCTGGACGACATCATTATTTACTCTAACAACGAAAAAGAACATATTAAACATGTTAGGATCGTTCTTCAACTTCTCATCAACAATGGATTATATGCTAAATTAGAGAAATGTGACTTCCATGTTACTAAAACCACTTTCTTAGGCTTCACTGTTTCTGTAGATGGTCTCACTATGGATAAGGATAAGGTAAAATCTGTTCTGGATTGGCCTATTCCGAAGAATCAAAAGGAATTAAAAAGTTTTCTAGGCTTATGTAATTTCTATAGAAAGTTTATCAATAATTTTGCCAAAAATATGGAACCTCTTCGTCGACTTTTAAGGAAAAATACTACATTTAATTGGGATGAATCAGCAAATAAAGCTTTTAATAAATTGAAAGAATCTTTTAAAGCTGATGAAGTACTCATTTTTCCTAATCCAGAGAAAGAATTCATCGTTGAAACAGATGCTAGCGACTTTGCTGTCGGTTGCATACTTTCTCAGGTTAGTGACACTGATAACTTATTGCATCCCGTAGCCTTCCATTCTAGATCCCTCAATAAAGCAGAAGTCAATTATACTATATATGATAAAGAACTTCTTGCTATAATTACTGCGTTTGAAACTTGAAGGCATCATTTAGAAGGCGCAAAATTTCCTGTTCAAGTAATAACAGACCACAAGAACTTATTGTATTTTAAGAAACCCCAACATTTAAATCAAAGACAAATTCGTTGGAGTCTCTTTTTATCAAAGTTTGACTATAGGATTGCATTCAGATCAGGCGCTAAAAGTGGCAAACCAGATGCTCTTTCAAGACGCCCAGATTTTAAATCTGACTCTTCATCTGAATCACAACCTGTAATTAACAATAATGCTTTCTGTTGTGCTATAAATGACAATATTAGTAGTCTTATTGAAGCACAGAAAGCTGATAATTATTGTAAAAATATCCTCTTAAAAATAAGGGATAAGTCAAACAACATCAAAAGTTCTTTATTTTCCTTCGTCGATGGCGTACTTCACTTTCAAAAGCGTATTATTATTCCTTCCAGTCTCAGGGCTAGACTTTTAAAGTCTTTCCATGATGCACCCACTAGTGGCCATCAGGGGGTAGATAGGACCTTTGAAAAACTCAGAAGGAACTACTGGTGGCCTAATATGAAAAAAGATATTTCAAATTATGTGGCTTCTTGTGATGTTTGTTGTAGAAATAAAATCCGTCGTCATAAACCTTATGGTAAACTAATACCACTTCCTACTCCTACAAAACCCTGGGAAGTTATTGGCGTCGATTTTATTGTTTCATTGCCTTCTTCACAAGATTGCACTTGTATCATGGTTGTTTCTGATCATTTAACCAAAATGATTCATTTAGTACCCTGCTCCGATGTTCCCTCTGCCGACTTAACTGCTAAGCTCTTACTTTTCCAAGTCTTTAAGTATCATGGTTTTCCTAAAGTGATTGTGTCTGATCATGGTTCCCAATTCTCTTCTCAATTTTGGACTTCGTTGTGCGATGCTATTCGTGCTAAACCAAGACTTGCTACTGCTCACCACCAACAATCAAATGGTCAGGTTGAACGGGCTAATGCTGTAATAGAACAATATCTTCGCTGCTATTGTTCTTCTGCTCAAAATGAATGGTGCTTCTACCTCCCTTTATGTGAAATGTCCTACAACAACTCCATTCACAAATCAATAGCTCAAACTCCTTTTCATGCTAACTATGGATTCGACCCAAATTGTGTTATTGATTCACCACCGATTCTGCTAAAAGATAGTGCTTCTGTTCTTACTAGGGATTGGTCTTCACACTTCAATGCCCTTCGTCAACATTTAATTAAAGCCAAAGAAGATTTTAAGAAATATGCTGACAATAAAAAATCTGTAGGACCTGACTTTAAGGTAAATGATTTGGTTATGCTTAGAAGATACTACTTTACGAATGAACCCTCTAGAAAATTATCCACTCAATATCTTGGACCTTTTAAAATCATCGAAAAAAGGGAAAGAATGAATTACCGTTTGGAACTTCCAGAGAACTTACATCTCCATCCGGTATTTCATATCTCACAATTGGAACCATATACTAAAAGAAATGAAGACTTAATGGAAACATCATAATTAAACAGAGCAATGTAAGAATCTATAATTATTTGCTAACAAATAATTATATTTTCTTAGTTAAGTTATTATAACTATAACTTTATTTAATTACATATAATATTTATTAAATTTATTTAATTTAATTTTAAATATTCATTAATTTAACAAAATTTATTTAATTAATTTTAAATAATATATTTACAATATGTTAAATTCTCTACTGTAACTAATATATTTTGTATTGTATTTTATTCTGTATTTTATAATGTATTCTGTATTTTATAATGTATTCTGTATTTTATTAACTATTTAATTTTATATTTTTAATATAAGGATAAATTATATGATCGAAATATCTTTTATTATTTTATTCTTTTATTTTCGATCATTAGATTAGATTAGAAAATCGGTTAATTAAGATTTTTTCCAATTACTTTTTAGAAGTAATCGGTTTTACTTAATTAATGCGATGATCGATATGGATAGAATATCGATCGAAAACTTATCTAGGTTTTTCTATCTAATCTTTTCCTAGATAAGAGATTTGTTAAGATTAGAAAACCCTTTCTTATTTAACCTTATTTTCATAAAAAAAATATAAATAAGGCTCTTGAGTTCTCTTTGAGAAATCAAGAGTTATTATTATAAAAAACATAGTTATAATAGTAACATTTTTATATTTTTAACTTTAATAAATTAATAAAAATATTTTATTCAAAAACATATTTTTAAGATCAATTTATACAAACAATTCTTCTCTTACATTTTGTGTTATTATTATAATTAATTTTATAATAAACTCTACATTAAAGGTAAAAAAATTTATTTTATTTTATTTTCTCAACTTAATGAATTAGTCGTTAAGTTGTAGTTAATAATTCTATTTTGAGTTAGTTCTTAATAGAATTATTACATTAAATTTGTTAAGGTTTTAGAGAATTAAATAAAAATAAAGTAAGGAAACACAAATTTTATTCATTTATTTATTATTTTTATTTATTTTATTAATTTTACTTGATTTTATTTGATTTTATTCGATGATATTTAAAAATTAGTAGCAAAATTTACAACTATTTATATTTTTTTTCAAGGCATAAAAGTTGTTCTTGCCACTAAATTACATTTTATTTATTTTTTTTTTTAAAAACTATTAAATTTAAATTGATTTTTATAATTAATTATATAAAATTTAATTATAACAATATAAATAAAATACATTTATAATATTAATAAAACATTTTTTTTTTTTTTTTTTTTTTTTTTTTTTTTTTTTTTTTTTTTTTTTATTTATTTATTTAAAAATATCTAAAATATTACTAATAAGAATTTATTTAATTGGCTATAATTTTTATTACAATCTGTTAAAATATTCAAATAAAAATAAAAATACTATTCTAATATAAAGGTTTTTAATAAAATAAAATATTTTTCAATATAAAATAAAACATTTCGATATAAAATTTTATAATAAAAAGTTAAAATATAATATATAAATTTTTAATTATCAATATATAAAAATATTATTAATATAAATTTTCATTATTAATATAAAAAAAATAAGATTTATTATTAATATTGCTAATATAAGTTTTAAATATATAAAAATATTACTATTAATATAAGATTTAATATAAAAATATAAAGTTTAATATAATTTTTGATTTAATTTTTGATCTTTGGATTTAAAAATTTATTAAAGTACAAAAATAATAATGTACACATAATGTATTAGAAATAAATCGTAGATTTAATTAAGAATGCATTATTTAGTACATTCTTATCAAGATGCCCCGACGAAGACTCAAGCTTCTCTGTAAGCGGAGTTAAACTTTACTAAATTTTTAAAGTGAACATTCCTATCGAGTTGCTTTCCAGTCTTCTGATCGATTAGGGTTGCCGTGTTGAATTGAATTTTTAAAATTTTAAATGGTCCATTGTAATATGGTTCTAGCTTAGAGCGGCTAAAGTTTCTAACAAGAACAAGATCACCAGCCTTTAATTCTTTTCCTTTTTTCATACTTATTTGTTCTTCTCGTCTTGTTGCCCAATACTTGTTAGCATTCTTCACATTTTCGCATGCTTCTCTAGTCCATTGATAATGACGAACAAATTTTTCCATTAAAATTTCATCATATGATTTACCTGCATTTTCAATTGTTCTTATGGCTATATCATAAGGCTGTTGGTCTTCTCTTCCATATACCAATTCAAAACTAGAATGTCCAGTAGCTGTATTTTTGGTAGTTCGAAGTGCCCATAAAGCAGAAGGTAAAACTTCATCCCAATCTTGATTTTTCCTTCCTAATAAACGAAGTAATTTTCCAATTTCTTTGTTTCGATTTTCAGTAAGACCATTTGATTCAGGGTGGTAAGTAGCTACAAATTTAACATATACATCATAAAGATCAAGAAAGATTTTAGTCATATCAGAAGTGAATTGGACTCCATTATCAGTAGTAATAACTTGAGGTACACCATGTCTTGCAAAAACGTTTATTAAAAATTTAATTATATCAGAAGAAGTTATGTTTTCAGTGGGTTCGGCTTCAACCCATTTGGTAAAGTAATCAACAGTTACTATAATATATTGATTATTATTTCTTGTTTTTGGTAACGGTCCTATAATATCTAATCCTAAATGCACAAAGGGACCCTCCACTTTAGTTGGATGATTTTCGGTTGGTTCTGGATATGGTTGAGGATGATTTAACTGGCATTTTTCACAATTACTAACAATTCTTTTGATATCTTTAATCATATGATTCCAATAAAAGTTTTTCTTAAGTCTTTGATATGTTTTGTAATATCCTTCGTGGCCAATATTATGAGCTTCTAAAATTAATTTAAATTTTTCATTTTCATCCGTTATTAATTTTCTATAATTTCCATTGTCGATAAAGTAATCTTCACCATCAATAACAGTAAACTTTTCATTAATAAATTCCTTTATAACTTTAGATAATAATTCTTCATTATTTCCATTAGTAATTTTTGTTAATAATATCTTTCTCTCTTCCTTACTTTTCATTCTTGAAAGAGCATCAGCTAACACATTCTTTTTGCCTGATTCATATTTTATATTAATTCCAAGCATACTAGCGGTTAGACACCATCTTGTTTGCCTTGCATTCAAAGGTTCTTTATTCTTAAATAAACCAACTAATGGTTTATGATCTGTGTAAATAGTTGTAGGTAATGGATTTCCTTCAATATAAGATTTAAATTTAGTCATACAGTAAAATAAAGCTGTTCCTTCCAAATCTGTGATACCATAATTCTTTTCAGCTTTCTTCAAACTTCTACTTATAAAGTGTATTGGATGCTCCTTACCGGTTTCTTCTTCTTTTTGTAAAAGAACTCCACCAATTCCATTATACGAAGCATCAGTTCTAATGATAAAAGGTTTGTCAAATGACGGAAATTTTAGAATAGGTGCATTGATTAATTTTTCTTTTAGGAGTTCAAAGCTTTCTTGTTGTTCTTTATTCCATTCATATTTAGTATTCTTTTTCAATAATTTACATAAAGGTGAGGTAATTTGAGCATATTTAGGAATAAAGTCACGATAATATCCTACTGCTCCTAGAAATGATCTTAATTCATGAATTGATGAAGGGGCTTCCCACTTCTTAATAGCTGTTATTTTACTTTCCATGGGACTTAATCCTTTAGTAGTAAGTTTGTGACCTAATACATCAACTTCAGTTTGAAGAAAATGGCACTTTTCAATATTAATTTTTAACTTGTTTTCTTTAAATACTTCTAATACTTGTTTAATATGAATTAAATGTTCTTCGATACTTTTTGAATAGATCAAAACATCATCAATAAATACATAAACAAATTCACCAATAAAAGGGAATAAAATTTTATTCATTTCTCTTTGGAAGGTTGAGGGAGCTCCAGTAAGTCCAAAAGGCATAACCTTAAATTGATAATTTCCAAACTTAGTAGTGAAAGTGGTTACTTCAACGCTTTCTTCATCCATTAAGATTTGGTGAAAACCAGAAAATAAATCAAGAGTTGTAAATATTTTAGCTCCTCCGAGACTATCAAAAATTTCATCTATATATGGAACTGAATAAGAATCTTTTTCTGTCATATCATTGACTTTTCGGTAGTCAATACACAAGCGCCACTTTCCATTGTGTTTTAGAATGAGTACTACTGGAGATGACCATTCTGAACAGGATGGTTCTATCAATCCTTTCTTAATAAGCTTTGTAAGTTCTTCTTTTAAGATATCTGATTTTAATTTAGTTAACCTATAACTTCTTAATTTTACTGGCTTTGCATTTGCTTTCAAACGGATCTTATGTGGTGAAAGTTTAGAAGGAGTTAGTTCTTCTGTTGAAGTGGCAACTATGTCAATCATTTCTTTGAGAATTTTAATAATTTGTTCTTTATAATCTTTATTTAAGGTACTTAAAAATTCATCACTCTCAATAAATTCCATTGGAGTTAATTCCTTTATAATTTCCTTTTCATTATTCGTTTCTTTAACTTTTCTAATAGTGCAAATTATACTTTCTTCATCATAATATTGATTATTTATTTTAGCTATTTCTTCGTATTCACTTTCTGACAAAAGTTTACATAAACTGTTTAAGGTCGGATGAATAAATAAACAATGATCGATTTGAGTTTTAAAGTTTATTAACATATCATAAAATGAGTCTTCTTTCTCAATAATTCTAAAGTCCGCATTAAATTCATAATTATTAATTTTTACTGGTAATTGAACAATAATTCCTTCCGAGTATTCTTCATCTTGTGTTGCTAGTTGGATTCTTCCACGACTTTTTCCAACTGTTTCATATTCACCAGGTAATTTATCAAAATACTGCTTAGTAACGATGCTTAGGTTACTACAAGAATCAATTAAAAGTTTTCCTAGTACTCCGTCAACACTTGCATCAACCATTGCTAAGTCTTCTTCGGCTACTTCATTACTTTTACTTATGTAGCTATGATCATAGTTATTCACTAATAAAGTTCGTGCTATTACATTGTCTACAGTTCCAATTATTTTAGATTTTTCTAACTTTAAACCTTGAGTTAATTGTGAACGAATTTTCGGACATGCATTCAAGAGTTGACCTATCGTAATACTGGATTTAAGATTATTTAAATCATCCATAATATTATAAGGTTCTTTATTATTCATCATTTTGATATTCCTTTTTACTAACTGAGTATTTTCATTATTAGTTTCTTTAGTTTTTGTTGAAATTAATTTTTCCAAAGTATTAGTTTTATTTTGTTGATTATCTTTATTCATTTCTATATCTTCTATTTCATTATCGATTACAAGTATATCTTCAGATTCAACTTTTTTCTTTCCTTTTGATGAATAATTGTTGTTTTCTTCTTTACTTTCTCTTACTCTTGTTATATTTCTTAATTCCTTTTCTTTTTGTTTTTCTTTGTTAATATTTGGTTGAGTTAAAATTGAAGGAAGTATTTGATTTTTATAAACTTTATTTGGTTTATTATGTAGCTCATTTTCTTTCTTCTTTCTTAAAGCAGGAGTTGCGAAAGGACGTGGATTATCTTTTAAACTTTTATGTACTTTCTTGGAATTATTTTCTTCCTTTTCGCTGTTATTATCATTCATTTTTCTTTTTATAGCATTTATAATGATATCATCCTCACTTTCAGTTGTGTCACTAAAATCAGATTCTTCAGATTCTTTATTAAAGGAATTATTATCAATTGGGGTATTCTTGGTAAAAGTATTATTTTGTAAATTATTTAATGAAGCTATTGTTTTGTCATTGGGAGTGCTTCTGCTCCCATTTAGAAGTTTAAAGACTTTTTGGAATATATTTCTTTTTTATTTTTTTCCATAATCTTATTTAATTGAGGGCAATAGTATGAGTAATGACCTTCTTCCTTACAGAAGAAACAAGTTTTAACAGATAAATTTCTCATTTTCTGGGTTGATTCTTCTATAATATCTTGAGGTTTCAGTTTATTATTTGTTTGACTTGTTTGGAAAGTTTCGTTTCTTCTTTTAGGATAAAGTCTTGAAGTAGTACTGTTTTGATTATTTTGATTATGCTGGGAATTATTAACATTATAGGTATTAATATTATTGTTCCTTACAGAAAGTCTATCTACTTTCTCGGCAATTTTGAAAGCTTTCTCCATACTTATATCATCTTTAAGGGATAATTTCTTCCAGGCTTCATAATTATTTTGAATAGAATCAATATAATCTAGTACACCAATGCGCTTTCTTCTCTTTTTATCAAGTTTAGTGTACAAAGTTCTATATCTTACATTAAAGTCTTTAATCTTTTCGTTTCTTTTAATTCGCATTGCACGAAGTTCTTTAAGAAGTAAATTTTGGTCTTCTTTAATACCGTAAAAATTTTCAAGACTTGAAATAATTTTTTCAAGAGAAGGAAATTTATCATCATCAACATTTTCTTCTTCATCATCTTCTTCTTCATCTGATGAATCATCACTTTCATCATCACTATCTTCTCCCAAATCTTCAATAACGCGTTGTACTTCACCAGAGCTGGTAAGTAAACAAGCATTAAATATTGTTTCCGGATCTGTGATACCTTGTATCTTGATCCAAAGTTTTAATTCAGTAGCCCAGGACTTTATATCTAAATTGTCCTTGCTAAGCTTCACTATGTCTCGTAATTCTTTCTTTAATTCTTTAAAACTTAAAGTACTTTTAGTAGACATTTCGTTTTTAGTTAATAATTTTTTATTGTAAATTAACGAGGTTATTAAATACGAATAAATTTGAAAGTCCAACTTTAAAAATATAATTTAACAAGTAATTTAATATCGAATCAAATTTTAAAACAATATATCTTAGTAATTTTTGAAAATAATAATTTTATTTGCTTTCTTTAGTAAGTATAAGCTCGAAATCCTTATCGACAACTTAGTAGAAATTATAAAGCACGAGGTTCTTTTCGACTACTTTTTTTAGAATAATTTTAAGTTCGAAATCTTTATCGACAACTTAATAGAATAATTTTAAGTTCGAAATCTTTATCGACAATTCAATGAAATAATTTTAAGTTCGAAATCTTTATCGACAACTTAATAGAATAATTTTAAGTTCGAAATCTTTATCGACAACTTAATAGAATATTTTTCAAGCTCGAAATCTTTATTGACCACTTGAATTTTGTAGTTTAGTATATTTGTAGTAATAAATTTAGAAGCAAAGTTTTATTTATTATTTTCACCTTTCAAAAATTTTTCTTTTTAAACGATAAATATTGTATTGTTATAGCTAATAAAATTATTAATTAATTATAATTATTAAATACAAAAAAAATAATCTTTATTGTCGTACAATCTGATAGTACACACTGTCTGACGTGCAGCTTACCTAATGGTGTCATGCCACGCGTGTGCCACGATTACTATATTCAATATAAAATATAGCAGTTCAGAGCCCACTAGCCCAATTACTATGTAGGATAAACTTAATCCGATAATCTATGTACGGAATAAAAAAAATTTTAAAAGTATTCAATAATATTTTTATTAACTAATAAAAATTAACTAAAAACACAATATTTTCAAAGTAAATTAAGATTCTATTACAGGAATTATATAACAAATAAAGTACCAGTAATAAAAAAAAATAAAAAAAATTTAAATGGCGAAGTTAGCCAAAGTCTGATACTTTATATAATAAAGTGCCTTATAACTAGCACAAAGAAAAGTAAAAAAAAATTATATAAAAAAACAATCTTACGCCTTCGGTGACGTAAGCTCCTTATTCGCCAGTGCTTGGAAAGTACCCGCACCTTCGTGTGTTGAAACGTTGAAGGTTGAACTATTATTACCGGGTCGGTAACCAAATACCTTCGTCTACTTTCCAATTAATCTCCAAATTAACTACTATTCAATAACCTACTATGAATAGAGTTAATTTGTTGCTATCTGAGAATACACTGTGTATGAGCTCTATCCGCTCCTTGTTATAATTTTACAAAATTTGTTTTTTTAGAATCTTAATTTTACTTATTTAAAAAAAAATTTTTTTATATATATATCAAACAAGCGCCATAGGTTAATCAAAGGATTAACGACTTACTTGTTTATCAATATAAAATAAAAAAAATTAAAAAAAAAAAATCTATGTTATTTACTATTATTTCTATTTAATTCCCCGATATCTCCACCATATAAATGTTAAGGTTTTAGAGAATTAAATAAAAATAAAGTAAGGAAACACAAATTTTATTCATTTATTTATTATTTTTATTTATTTTATTAATTTTACTTGATTTTATTTGATTTTATTCGATGATATTTAAAAATTAGTAGCAAAATTTACAACTATTTATATTTTTTTTCAAGGCATAAAAGTTGTTCTTGCCACTAAATTACATTTTATTTATTTTTTTTTTTAAAAACTATTAAATTTAAATTGATTTTTATAATTAATTATATAAAATTTAATTATAACAATATAAATAAAATACATTTATAATATTAATAAAACATTTTTTTTTTTTTTTTTTTTTTTTTTTTTTTTTTTTTTTTTTTTTTTTTTATTTATTTATTTAAAAATATCTAAAATATTACTAATAAGAATTTATTTAATTGGCTATAATTTTTATTACAATCTGTTAAAATATTCAAATAAAAATAAAAATACTATTCTAATATAAAGGTTTTTAATAAAATAAAATATTTTTCAATATAAAATAAAACATTTCGATATAAAATTTTATAATAAAAAGTTAAAATATAATATATAAATTTTTAATTATCAATATATAAAAATATTATTAATATAAATTTTCATTATTAATATAAAAAAAATAAGATTTATTATTAATATTGCTAATATAAGTTTTAAATATATAAAAATATTACTATTAATATAAGATTTAATATAAAAATATAAAGTTTAATATAATTTTTGATTTAATTTTTGATCTTTGGATTTAAAAATTTATTAAAGTACAAAAATAATAATGTACACATAATGTATTAGAAATAAATCGTAGATTTAATTAAGAATGCATTATTTAGTACATTCTTATCAAATTAATTAATTATCCGAATAGTGTAGTGGTTATCACGTTTGCTTTACACGCAAAAGGTCTCCGGTTCGAACCCGGGTTCGGGTAAATTGTATTTTTTATATTATATATAAATTTCACTCAATGAATAGTCAATTATTAAAACTTAGTGGTAATAATTTTTTTTTATTTATTATAGAAAATTATTTATTTATTTATTTATTTATTTATTTACTTTTTTTTTTTTTTTTTAAAAATATATATATTTATATATATATATTATTAATTTATTCATTTATTTATATATTATTTCAAAATTATTATTAAATTTGTCATTCAATATTAATGAAATTGTACTATAAAATAGTTCTTGATAATCTTCAAATTATTCTTCCATATCTTCAAAATCTTCTATTTCTATTTCAATACAATCAAGAAAGTACTTTGTTTTCTTTAAAACTATTAGTTAATGGAACATAAGAATTTAATAATTCTATCAAAGTATTTTATAACAAATTTAGATTTAGATTTATTCTTATAAATTAGAGATCCAATAACACACCATCTTATAATTATAGAATAATAATAATTATTTACAATTGTCTTATCATTTTCACTTTTATAGAGTATATATTCAGGATATTTTTGAAATTTTTGATAATTTTTCATCATTTCAATAGTTATCTTTAAATATTTTACAAAAATTTAACCTATTTCCTCATAAAAATAATCACATCAATCATTACATTTTATATGATATTTTTTTTAATTCAAAATTAATATCTAATAAATCTTTGTTTCCAAACCATCAAACTTTACGTTTAATATAACTATTTTTCGAGTGATTATCATTCAACTTATTTTTATTTAATTTATATTCTTTAAAATTAGTAATAGTAAAATTATTAATATTATTAGTAATTTTAATATTCATATAAAAAGGGTTTCACATACTTTAGAAAAAGTATTAATAAAATCTTTTGAATGTATACATTTTAACTCGGGAATACCATAAATACTATTAATAAAATCCTCTATATTTTTATCATCGTTGTTTGAAATGAAAAATATTTGGTTTATAAATTTTAGATGATGTTTTTTTTTTTTTTTTTTTTTAAAAAAAAATTATAGGATAAATCGGGTTTAAACAAAAAAAGAATCATAGCAATAATCATATTTAATATTATTACATATATTTATTCTAAAGCTTTAATATCTTTACCAAATTTATTTTTCAAATAAGATGAAACATAATAATTACCTATATATATACTTTAAATTAATATTTTCTTTTAAATAAAATGCAATTATATAAAAAGTAATAAAAAAAGTAAATTTATATAATTGTGTAACATTAAAAATAATCAAAAATTTTATAAATATTAACAATAATATAATATAAAATAATAATTTTTTTTTATATAAAAATGATCCTAGAAGAAAGAGATCCTTCACGTCATTATTAGACCGAGGTTTAACTTGAATTAATTTCTTGAATAGAAAATATTACCATTAATAAAGAAATAATAATATATTTATACAAAGTAAAAAAAAATAATAAAAAATTATAAGTCTATCATTATTTTTAATTATGTTTTTTTTTTTTTTTTTTATAATAAATTTTTTCTTTTCATCACTTTTTTGTTTGTTTCTTTATTTTATTTTTTTTTTTTTGAATCTTTTAATTTTATTTTATTTCATTAATAATTAAAGTTTTTAATTTCATCATAAACCGCTTAACAGAAAAATATTTATTTATTAATTTATGTACTTATTTATTTATTATTAATTTATTTTTTATTTATTTATTTATTATTTATTTATTTATTTATTCATATACTTAGTATATTAATATATTAGTGTATGAATAAATAAGTATATTAATATATTTATCTATTTATCTATTTATCTATTTATTTATTTAATAGTAAAAGAATTTAATTTGTAATTTTAATTTTATTATTTATTTTTTTTTAAAGATCTTTAATTAAATTTAGGTTTAATAACTGCTTAACAGAAAAAAAATATTTAAATATTAAATTGATCAAAAAGTATTTTTATTTTTTTTATGTATTTCAATCTATAAAAAATTTATATTTCAAGTAAATTATCTATGAATAGATTAAAGTAATGATAATTTTTTATTTTTATTTTTATTTTTATTTTTTTTTAATAAAATTAATAAAATAATAAAAGATTTAGGAAGAACAAAGTATATAGATCATATCATATCATATAGTTATAATATTATTATTATAATTAAATCAAGTATAGGTCAAATAAATAAATTATTTTAATCATCTGTTATTTATTTATTTATTATTTTTTTTTTTTGGAAAAAGAATAACAATAATTCCTATTAAAGATTTAACATCTTAAGATCTTCTATTATTTTTTTTAATTATTGTGTGAAATAAAATAAAAAAAAAGTTATTTCCTATTTTTATGAAATTTACTAAACCATATTATTTAAAGTTAATGATTAAATATTAAATAAATAAATAAAATTTATTATATTTATGGCTGTGTTTAAGTAAAAAATATAATTATAACTAATTTAATAATGAATATATAAAAGGATTTGATGTAGTTCAATAAATTATTCACTGATAAAGTTAGCCAGTTTCGTTTATCTTATTGGAAGAAGTTATATCATTTATTTTATTTATTCAGGGAGTATTGCATTTCAACATAATTTATGTTTGATCATGTATTACAATGTGGCTTGTAAAAATAAATGAATAGGAATAGGGTTAAATTTATTTTTATTTTTATTTTTATTTTTTTTTTTTTTTTTTTTAATTTTAAAAACATTTACAGTAAAAAAATATATATATATATATATATATATAATAAAGTAATAAAATAAAAAATAAATAAAAATAAATAAAAAATAAAAAAAATAAAAAAAAAAGTAAAATATAAAATAAAAAAAATAAATAATAAAGTAAAATATAAAATATAAAAAAAAGAATAATAAAGTAAATTATAAAATATAAAAAAAAAAAGTAAAATATAAAATAAAAAAATAAATAATAAAGTAAAATATAAAATAAAAAAAAAAAAAAAAAAAAAAAAAAAAAAAAAAAAGAATAAAATAAAATATAAGATAATAAAAAATAGATTAAAGCAAAAAAAATTAAAAAATAAAAAATAAAACTTTTAATTTAAAATATTTATAATAAATGGATGATCAATTAGAAATAAGTGAAACTAATAAAGAAAAAAACCAAATCATTGTAAATAGAAAATATAAATTTAATTTATGGTATATAACGAATAATACAAAAATATTTAAATGTACTAAATATAAAACAGTTAAAAAATGTAAATCTTACACTATTCTAAATGATAATAATAAAGTAATAAAATATGAAAACAAACATACTCATCCAGGAAAAGAATATGAAGCATCTGTATCAATAGTAAAACATAAAATGAAAAATGAAATTAGAAAAACCTCAATCCCATTTGATATAAATCCAAAACATATATATAATGAAATATCTGAAGAAATTGGATTGATATGCCCTGAATATAATTCAATTAAATCCCAAATATCAAGATATATTAAAAAACAACTACCTCCTGATATATCAAAATTTAATGAAATTCCAGATAAATCTGAATATTATATAAACGAAAGAGATGAAAATTTTATGATATACAAAAATTCTAATATTATAATTTTTCAATCATCATTCCCCATTCCAAACAGAATTGTTTATAAAATACAACGAAAATATGTTTGCTGATGGTTCATTTTATGTTGCACCAATATTTGGTTATCAAGTGTTTATAACAAGAGTATTTGCTCCAGAAATAAATAGTTTTTATACTACATCACTATCTATATTAAATAATAAAGAATAAGCAACCTATGAATTGTTATTTGAAGAATTAAAAAAGAATGAAAGTAATTATAATAATAATATTATAGTTATACCAAAAATTTCGCGTTGTGATTTTGAAAAAAGTATATCCAATGCTTCCATTAAAATATTTCATAATATTACTATTAAATATTGTGTATGGCATTATAAAAGATCGTTAGAAGTTCAAAAAAATAAATTATGTTATAATGAAGTTGAAAATAATCATAAAATTTATTTGTTATATAAAGCTATTACAAATTTTCCTTTTATAAATCCTGAATATATATTTGATATTTATAATTATATTAAAATTATATGTCAAATTTATAATTATTTCAATTTTTTAAATTTTTTGGAATATTTTAATAAGACTTATTTATATAAATATGATATTCAATATTGGAATTATTATAACGATATAAACCACATAACAAATAATGCTTCAGAATCTTTTAACAATTACTTAAAAAAATTGTTTTACAAAAAACCTTCTTTATATGAATTGATTTATCATTTAAAAAGAGAATATCTTTATCTTACAATAATTACAAAAGGAAAATTGAAGGAGTTTGGAAAAAAAAAAAGAATACTAACAAAAACTGATGAAATCAATGATTTCATTAAAAAATACAAAAAAAAAAGGAATCCGAATTAATTGATAAAAAATGTGATAAAAATGATATCATTGATTTATGGTATAAATGTTTAATAGAAATAAACACACTCTAAATTTATGAATAATAATTAACTGGAATATATATAGTTTAAATTATATTTATATCAATATCAATAAATTTTATTAATATCAATGTCAAAATATTTTATTAATATCAATATCAAAATATTTTATTAATATCAATATCAATATTTAAATTTTATTAATAATAAATATTTAATATTATAATAAATTTTATTCTATTATTTAATTAATTTAATAATAAAATATATAATTTTATTTATTTTATTTGAATAAAATAAAATGGAAAGATTTTATTATTAAAATATTTAATGATAAAATATAATAATAAAATAAAATTAGAAAAAAATAAAATAAAATAAAATTCTCAACAGAAAACTTATTTATTATTTTTTTGTTTTTATTTTATTTTTTTACTGTTAAAATACTTTTAGAAATAAAAATATCTTTATTATATTAAAAAAATTAGAATGACATCTATTTATAAAATTATACATTTTTGTGGTATTTATAGTTTACATAATATACGTCTTATTATTATTACCTATCATATATCTTACACAGATATATTAAAATATATGACATTACTCCTTAAATTAATCTAATTATAAAACTATATATTTATATTTCTAACATTCCCCCTAAACTCTAACTTTGGATAAAGTTAGAGTTGAATAGAAATATAAAACATATGTTACAATATAAAATAATATTTTATTCTTTATACATTTATGCAAAAATAAATTAAAAAATAGATAAGTCACAGTTATTTTTATTAATAAATTTAATAAATTATTTGTATATTGAAAATTGTGTAATTTTTTTTTTTTTTCAGAATTATATTTACTTTTAAGTGTATAACTATGTCAAATTTATTAATGTACTATATAATAAATAGTTACTCGTACTTAAATATTCTAAATTAAATACTTATATATTTGTAAATTGTGACTTATATATTATTTATATTACAATGTTTTTCAATACATTATAAACTTATTTTTCATATATTTCAAATATTTTATCATTCCTCCCTTAAACCTGGTTATTCAGTTATTCAGTAACGAAAAATTGATTTACTGGTAAATATATGTAAATGAAATTATCCTATTTTATAATATTGTACACTTGATATTATTAAATTATAAAGTATTTCTTTTCTAACCATTTGTATGATAGAATCCTTTCTCTTGCAGGTATATCTTCTTAATTTATGAATCCCGAATACTTTTTATATATTGGGATTTACATTACTTTCAATTATAATCGACTTTAAAAATTATTGCTAACTTTTCTGTATTTTTGTTTTGTAATTTTAGCAATTACTATTAAATTAAATTATTAACTATTATATATCAATGTATCTAATAAATCAAAATCTTTGAATATTAAAGTTGATGGAATTTATAATAAATCATTCTATTCATTTAGACTTATTGGTAAATAAGAGATTTCATAATTGATTAAGATTTCATATTTTGATTAGGTTTAATTTTTTTGTATGTTAATTTTTTTTTTTTTGTTATTTTTCCATATTATGCTATTTTTTTTATTTCCAAGATAAATATTATTTTAAATAATCAGTTCCAAGGATAAATATTGTATATACTTCATTTTATTATTGCTTATTCCTCCCTAAAATTCAAATTTTTTATGAAATAATTTTATATATTTGAATTTTCTTTAATTACAAAATTTGTATAATGATTATATTAAAATAGTTATTATCTAAATCCATTTAAAGGTATATATAATAATAGCATTATTATTTTTTTTTGAGCACATTTCAAGGTAGGAATTACTATTCTATTATGTTTTCCTGGAATATTTAAATTTTATTATATTTAAAATTACTTCAAATAAGATTTCTGATATATAGTCCTTTTCGTTATTTCTTTTTATATAAATATACTATATTGATATATATAATACATGTTAAAATAGCTACATTCTAAGTATTATTTTATGCTAAAAAAAATGTTTAAAAATATGATTTCTTAAATCTTTGTATATTATATTTTATTTCACATATTCATAGTATGGAAACAGTTTATTACAGAGTAAATTCTTTTATGTATAAATAGAGTATGTTTCCTATAGACCAGAGATTATTTGTTAAAATATCAAACTATAAATTAGTTATTAATGTATAAAGATATTGTCCTAATATGTGTTTAACATGTTATTATAATTTTATGTAAATATAAATATATAAATAAATGTAATTTAAATGGTTTTTTTTTTTTTTTTTTAAAATTGACATAAATAATAATATTTTTTTTTATATAAATATAATATTTGTTATATTCCAAATTTTAGCATATCAATATTTTAATATATATGTTCTTTGTTGGTATTTTGTTGGTTTTAATATAATTGTAACGAATATTGGAATATCCGTGTTTTAAAGAGTGTAACACAATAGGTAAGCACTTTTTGATTAATAAGTAATTTGGTTTTTTAAAATATAGTTTTATTAATTAAGAAATTTAAAAATATTAATTATAAAGATTAATTATTGTAATATTTCGAATTACTTATTAATTAATTCAATAATTAATGAAAACACAATTTTTCAAATATTTTTTTTTTTGGCTGCGAAATTCACTCCTATTTATAGTTTTTCAAAATTTAAATCCATAAAAATTTAAAACCATAAAATCATTAAAAAGTTTCATAAAAATTGATTATTTTCGGTTAAAAAGAATCTAAAAGAAATAATGATAAAAGATAAATTAAAATAGAATTTCTATCTGATTTGTTTCTATTAATTTCTAAGAATTTCTTTTGTTAATTTTTTACAGAAATTTATACAGAAACAAATACAGAAACAAATACAGAAATGAAGTATAAAAATTCTTTAAAATTTAAATGATATAAAATTTTAGTAAAGGTGTGAGTCGAACCCTAGTGGTTCAGGCTGAGGTCATAGTGACTAATCACTATGCCAGCATTCTAATTTCTAGTTTTTTAAGATTCGTTACAATAATATATCATTATTTAATTCTTTGACAACACAATAATCACTATAGGAGGTATATTTGCATTTTCACATAGGTGTTTATCAATGTAGTCAATGAAACTTAAGGTGTTAATGCTACACTTTTGGTTTTCAGCATTATTGAATATATATATCTACAAGATTTGCCTTTTTTTTTTTATTTTTTCTTTTTGTTATATTTTCTTTTAATAAATTCTTCAGTTGATTTATTATAAAAATGGTTTAAATAAACAGACGTATTATAATAAATCTCAGAGTCAATAGTCCTATTGAATACTCTTTATTTTTTTTCTTATTATAAACATTTGCAATAACAGATGCTTTATTTGGAACAACAGGTCCACCATTTAATAACTCGTAATTATAGTCTTTGAATTTAATTAAAGTTTTAACTCCTTTTGAATGTTTAAATTTATTTTTTCTTAAAAATCTTTCAATAATCGATTAATTTTCATAAAATAATTTTCTGTTGTCTACTGAACTTTAATTCTATCATATTCAATAGTTTAAAAATTCAAAAACATGATTATATTTATAATTAACAGTAATAAATTCATCAATACTAAAGAAAGCAATCCAATTATATTTTGTATAATTATTATAATAATAATCATGATACACCTTTCCTTGAATTGATTTCCTATACTTACTATTCTGTATGACCGCTCTTTCTTCTATTAAATATATCAACAAAACCAATTTCTATATAATTACTAATTATACTTTCTAATTTTTCACCATCTATATCATTATTATCAGGCAAAATGATTTTATTTATCACTATATTTTGTAATAATCTATTTATTCTCGTATATAGAGATTCTCATTTTTTTACAAATTCACACAATACAACTTTAGGATATTCTTTATTATTAATAGTTATATTGTATTCAGATTTATATATATATATATATTTTTTTTGATTCATAATTATTACCATTATTACAATTTTTGTATTTTATATTTTTTGAAATATTTGGGATAAAGGTATCAAATTGTTCTTTGCTTGAAAATTTAATTTTTTTTTTTTTTTTTTTTTTTTTTTTTTTGTCTTTAAGCTTAAAAGGACAAAATTACATTAATTTATCAATATCAATTGGATTAACTTTATTATATATATATATATATATATTAATTTATGAATTAGATTCTTCATGATTATATTTTTGTTAATTTCAAACGGGTTATCTCTATTAACACCGATGAATAAAAACCATTCATTAAATTTTATATTTTTCCAATCAAGTTTTATTTTTATCCACAAATTAGAAACGTTATATTATTTAGTAACAATTAACCCATAGAGAGATTCCGAAACAATATATTTACAATATTTCATTAATAACATCTAACCAATGATTGTATCCTTTTAACTTTAATAAATGAATTACTTTATATTTAGTAAGATGTTCAATCATTTCACTATTTAGAGAACCACAATGTGAAATTAATCTCTTGCAGAATTAACTACGTTAATGTATTACTTATTATTTTTCTTCATAGTCCAATGCTGGTGTTTGAGAAAGTACACTAATTACGCTTTCATTAATATTGTTCTTATTGTTATCTTCATTTATTATATTAATATAATTTTTGGTACTACTACAAGAACTGTTGCTAGTATTGTTATTTTTATTATTGCTATCTTTAACATTATAATGCTGCTAGTTATATGTTCGTTTGTAAAAGAACAAAATAATTTATTTTTTCTTTCTTCATTTCCAGATTCATCATCAGTATTATTTTGGATTTTTTATTTTATTTTTTTTTTTTTTTAGAAATATAAAGTTAAATACATTTCTTCTAAACTTCCTTTCTAGTCTTTTTTTTTTATTATATATATATATATATTTTTACGTGATTCTATAATTTATTCTTTTATTTATTCTTTTTTTTGTTTTTATTTTATTTTTTTAATGCTAAAATACAATAAATAAAAATATACGTTGAAAATAGTGGCGTATTACATTTATTATACATAATTTATGTTTGATCATTTATTAATATATTACAATGTGGCTTGTAAAAATAAATGAATAGGATAGGGTTAAATTTATTTTTTTTTTTTTTTTTTTATAATTTTTTTTTTTATTAACATTTATAGTAAAAAAAAAAAAAAAATAAATAATAAAGTAAAATAATAAATAAAAAAAATAAATAATAAAGTAAAATAAAAAATAAAAAAAAAGAAAAAAGTAAAATATAAGATAAAAAAATAGATTAGAACAAAAAAAAATTAAAAAATAAAACTTTTAATTTAAAATATTTATAATAAATGGATGATCAATTAGAAATAAATGAAACTAATAAAGAAAAAAACCAAATCATTGTAAAAAGAAAATATAAATTTAATTTATAGTATATAACGAATAATACAACAGTAATCAAATGTACTAAATATAAAACAGTTAAAAAATGTAAATCATACATTATTCTAAATGATAATAATAAAGTAATAAAATATGAAAACATACATACTCATCCAGAAAAGAATATGATGCATCTGTATCAATAGTAAGATATAAAATGAAAAATGAAATTAGAAAAACCTCAATTCCATTTGATATAAATCCAAAACATATATATAATGAAATATTTGAAGAAATTGGATTGATATGCTCTGAATATAGTTTAATTAAATCCTAAATATCAAGATATATAAAAAAACAACTACCTCCTGATATATCTAAATTTAATGAAATTCTAGATGAATCTGAATATTATATAAACGAAAGAGATGAAAATTTTATGATATACAAAAATTCTAATATTATAATTTTTCAATCATCATTTCCCATTCCAAACAGAATTGTTTATTAAATACAACGAAAATATGTTTGCTGATGGTACATTTTATATTGCACCAATATTTGGTTATCAAGTGTTTATCATAAGAGTATATGCTCCAGAAAAAAAAAAGTTTATTACACTACATCACTATTTATATTAAATAATAAAGAACAAATAACCTATGAATTGTTATTTGAAGAATTAAAAAAGAGTTCAATTAAATATAATAATAAAATTATAGTTACCCCCAAAAATTTTGCAGTATGATTTTGAAAAAGGTATATCCAATGTTGCCATTAAAATATTTTCTAATATTACTATTAAATATTTTATATGGCATTATAAAAGATCGTTAAAAGTTTAAAAAAATAAATTATGTTATAATGAAGTTGAAAATAATCATAAAATTTATTTGTTTTATAAAGCTATTACAAATTTTCCTTCTATAAATCCTGAATATATATTTGATATTTATAATTATATTAAAACTATATGTCAAATATATAATTATTTCCATTTTTTATTTTTTTTGGAATATTTTAAAAGACATGTTTATATAAATATAATATTCAATATTGGAATTATTATAACGATATAAACCACATAACAAATAATGCTTCAGAATCATTTAATAATTACTTAAAAAAATTGTTTTACAAAAACCTTCTTTCTATGAATTGATTTATCATTTAAAAAGAGAAGAACCTTTATCTTATAATAATTACAAAAGGAAAACTGAAGGAGTTTGGAAAAAAAAAAGAAGAAAATTAAAAAAAACTGATGAAATCAGTGATTTAATTAAAAAATACTAAAAAAAGGAATCCGAATTAATTGATAAAAAATGTGATAAAAATGATATCATTGATTTATGGTATAAATGTTTATTAGAATTAAACGAGCACTAAATTTATAAATAATAATTAACTAGAATATATATAATTTAAATTATATTAATATCAATATCAATAATATTATTATAAATTTTACTTATTATTTAATTAATTTAATAATAAAATATAAAATTTTATTTATTTTATTTAAATAAAATAAAATGGAAAGGTTTTATTATTAAATATTTATTAATAAAATATAATAATAAAATGAAAATTAATTAAATAATTGAAAATAAATAAAAATAAAATAAAATTCCTAACAGAAAACTTATTTATTCTTTTATTTATTATTTTTTTAGTTTTTATTTTATTTTTTTAATGCTAAAATGCAATGAATAAAAATATACGTTGAAAGTTGTGGCGTATTGCATAATTTATACGCATTGTACAAATATTTATGCTGATTATACATAAATTATGTCGAAATGCACCACATTCGTCAAAATGTTTCACATTCATTTATTTTTAGAAGGTTAAAATGGGTTTTATAATAAATGTTTATTATTATGTATTAATAACTAACCTCAGATTTACAATTAAAGTAAAACCAGTTCTATTTATACAAGAACTGTGGCTAAATTTAGATACATGTTAATTTATTTAATTAATGTATTACATAATATGATTCGTATATTCATATTAATTTAATCTAATTTAACATTTGTTTTTATATCATAAATTTCTACTTCTAACAATATTCTTTTATTTATTTATTCATTTATTTATTCATTTATTTATTCATTTATTTATTCATTTATTTATTCATTTATTTATTTATTTATTTATTCATTTATTTATTCATTTATTTATTCATTTATTTATTCATTTATTTATTCATTTATTTATTCATTTATTTATTCATTTATTTATTCATTTATTTATTCACTTATTTATTTAAATACTAAATTATATTATTAAAAATATATTTGATTATGGCAATTTTACTATTATAATTGCAATTGCTAAGAAAAAATATAGGAAATAGAAAAAAAGTATTCTTTATATAATACTATTTAATTATAAACTATCTTAAAATAATAAAAATTATCTTAAAATAATAAAAATTATCTTAAAATAATAAAAATTATATGTTATATAAATATAAATAATAAAATATTTATAACATAAAATATATGTATATAAATTTATGTTTACATTAATTTTTTATATTTTATAAAATTTATGATATAAAACAATTCATCTATGATTCAATATTCATATATATATTATTAGTTATAATATTAAATATATTAAATTAAATAGTTTATTTCTTCTAAATATATTATTTATTACATTAAATATACATTATATTCTTATATATTATTATTGCAAATATTTATATTTTATTCAACACTAATTTTTATAATTTTTATATGTAAATAATCCAAATAATAAAAACATTCTTCATATTTTTATTTTAATATTACCTTGGTTATATTTTTTAGGTAGGGATATTAATATTAATAAAATATTATTATTATACTATTTTATAACATATATAACACATAATACTCCCACATAATATTTTAATAAATTATATAATAATTAATCAAGTGATAATTTAATGCATATTAATTTATTTTTAATGATTAATAAAATAATTTATTAATAATTAAAGTTTTTATTTCCATTTTATATCACATTATTAAGAAGTCATGCTTATACAATATTTATTATTTATTTATTTATTTTTTATTTTTTTTTTAAGAAAAAAACTGTTTTTACTATTTTTGTTAGTAATGTTAATTTAACATTCCTATATTATTCTTTTTTTTTTTTTTTTTTTTTTTTTTTTTTTTTTTTTTTTTCGAGAAATAAACATTATTAGTGAAGATAATTTTTCCTTTTTTTTTTTATTTTTATATAAAATATTTTATAATAATAAAAAATATATATATATATAATTTTTTTAATTTATATATTTAGTTATTATTTTTTTATTATTTTTATTTATTTTATTATTTTTATTTTTATTTTTAATTATTTAAATAATAAAGTAATTTTTATTATTAATATTTTATTTTTATTTTTATTTTTATACTTTTCTTAAAATGAATTCCATCAGAAATTATGACAGAAAATATATCAGGATTATTTAAATAATTATTATTAGAAAAGAATGAAAAAGAAGAATTAAATGATATAAAGAGTTTTTTAGAAATAAATGAGAAAATATTTAATGTTAATGATGTAAATAAAGATGACTTTGATTTATTAATTTACCTAATTCATATTAAGAGTTCAATAGAAATAATTTAATTCATTATAAATAAATGAGAGAAATATTCATTTAATCTTAATTACGAAACTAAAATAGGTGAAATTCTATTATTTTTAACATTCATTAATGCTATTCAAAATAATTCAAAGGTTAATGATTCATTATTTTTCAATGAATATTATATGAAACTACTTGGTCTTCTTGAGTGAAATGGAGATTGCATAAATTATTGTAATGAGAAAGGTGAAAACTTACTAATTCATCTCTATAATAAAGAATTATTAAATATGGACATATTCAAGATTCTTTATTATAATAAAATTAATATTAGTTATTTTTTAGAAAAATTATATAATGCCTATTCTGACCATGATGATAATACCGATAGTGAAGATAACATTATATTTAGTCGGGATAGGAATACCTATAAAAATGATTTTTGAAAACTATTTAAACATTACTCTAAACGACTTTCATTCATATCATTATAATGAGAAAAATTTTATTACGAGAATGCTGGAAATATATAAAAATAAAAGTGAAATTTCGGATAAACAACTGGAATTTCTGTATAATTTTTATAAGATGGATTCAACTATTCATATTCCTTTTGAATATCTCAATGAATTTATTGAAAGTGGAAAAATCACGATTTTAAATTATTTATTAAATGCCACTATTAAGATTTTTAATAATAAATATACCTTAACCTATAATACCTATCAACGTACCAAAGACTATTTTAAAAAAAAATTAAAAAGTGAGACTAGTAACCATGTTATTTTTTATAATATGAATGACCTAGATCGATGCATTCAGAAACATGACTATGAAGAGGCTAATTTCATTTTAGATCAAGGATTTAATTTTAATTATGATCCTCATAAATGCTATACTAACATTAATTTTGTTAAAGCCTGTAAAGATCATAACGAAGAGGCCATAAGATATTTAGTGGAATATGGAGCAAACATGAATCATACCACCTATTGTTACGATAGCCCTTAACTTATGTCATGGATAAATTCAGAATAAGAGAAAATGACGATTCCTTAAAAAATACAGTTAAATATTTATTAAATCATGGCTCTTGATTTTCCATTCATTTTGATTATAAATTTAAATTTATTCAGGATGAAGCATTTAAAAAGTATATATTGGAACATGGATATTGTCACGATATTTTATTTAAAAAATTCAAAAAGGATTATTGTAAAATTAAATACTTAATGGAATGTTCGAATGAAATGAATGGGGATGAACCCTGTCAATCAATTAATGACTATATCAAAGATGAAAATAAAGAATTAATTAGGTATATCCTAAAAGATAAAGACTATCACTATAATTTCTTTTTTTTTTTTTTTTTTAATCAGCCTTTATTATGCTATCTCTATTCTAATAATCAGAGAGAGTTAACCAAACATTTAATTGAAAAGGGAATGAGTGTCAATTTTATGACGGAAAAAAGGAAAACATTGATCTATAAAGCATGCAAACTCAATGATCTTGACATAGTAAAATATTTAATAAGGAAAGGTGCTAATAATTACAATGAATCAATTAACACCGGTCAACTTCTGTTATGAAAATGCATTTACCATTTCATGTCGAATGAAAAATTTTGAAATCGCTAAATATCTTCTTGAAAAATTTATCAGACATTGAGATGAATTCTAGGCATGATTTCTCTGGAAATACTCCGCTTTTAACTGTCATAAAACATAGTGGACGTGATTTAGTACCTTGTCTTATAGAATATGGAGCCCGAATTAATGTAAAAAAATAAAGATGGGGTTACTCCCTTAATGATGGCTACTAAAAATGGATTTTATGATATCGTTCAGTGTCTTGTAGAATATGAAGAAAAAGTGAATAGTAATGTAGATAATTATGAAAAATCCGCTTGGATGAATGCCTCTGAAAAGGGATATCCTGAGAGTGTCCAAAGTCTTGCGTATATTAATATTAATCAAAAAGATAACCAAAACAATACGGCGTTAATGATGGCTTGTAAAAACGGTCACTTTGACATTGTTTTCAATATCTGGTGAAGCATGGTGCAAAGATTAACGTCAGAAATCAGTTCAATACAACTCCCTTAATCTTTGTCTGTCTAAACGAACGATTTAATATGGTTCAGTACCTTGTTGATCACGGTGCCGATATTCATTGTGAAAATAATTATGGTCAGACTCCTATAAAGATTGCCCTGCTTAAAAATTACAATCAACTTACCCAATATTTCATTGACTATCATCCTACTAAATGCTTCTTACCATGACAGTAATAATAGTAATAATTCAATAAATGGAAAAAATTTCAATGATTCCATAATAAAAAAAGATCTTTGGAAGCGTACGGTTCAATCCTTAAAATATCCTTTTAAATAATGAGGTTTACGATCTGAAATTTTATCAATGTAATAAACTAACCATTGCTTGTATTGATAATAACGTCAAACTTGCCCAATATGTCATTGAAACCTGCGATAATCTGAATATTGTCAATAGTACAGATCAGTTCTGGACTGACACCTCTGATGATCGCTTTTATTTATAATAGCTTTGATATCATTATTTTATTAGTGGAACATCATGCCGACGTCAATAAAAAAAACCCTAAGCAGAATCTTCCAAATTATTGTTATCCGTTCATTTCTAAATTTAATATTTATTCTGAAACCTTCAAAAATTATTCTCCTATTCATTTTCTTTCCTATAACCTATTTAATTGATCATGGGAGAGATGTGACCAAAAGTTTTTCTTCTTCTACCAAAAAAGTTATTATCTATATTAAATTAAATGAACGTCTTCAATATGAAAATTTACTTCAATTGATAGATAAATGAATAGAAATTGAAAAAAAAAAAAAAAAAAACATAATAAGGATGATATTTTAATCGAACACTGTTTAGAAGAAGAAAACCTTTCGAAAATCAAGTATTTTATCAATAAGGGAATAAAAATAGAACCCCATCTCTCAAAAATTGTCATACACTCCCGTAAAAATGGTGATATGGAGTTTATAAAGTATTTACTGGAACAAGACAACCTTTCACTGGACCACCATTGGGAAATTATAAGATATTTATAAGACATCATCAACCAATACAGAAATATTCCTGGGAACTCCTGATATGCTTGTCCATTATTTAAAAAATAATGAATTTTCAATTTAAAAATGACCGAATTTCTGAATTTGAAAAAGAAGAAGGAAAAAAAGTCCCAAGCCTGCTCATTTTTAATTCATCTATCAAAATTGGCGGTCCAAGAAAGAGACATTGACCTCTTGAGCTATTTAAGTTCAAAATATTATAACAATAACTATAAAATGGTAAAAGAAGAAAAAAAAAATTTGCTGATGGAAGTCTATGAGGAGAAAACAATATCAATTTTTAAAGTATTTACTGGATTATGGTTTGAAGGATGATCACGACTTTAGTTTCAGCGACTCAAAGGGTAAGCGTAGGAAGCGTCTCTTAATGAAAGTGTGTGAAGATAATAATTTAGAAATTTTACAATTATTCGTTGGCTATGGCGTAGATATGAACTCTCATAACGCTCTGGACGATACTCCATTAATGGTAGCCTGTGAACATGGCTATCTCGACATGGTAAAATATTTTATTGAAATTCACTGTGATCATGGGGTCAATATCAATTACAAGAGTGAAGAGGTCGGAGAAGCTCGTTCAAAACTTTTAAAAGAAATCCTTAGTCAAAAGGAAGACCTCACCATGCTTAACTATTTATTAAGGCAAGGGTTTAAGTTAACGGAGGAGGATCATGTGATATTTAGTGAGGGGATCCTTGACAATTATTACGATGAGAATTACGAAGAATTTATGGGAAGATATAAATATCTCATTGAACATAACATTACCTTCTATATTAAAAATGATGACTAATGTTAAAATCATATCTTAATATACGCTTTCAATAATAATCTTAATGAATTCGTCAAGCAACTCATTGATTATGGCATAGATATTAAGAAGGAATTAGAGGATGGAAAAAGTATCTTCCAAATCCTTTCTAGTCAGGATGGTTGATCTTTCTATGATCAATAGAAACGAAAAATTTGCTGAAACTATAAAATATATTTTTAGCCATAATAAGAATACTTTTTCACAGGAGGATTATGTTGACCTAATAAAACGTTTCACACAAATTGGAGAGGTCGAATTGGTGAAAATTTTATGTAGCAAAATCGAAAATCCAAACTTGAAGTCATAAATGATATTTACCTTTTTGAACACGGCATGCGAAATTAATTCATATGAATTAGCACAATGGCTAATTGAAAATGGAGCTGATATCAATTTAAAATCTAATTCTGAATCGCCTTATCCTCATCAGTCACCACTCGAAGTCACTTGTCACCATAATAATACGGATATGATTAAGTTGCTAATTAAATCTCAACTCTATCTAAAGAAAAAATAATAGAAATAATAATAGAAATAATTTAAATGAAGTATTATTGGAATCCTATCTAAAAGAAAATATGGTTATGATACGAACATTCCTTCATCAACAACAGCTTGAAAATAGTCAGGCCTTTAATATAAATTGTATAGATAAATATGGAAGGACTGCCCTTAGTATAGCGGTTGGCAAGGGAAATTTTAGAAATGGTTAAATTATTAGTTGAAAATGGAGCCGATGTAAATATTTTCAATAGGAATAAATACACTGCGTTAATGACCTCCTTTAGAGACGGTTCACTGTCAATTGTAAAATACTTAATCGCCCACGGTTCGGATTATCGTATCGTGAATTAATTTGGAGAATCAGCAGCTCATATTGCCTATCATTATGAAAATTTTGAAATTGTACAGTATCTTATTGACCAAGGCTTCGACATTAACAGTCAGTTAAAATATGGTACTTCCCAATTAATAATGGCCTGTGAAAAAGGACATCTCATCAATGTTCACTATTTCTTTTCTAAAGGAGCGGATGTGAACCATCGAAATGATCTCTGGGACACCTCTTTAATTTATGCCTCTGAATAAGGATACCTTAGAAAATTGTTGAAGCCTTAATTCAACAGGGAGCCACCACTTCCATTAATTTTATCAATAAATTAGGGGAAACTGCTTTACAGATTGCTTTCACTAATAAATTTATAGGTCTTGCCACCTATTTAAAATCTCAAGGAGCTCAATAAATAAAGTTTTTTTTTTTTTTTTTTTTTTTTTTTTTAAAAAAAAAAAATATATTTATACAAATATATATAAATATATATAGAACTATATATTTTTAATAATTAATTTAGATAGAAATATATATAAATAAATTATTGTAATATGTATATTAATATATATAAATAAATTATTGTAATATGTATATTAATATATAAATAATAAATATTAAAATATACAAATATATATATATATAAATATCAAATATATATATAAATATAAAAATAAAAAAAAGAAATTATTATCTAATTTATTCTTTTAATTTAAATATTTATACAAAGAGAGGATAAATTCATCTAAATAAAAAAAAAAAAAAAATTATATCGTTTTTTAATACTATTTTAAACCTAAATATGTTATCCTAATTTATTATATTTAAATATTTAATTATTTATAAATAAAAAAGAATATATTTTTATTTCTCTATTTAGTATATATATATATATATATATATTATATTTAAATTCTATTTCATTCTATTTTATTTTTTTTTAATCTTACTTAAAAAAAAATGATTTTAATAAATAATAATAAATTATAAATAAATAATTATTACATAATAAATTTTATTAATATTGTTAAAAAATTATTAAATAAATATTATATTGTTTAAAACTAGAAAAAAAAAATAAAAAATTTGTTTATATTATAATTATTAATCAGTCTTCCAATTAAAATATGAACATATATACTATATATACTTATATATACTTAATATATGCTATTTATATTTATTAAATATATATTTTCAGCCTCTGACCAATAGTTGGCAACTAAATTACTGCTTAAATTACTGAACCCTATCATAAATATTTTCACCATTATTTATTATTGTTAATTACATTAATATATTATGACTAATCATATCATTATTTATTATTTCTATCCTTATTTCCAAATTTTTAATATTTATTTCATAATTATAATAATTAATAAAAAAAGAAAAATGGATATTAAGAAATTGTACGTCCAAAAATAATTTAAACTTTAATTATTTTAATTCCAAAAAAAAATTAACCAATCAAATTAATCAAAAAAAGAAAAATTTATAAAAATCTTAAGTCTATAATCAATCAATTATGATTATAGCTTTTACTATATTCCAAAAAAAAAAAAAGAAAATAAAATTATATTAATAGTTTATTTTAATAAACTATTATATATAATATAATAATATTATATTTATTATATTTATTTGAAAATAAAAGAAAATTAAAATTAAAAATAATCTTAAACAAGATCATATGATATTTTAATAATATAAATAAAAAAAAATCATATATAATTCTAAAGTTTTTTTCTTTTTTTTTTTTTTTTTTTTTTTTTACTTTGTTTTTTTAATTTTTTAATTATTTTCTTTATTATATTATAAAATAATTATAAAATAATTATATTAATTGAAAATATAAAAATTTTATAAAATAAAAAATAGAAATTTCATAAAAGATAAAAGATAATTTTTATTATATTTTAAAATAATTATATCAATTAAAAATCTTTTATTTTTATAAAACATCAAAACTAATTTATATTTTATTTTATTATTTATTATTCAATTTAGTAATAAAAAAAAATGGGTTTTTCAAAAAATAAAAAAAATAATAAATTAAAAAAAAGGAATAAAAACTATAATATGAAACTATTTTTAAAATTTATGAATAAAGGAAATATAGATATATTAAAAACTTCAATAATTAATATCAATAATTATCATTCAGAAAAAATTGATATCCCTTTGAAGATCTATAAAAATGGCTTTCTTACTCTAAAAAGATTAGATTTTATAATAAAGAATTGTAGTGATATTCTATACATATCTTCTTCTTTAATAAGAGAATTAATAAAAAATAATGAAATTCAATTATTAAGAATTATTTTTGAAAACTTTAAATTTTACGATAATGATTTCATTAAAATGTTACTTTATCAATATAAAAATAAAACGTCAACTTCTGTCACTAACCTAAATGGAATAATTTCAAACAAACAATATAGAATTTCTTCAAATTATTCTATAAAAAATTTTCAAGATTATTTTGTAAGCGTATGCGAGTACGGAAAGGTAAACGTGGTTAAATATTTAAATGATTATGGAGCTGATGTAAATAAAAAAAGTAGTAATAATATGACACCATTATATTGTGCATGTGAAAAAGGAAATGAAAAAGTAGTAAAGTTTTTAATAGAACATGGAGCTGATGTAAATAAAGAAAATAAATATAATGAAACACCATTATATTGTGCATGTCGAAATGGAAATGAAAAGATAGTAAAATATTTAATTGATCGTGGTGCTGATATAAAAATAGTAGATATACTTGGTTATTCACCTTTATTTATGGCATGCGAAAGTGGAAATGAAAATCTAGTAAAATATTTAATTGAACTTGGAGCTGATATAAATGAAGAATCACATTGTGGTAATACACCATTATTTTATGCTTGCGAAAGTGGAAACGAAAATCTAGTAAAATATTTAGTTGAAGAAGGAGCAGATTTAAAAAAAATTAATAGCGAAGGGGAGACACCTTTATTTAAGGCATGCAGAAGTAGAAATGAAAATCTAGTAAAATATTTAGTTGAACATGGAATAGATATAGCAAAAGAAGATACACGTGGTGAAACAGCTCTATATATTGCATGCTGGTTAGGAAATGAAAAAATGGTAAAATATTTAATTAAACAAGGAGCAGATATATATAAAGTAATTGATGTAATTAATTCTTCTGAATACGATTTACCGTATATAGGAATGGGATTATATGGACTTACATATAAGAAGGAAAAAATAATAAATTATTTAATTGAACTTAAAGATAATATAAATATAGAAAATTATCCTTTTTTTAATATAATATTTTAATGACTATAAAAATATTTTATAGTCATTTAAAATCTAAAATAAACAAGCAAACAAATAAAATAATAAATAATAAATATTACAAAAATTATAATAATAATTATTATATTAATAATAATATTAATGCATTATAATAATATTAATATAATATTAAATAATATAATATATAGAAATTAGATTAAAAAAAAAAAAAAAAAAAAAAAAAAAAAAAAAAAAAAAAAAAAACTAAAAATTATATATTAATGTATAATTTATGAATGATATTAATTAAAGAAACATTGAAATATTAAATAGTTTAATAAATAATATCTATAAAAATAAATTAGGAAAGAAATAATATCGTTTTTATTTATTTTTTTTTTCGTATTATGTTTTATTAAATTTACTATTATTTTTTTTTATTGGTTTTATATAGTTTTATAATATAATTATGTCTAAATTTTATTAGCAATATTATTATTTATTATTTTTTATCTATCTTTCATTGATCTAATTTATTTTAATACATTTTTATTATTATTATTTATTATTTATTATTTATTATTTATTATTTATTATTTATTATTTATTATTTTTATTTCTATTTTTATTTCTATTAAGATTATTTTGTAGATACATGATATTTTGGAAAAAAGAATGTTATTAAATATTTTATTTATTATTTATTATTTATTATTTATTATTTATTATATTATTACATAATACTCTAATGAAACAACATTATATCATGCATGTGAAAAAGGAGATGAAAAAGTAGTAAAATTTTTAATTGAACATGGAGCTGATGTAAATAAAGCAAATAACTCTAATGAAACACTATTATATCGTGCGCGTGGAGAAGGAAATGAAAAAGTAGTAAAATTTTTAATAGAACATGGAGCTGATGTAAATAAAGCAAATAACTCTAATGAAACACCATTATATCATGCATGTGAAAAAGGAAATGAAAAAGCAGTAAAATATTTAATTGAACATGATGCCAATATAAAAATAGTAGATAGAGACGGTTATTCTCCTTTATTTATGGCATGTAAAAGTAGAAATGAAAATCTAGTAAAATATTTAGTTAAACTTGGAGTTGATATAAATGAAGAATCATTTTGTGGTGATACACCATTATTTATGGCCTGCGAAAGTGGAAACGAAAATCTAGTAAAATATTTAATTGAACTAGGGGTAGATATTAAAAAAATAAATCATGAAATGGCATCACCTTTATTTATGGCATGCAAAAGTGGAAATGCAAATCTAGTAAAATATTTAGTTGAACTTGGAATAGATATAACAATAGAAAATACACGTGGTGAAACAGCTCTATTTATTGCATACAAGAATGAAAATAAAGAAATAGTTGATTATTTAATTGATTATATAGCAAATATAAATATTTTTTGAATAAAACAATTTTGAAATAAAAAATTTAATAAATAAATATTTAAAAAAAAAAAAAAAAAAAAAAAATATTTAATTGATTATATAGCAGATATAAATATTTTTTGAATAAAACAATTTTGAAATAAAAAATTTAATAAATAAATATTTAAAATAAAAAAAAAAAAAAAAAGAATTAAATTTTATTTTATACATTCATAACAGCTATACTACCACAAATAAAAAAATAAAATTATTACAATGAAAAAAAAATTTTGAAATCATGTGACGTATTAAAAAAATGTTGAATTTCTATTTGTTTAAATAAATTAATTAAATTAATTATAGATTTATAATTTAAAATAAAAAATATATAAAAAAATATATATAAATATATATTAAATATTTTGGATGTTTTTCTTTGAAAATAGATATTAAAATAAGAATTAAACAACTAGAAAAAAAATAAAATAAAAATAAAATGTTAATATAAATATTAAAAAAAAGTAAATTTCCAAACATTTAGATGAAAAGTAAAAAAAAAAAAAAAAAAGCTCTTATAGAATAAGGGAAATTAAACTATATGATAAGAACTGTAATAATTTCAATAATTGTAAATGGACCAGTTTTTTTATTTATTTATTTATTTATTTATTTCGAATTTGGGAGTTACAGTTACAGTTCTTCATTCATTAGCTACGTTGTAAAAAAAACTCTTTTAATTTATTTATTTAATTCTCTATCAGTACTTTATAATTTGGTGGTTCTACGAATGCTATTTAATATGATAATTTAATAAAACTTTTTTTTGATTGTGATAACTGCAGTGTATTTATCTAAAGATGTAAGATTTGTAATAAAAAATAATTTATTAATAATTAAAGTTTTTATTTTCATTTTATATTAAATGTTGTATATAATTATGACTCATCTAAACCGTTTCTTTTTTCTATATATATACAATTTTTTAATTTAAATATTTTTTGATCTATTAATTTTAAATTAAAAATTTAATTAAAATTAATTAAAAATTTAATTTAAAATATTTTGTATATTTTAATTATTATTAAATTAAATTTTTAATTAATTTTAATTAATAATAATTAAAAAATATACAAAATACTCTAAACTTTTTTTTTTTTTTTTAAAGATTATGGGATTATCATGGAATGAAACTTTAAATATTATAAATTATGATAAATATAATGAAGTAATATGTGATTATAAATTAAAAAATTTAGTAGAATAAAAATAGTCAAAAATTATCAAAAAATTTAGTGGAATAAAAATAGTCAAAAATTATCAAAAAATTTAGTGGAATAAAAATAGTCAAAAATTATCAAAAAATTTAGTGGAATAAATATATTGTCAAAAAATTATAAAAGTTATTATTGAGAAATGATGGTTTATTGAGAAAATTACTTTAAATAATAATTAAGAATTTTGGTGCAGCTGAACTAAATAATAATTATTATAATAAAGAATTTTGGTGTAGGTGAACTAAATGATAATTATTAAAATAAAGAATTTTGGTGTAGGTGAACTAATTAACCTTTCAAAAATATCAAATAAAGTTAGATATTATAAAACATATAATTAATTATCGTAATGATCTTACATTTTAATTTTATTTAGTATGGATAGAGATAGGAAGTATCAATATGTTTCTATTTTTTATTGGAGTTTATCATAGAATAAATATAATAAGCAATAATGAAAAGATACAAAAATATACTTTATTAATAAATTTTATTTTTTTTTTTGACTTTTATAAATTATTATGATTTATTGTACCAATTATAAAATATTAATTATTATTATTTATTATTTATTATAACTTTATTTTTTATTTAAAAATTCAGAGCTAATAATAATAATAATAATATATAATATTTATATAATTAAAAAAATTTTATTTTCAAAAGATAAAACCAATCATAATTGAAAAGAACCTTTGAACAATATTTACAAATCAATGTTTAAAAATTTAAAAAATAATAAAAATCTATATATATTTATAATAATCTTTATATTTATATTTATTTATATTTATTTATATTTATATTTATATTTATTTATATTTATTTATATTTATTTATATTTATATTTATTTATATTTATTTATATTTATATTTTTTTATGTTCATTTTATTTAATAATAAATTCTATAATAAATTTAATGATTAAATTTAAATTAATAAAAATTAAATTTTATTTATTTATTTTTTTTTTTCTTTTTTTTTTATAATTTAAATTAAATAAATAAAATTTAATTTTTATTAAGTTTTTAATATTTATTATAAAATGATCAACAATTATTAAATCTGTTTTTTTTTTTTTTTTTAAAAAAAAAAATTTTAATTTAAATCTAAACTTAAAAATTGAAAAATAAAATAAAAAAACAAATAATTTTTATTAAACAAATTGGATAATAAATAATAAATAATAATAAATAATAAATAATAATAAATAATAAATAATAATAAATAATAATAAATAATAAATAATAATAAATAATAAATAATAATAAATAATAAATAATAAATAATAAATAATAAATAATAAATAATAATAAATAATAAATAATAAATAATAAATAATAAATAATAAATAATAAATAATAAATAATAAATAATAAATAATAAATAATAAATAATAAATAATAAATAATAAATAATAAATAATAAATAATAAATAATAAATAATAAATAATAAATAATAAATAATAAATAATAAATAATAAATAATAAATAATGAATAATAAATAATAAATTAAAAAAAATAAAAAAAATAAAAGAATAAAAAGAATTTTCTTTTATATATTTTAATTATAAATAAATAATAAGTAAATAATAAATAAATAAATAAGTAAATAATAAATATATTTTTAGTTTTTTTTCGTGAGTATATAAATACAAAATTATTATTCTTTTTTTCTTTACAAAACAAAATTATAAAATATTTAAAAAAAATTTGAATATTAATAATATTTAAAATATTTTAAATTAAAAGATATATTATAATATTAGAAATATTATTAATATAAAATTAAAAAAAAAAAAAAATAAAAAATTAGAAAATATTGCTAAAAACTAAAATAATATTATAATAATAATTATTAAAAAATTAAAAAAAAAATGAATAATTACTTTTTTTCATTGATAGTTCTAATTTTTTTGAATTGTGTGTCTTTCGTTCATTCTGAAAATTCTTATTATATTGTAGCTATTTTAAGAAATAAATCAGATAAATATTATTATAAAGAAAGTCAAACAGTTCGAAATAAAATTGATGAATTAGTCAATGATAGAATGAATGATATCTATGATGTCATTGAAAAAATGAAAGAAACCTATGCATTAGAAAATGGTGAATTAGATGAAAAGCTTGATGAATTAGAGTCTCTTCCTAAGGAAAAACGTAATGAACAAAGAAAAAAATTTTTATTCTTAAATAAGCAAGACAATGGATTATATAAACGTTCATTGGAGTTGAATAAATCTGATAATTCTACTTCTTCTGATTATATTCCATTCGAATCAAACTTGGTTATGCATATTACTGATGTTTTAAATTACAAGCTTGTAAATGCATATCTCTCCGATGAAACTGCCAAAACTGTTTGTAATATGAAAAATGTATTATACTGTAAAAAAAATGAAAAATTAAATATTATTAGAAATGATCAAATGGATACTCATGAAGAAGTGAAACTTAATTTGAATAAAAGAAGTGAAGATTTTTTTAATAAACATAATAAACCTGAATATTATAATATTGAAGCTATCAAAAGAGAAACTGGTTGGAAGAAAGTCAGTGTTCAAGATGTTCAAGATATTAAAGATATTCCAAGTAATTATTCTTTTAAACATTTACCATTAATTTCTCAATCACCTTATTATTATGAAGGTAAACATATTGATAATAATTATTATTATCCAAGTTCTGCTGGTCAAGGAATTGATATTTATGCCATTGATGGAGGTTTAATAGCTAATCACATTGATTTTGATACTTATGAAGGAACACCTTTTGAAAGAACAGTAACTTGTGATGCCTTAGCTACAGAAAAAGGAATTATTGAAACCACAGAAGAACAAAAAAAGAACTGTACTTATAAGGAAGGTTATTATCCATTTCATGGTATTATGGATTTATCAGTTGCTGGAGGAAAGTATAGTGGAGTAGCTAAAAAAGCCAATTTACATATGATTACCTGTGATAATTTTTTAGTTTCCACATATTATGCATTAGGTTATATTAAAGAACATGCTACTCCTCATAGAACTGTTGTTAATTTATCTTTAGGATGGCCATACTATTTGAAATTGGTTGATGATATGCTTAAAGCTTTAAATGAACAAGGAATTGTTATTATTGATGCTGCTGGTAACGAAAATAGAAATATATGTGAAAGTAAGGAAAGCTCAAATTTCAGTTCTTTTTCAGGATATCGTCAATCTATAACTGTTGGATCCATAAACAATGCTATTAATGAAAATGGTTATTTTAAAGCGTATAATTCTAATTACGGAGATTGTGTTGATATATTTGCTCCGGCAGAAGTAACCTGTGCTAATTTCACGAACGATTATAGTGAAACGTTTGTAGAAACTGGAGGAACTTCGTGTGCAGCTCCTATTGTATCAGGTATTGCCGCGTTAATTATGTCTGAATCTTCATTTAATTACACCACTGAAACAATGAGGGAAAAGTTACTTCAATTGTCTTTCAAAGATGCGATTAATAATTTAGAAAATATTCAAACCATTAATACCCCTAATTATTATGCTAATAATGGTAAACGTAGTATTTATTCACCAGATGATACTAGCGTTAAATGTGGTAGTGGAGTAAATTCTTCTTGTTCTAGTGGATGTTGTTCCAAGGAAGGAGAATGCATTTCTTTCGAAAATGATCCTTGGGAGAAATGTCTTATTGAAAATGGATGTCAAAGTGAATTTGGATATTGTACCACCGTAGAAAAGGCAATTGAAGAATGTGAAGAAGAAGTTAAAGAGAATGAGGAATGCCAATTTGAAATTAAAGAAGATATGAATGAAAGTGAAACTTTAAGTAAAGGAGAGATATTTAAATCAGATAAATGTCAAACATTTTATAAACGTCAATTTGCTAATCAATCTGTCTGTTCCATTGCTAAGAAATATAAATCATTTGGATTTATTGATAATTATAATAAAACAATATATGTTAATTCAAATTCAAAATATAATAATGTAAGACTGAAAAATATTGTATTCAATTATAATGAATGTTACAATTATAGTATCCCAGATAATATCAATGGTGAAGAATTAAAAAAAAAATGTGAAAAAATATATACTAATAAATGTTTTCAATTTATTACTATTATAAATGAAGAATACGGAAAATATTCTGTTTCAATGAAGTCTATTTTTGAAAATTATTATAATAAAATAAATAATTGTTCCAAAGTTGTAAGTAGTATTATATATTGATTATAATATTAAAATTGATAAATATTAATAGTAATATAATTTTTTTTTCTTCATTTTTTATCATATAGTGCTGGTCTCTTAAATTTGGTAAGTTAATAATAAAAAATATATATTTATATATAAATCTTATAAAATTTAATTAAATTAAATAAATATTAAATTATATTTAAAATATTTCAATATTATAGGATATCCATGTTGTATAAATACTAATAATATAGAATACGAAGATAATGATGGAAAATGGGGTATTGAAGATGATCATTGGTGTGGTATTACAAATTAATTCATCAATAAAAAGAAAAATCATTTTATATTTTAAATTTGATATTCTATATGATAAACTTAATAAATATTAAAAAATATATATTTTTTAACATGTAATTAAAAAGCAAAACAAAACATAAAAAAATAATAATAAAAATAAAAAATAAAAAAAAAAAAAAAAAAATTTTTTTTTTTTTTTTATTTTTTATTTTTTAATTTTTTTTCAAAAAATCATATAATATATAAATTATCATATTTATCAAATCAAAAATTATTTGATTTTATATAAATATTGAAAATATCAAAAGAAAATAAAAATGTTAACTTATCAATATACATTTTTATTAAAAACAAATTCATAAAAATATATTATAAAATACAGTAATAATAATAATAATAATAAACGATTAAAAACAGAGTTAAGTATTATATTTCTTATTATAAAGTGAATTTGAAATTTGATTTAAATTAAAAATATAATAATATTTTTAAAATAACAACATCAATATAAAAAAAAAAAAAAATTATATCAAAATAATTAGCAATAGGAATAAATTTTAAATATATTATTATAAAGTTAATTTAAATTAATAATTTATGTTTCTTAATTTTATTTTTAAGATAATCAAGCATTAAACATAAACAAAAACAAAAAATATTAATAAAAAATTTTAAAAAATGAAAATTTTAAATAGTAATAATAGTAAAAAGATTTCTATTAGTAAAATAATATATAAAAAATATATATAAATAATTAAAAATAATAAGTTAGAATATTTAGAATATTAAGAATAAAGGGGAAAAAAATTTAGAAAAATAAAAAATAATTAAAGTAAAAAAATAAATAAATAAATAAAAATAAAAAATAAATATATAAAATATAATATTTAATGTATCTAAAAATATTATAAAATAAAAAAAAATTAAATAAAGATTTTACTAAAAAAAAAAAAAAAAAAAAAAAAAGGTATTTTTATTTTTTAAATGAAATAAAAATCTATTTTTTTTTTCTCACTAATTTTTTATTTTATTTTTTTTTTTTTCTTTGTTTACTATTTTTTTTTTATTGTAAATAGAATTTATATAAAAAATTTATACAGAAAAAGTTTTAAGTTTTTTTTCTTTACATTTTTTTTTCTGTATTACCAAAAATATATTCCACATATTTTATTTCATTTTACTAATTTTAAAAATATTCCTAAAAATAAAATGAAATAAAAAAAAAAAATCTTTAAAAGAAAATTTTCTATTATTTATTTGTATTTTAATTATTGAAAATTAAATAAAGAAAAAAAATGTTTCAACACATTAATAATTTATTGAAACATTTTTTTTTCTTATTTATTTATTTATTTATTATTTATATTTATTTTTTTATTTTATTTATTTTTTTTTTTTTTTTTACATAAACTTTTTTTAAAAATAATAATTTTTATAAATTCTTCTCTTAACAAAAGATTTCCCTTTTGAAATTATTTTAATGTATAAATTATTTATTTATAATATATTAATTACTTAATTTAATTAATGTATACATTTCGGCATTATACAAATATTGTATACATTCACATTTCTTTACATTTTGAAAATTTTATATCATTTTTTGGTGATTCTTTATCAATTATTATTATTATTATTTTTATTATTATTATTATTATTACTATTATTATTATTATTATTATTATTATTATTTTAATTGAAAATTTTAATGAAATTATATTAATAATGGTAAAATAATTATGAATATTTTGAATTTAATATTTTTGAATGCTTCTATTATATTTAATTAATAATTCTTAACAACGTCTATCATTTTCTATAACTGTATTAAGCTAGTAGTTGATGTTTGTACCTAATTTTATATTCATATCTTTTTTTTTTCTTTATAGTTAGTCCTAAAATCAGCAATTTCAACAATTTCAGAAGTAGTTTCTTTGTATTTATTTTTCCCTATTTTTAAATATTTCTGGAGTATATATATGGTTCTAACCCAGAAAATTGGGTGATGCTTTGGAAAAGGTGACTTCGAAATGACAATTTTTGTAATTACCATCAGTTAAAACTTGTAAAACTTTTAAAACTTTCAAAAAACTATATAAGAATCATACTTGCATGGAGCAAGTTTTTGATTTTCAGTAATAACAAATACTGACCACATGACCTAAAAATGAAATCTTGAGCTTGTGCAATTCACACTTAAACATCTTTGCGAAAAGCTTATGTTTTATCAGTTTCTTTAGTATGGTTCGAACATGCTGAACATGTTCTTCAAGTGTTTTTGAATACACTACTATGTCATCTAGGTAGACTTGACAGTACTTACTTCCCGATGTTCTCGCTGAAGACATCATTCACGAAGCTTTGGAACACCGTTGGCCCATTGGTTAAACCAAAAGGCATTACCAAATGCTCGAAGTGTCCAAATTTGGTGTTGAAGGCTGTCTTGTACTCATCACCTTCTCGAATTCGTACCAAGTTGTAGGCAGATTTTAGGTCGAACTTGGAGAACACTACTGCTCCTTTCATAGCTTCGAACACTGCACTAATTTTTGGGATCGGATTGGCATTGCGCTTGGTCCATTGGTTCAGCTTACGATAATCCATGCAAAGTCGTAACTCACCAGACTTTTTGGGTACAAACAGTACAGGATAACCTGCCGGAGATTCTGATCGTCTTATAAACCCTTTGGCTAAATTCTCATCAATATATTCTTTTAGCGCTTTTTCTTCTCTAGGACTTGTTGGATAGATAGCTCCTTTATATAGTGGCACATCAGGCTCTAACTCGATTTTACAGTCGTAAGGCCTGTGTTCTGGTAGCGTCTCGGCGATTTCTTCGTTGAAGGCTTCAGTTAAGTCTCCATAATACTTGTCTATAATTTCGCCAATAGATAACAGCTTTTCTAGCCCCACTTTCTTAATTGTTTCTGCTACCGAATCTTCTTGTGTGATTAAGGCTATATTATCTTTTTCCTGGCTATCTTTTGTCGCAACATTTTTCGTAGGGTTTTTATTTATTCTATTCTCCTTTAGATTTTTACTCTTTTGTGCCTTGAACCAATCCGCCTATTTATCGTAATCTACTAAGTAATTATAATAATCTATAGCATATTCAATTCCTCTTTCACGGTAGAATTGTTTTGTTAAATCGTATACAGTGTCTTTTAACTTTTGGTTATCTATAACCTGTTGTATGATCTTGGTAATTCTCGCTGTGGGTTGAATCTCCCTTTGTACAGCTGGTTCAATATCATCTATTTCTTGCCCCATGTAGATACTTTCACCTTCACATTCCCCTGGTGAATCCACATCTGGTAATCCCGGCCTCTCCCCATCTATTTTATAAACTTTAGGTTGCTGATCATGGACATCGACCTTCCTATAAATCAGGTGTCTATCCATGAATCTCGAACCTAGGATAATTGTCCTTGGCATAGCCTCAGCTAGCCTACATCTCGTTTTAAAGTCATACCATTTGACTTTAACAGTACGCTCTTCGACCAGCTTAATCTTGATCTTGAACTCTTCAGTAATCTGTGGTATCAGCACTTTGCCAGCGGCAGTAGTAAACGTTAAAGGACGGTCTTCAGTCTTGAGTCCCATCTCTTTCGCCAACTGCGGATGGATCATGTTGATCTGTGATCCAGTATCATACAGCACGTTTAAATCTTGTCGCTGTTCTTCCTTCTCTTGGCTTCAATATCCTTAGAGGGTCTTCTCGGATCCATCATTCCTAGTAATGCCATGATGGCTATCCTCCTCTCGCGGTTATATTCGTGTCATTCTAAGTAATCATCTTTGTAATCCGCGGGGAATGTATCACATCTCCTTTGACACGTTACATAATCTTCTAATGTTTGCTTTTCTACAGGCAGATCATAAAAGGCTTCACGAACCGAGGGTCTAACTTGTTGTACGAGTAGCAACCTTCTAGTTTCATCTGTTAGCTGAAGAATTCTGCTCAGCCTGTTAAACTCTGAGAGGTATTCATAGGCCTTACCCCATTCGTGCTTGAGTTTCAGCATGGCAGTTTTCACTTCTTCTTTCTCTCTGCTTTCAGCAATTTGCTGATTCAAGTAGGTTTGTACCTTCTGAAGCTCTAGCACACTAGCCTGGCTACTAGTTTCCTCTTCATCCACTCGCCTCTCAACCTCTCCAAATCGTTGGTCCACAGCAGGGATAAAGTTGCTAAGTTCAGCTTCAATTTTTGCAAATCTCATTTCATTTTGTGTTTGCATCTGTTCTATCATTACAGTCTTCTGTTGCTGAGTGCTTATCATCATGTTCTTAAATTCCTCCATCTTCTTATTCAGCAAAGCAGCAAAGTCCATCGCTCCAGCATTAACATTTTTACTTGAACTTTCTCCTTGATTAGTCCCTGGCTTGCTAGCTTCAGGTTTACTAGCCTCGGGTTGACTCTTCTCAGGCGCCGCAGCTGGTTTTGGTTTTGAAACAGCTGGTTTTTCAGGAGTACTAACCGTTTTCTTGTCTCCTGTATTTTGGCGTCGAGATGGAGGTGCATATACAGGCGTAGGACTGCTTTCTGCAGCCACACTTCCAACCGAACTCTTTAGTGAACCACTCCTTGTGGTTTTTCTTGTGTTTTCGGGTGCTTTATTACTCTTGTTCTTTTTATCCATTTACTTTTCTTATTAATTTATCTAGTAATTATGGATATATCCACTCACTTATAGTTTATTTAAAATATTATAATTCGTTCACTTACTTAAATTTATTTAGTTGATATAAACATTCACTTAAATTTTTTTTTTTTTTTTTTTTTTTAAGTATAACTAATAAAATAATAAAGAAATAAAAAAATAAAAAAATTTTTTTTTTGAAAAATTAAATGTATAAAAATAAAAATTAATAATTTAAATAAATGATTATTTTAAAAATTTTTCTTTCGCTTCCCGAGTCACTACAAATATAAATTTGTAAAAAAAATGACAACATATCAAGAAAAAGCGAATTTTATTTGGTAAAGTACGAAATTTTTATTAATAAAAAATCGGTACTACCAAAAATTTACAATTTTTAATTTAAATAATGATTTATAATTAAATTACTAATAAATTAAATTTCGGATATTCGAAATTTTTAAAAATTTAAATTTTAGATTTTTGATCAAAATTTTATTTTAAAGCCGAAAATATTTTTTTTTTAAAACTAAATTTTTCGTGGCTTTTTCCGCTACGTATTGTGGCGTAAAATTTTGTATTAAAAATTTTCTATGTTAAACAGTTAAAAAGTAAACAAAGAAAAATAAATAAACTATGATTTAATATTAAAGAATTATTTTATTTTATAAAAAATAACTATTCTATCTATTAAATTATTACTTAGCGTTTAAATTTTTATTTAATTATTATCGGTTATCTAGTTATAAAGCGTTACTATTGTAAAAGGTAAGTTTATTAACTAAAATAACGAATAATAATTAAATTTAAAAGCTAAGATAACTTAACACCTCTCTATTCGAGTTGTTAATAATAAACACTAAAATTAATTGTATATATAATTATCTATTTTATCACACAAGAGTATAGCGCGGTACTTTATAACTCTATCTATTATTAGTTACTGGGGTTACACTGAGTAATTTTTTATTTATTTACTAATTATATTTTATTTATTAATATTAATATTTATATAACAATTTATTTTAATAGTAACGCTAGTGCGTTACAGTTACAAGTACAATTATTATTTATACATGTCAATAATTTTATGATTGGTAAATAATTTAATTTAACTTAGTTTACTAATCACTAAATAAAATATATTTAACTAAGTATTTAACTATATAATTAACTATAAGAATAATAAAATTTAATGTACGAAAATAATAAAAGATTTTATTTGATTAGCCGAAATTGCTAACTGTTTAAAGATACATTACGTAACCAGAGAACTATCATTGGATAGGCTTGAAGTTAGCATGTATCTGTTACATGAAATTTTAGGATTCGTTACAGTTATCGATATTTCTATTTATTAATAAGCTTAAAGTTTTGTGTTATCGATATTTCTAAGTTCAATACCATCATCAGGAAGTTCATAATAAACAGGAGAATTCATCAGGATTACTATAAATAGAGATTCTAAATAATCTATTTGATGTAGTGATGATCAGTTGGATGTGCTACAAGTACTGGGTTGGTATCGGTTTTCATACACAGGGCATCATCATCAGGATCAACAAACATACATACAGTAATCTTTGTGAGCCTGGCGACCTATGATAATATCATAAAAAGAGTCGTTGTCATCCAATATATAAAAAGGGAACATAAAAGACAAAATTTTCAAATTTTAAGCTTAAATTAATAACTTGATTAATAAAGGTCATATTCTTTCCAGGGACTTTATAATAATTTCTTTCAAGGATATGGACTTTATGATTTTTAAAATTAATTCCAAAAAAAAGGTTTGTTGATGATGTTTACTTCTGCTCCTGTATCTACTAGCACTTTCACGACATGTTTATCGATAGAACAAATCACATTGTCAATATTGTAGGTGGTCCTCAATAAAGTACAACTTGGCTGTGAGTTCTGTTTGGTAGTACTTTTGATGCCTACCAAAGTACCCTTTTAGCCTGTCAATAAATGATACTATATCCCCGGTTTTATCATTGAACATTGGGATGTCTCTTCCGTACTCCGCAGGGTACGCATCCGTCATTAACACATCTTCCATCGCGCTCCTCGTCAGTAATAGGTGGCGTGGACTGGTAATAAGTTTTATATCTTGCTTCTTTTGAATCTATATGTATTGGTTAGGGTTTACTTGTCGACACCTAATCCTTAGTTTGGGCATTCTAAGCCAGCCTACCTAGTCGCTCGATCTCATGTTGTTGAGCCTGATTAACGGCCATTAGCTTTTCAATCTTTTCTTGGAGCTCATTCAGATGAACGCTTTCCCTTTCTTGGTTCGCATCCAAGAATTCTTCAATTTTATATAAGTTTTGAACTTTATCCTCTAGGTCTTGTTGTATTTCTTTGCCTTTTATCTGGTCCGCATCCAGATAGGTTTCAATCTTTTTAATTTCTTCCTTATCAGCGGCTTCTTTCCCTTTATTTTCAGAGATCTGCTGGTTCAAAAACTCTTGAATTCTTCGAAGCTCCACTACACTAGCTTGACTTCTAGTCTCCTCCTCATCCACCCTTCTCTCAACCTCAACGAATCGTTATTCTACGGCTGGAAAAAAACTACTAAGTTCAGCCTCAATTTTATTAAACCTAATTTCGCTCTGGGACTGCATTTATTCAATCATCGCTGCCGTCTGTTGCTGAGTGCTGATCATCATGCTCTTAAATTCCTCCATCTGCTTACTCAGCAAAGCAGCAAAGTCCATAGCTCCAACATTATTACTCTTGCTTGAACTCTCCCCTTGGGTAGTTCCTGACTTGCTAGATTCAGATTTACTAGTCTCGGGTTTACTAGTCTCGGACGCCGCATATGGTTTGGGTTTTGATGCAGTTGGTTTCTTAGGAGTATTGGTCGATTTCTTGTCTCCTCTATTCTGGCGTCGAGCTGGAGGAGCTTCAACAGGCGTAGGACTATTTTTTGCAACAACACTACTCACCAAACTTTTTAAAGAACCACTCCTTGTGGTGGTCTTTCTAGTATTTTCTGGTGTTTTGGAATTCTTGTTCTTTTTATTCATTTACTTTTATTAATAATTTATTTATCTTATGAATATATTCAATTAATTAATATTTATTTAAACGATTATTGATTCGTTCAATTATTTAGATTTATTTAATTATTATAAGTTCACTTTATTTTTATTATTTTTTTTTTATTTATACTTTTAAAAAAAAAAAAAAAAATTAAGTAAAAAAATTTTTTTTGAAAAATTAAAGTTATAAAAATTAATAATTTATTATTTAAAAATTTTTCTTTCGCTTACCGAGTCTCTATTTATATAATTTTGTATAAAAAATGACCACCAATATATTAAAAAATACTTTTGGAATTATCCACATAAAAAATACTTTTGGGATTATCCACATAATAAATATTTTTGGGATTATCCATATAAAATGATTTTATAGATTATTGATATATAAAATATTTTATGGATTATCGATATAAAATTATATTATACCAGGATAGCAAAAGCGGATTTTATTTAGTAAAGTACGAAATTTTTATTAATTAAAAATCGGTACCACCACCAAAATTATTTAAGATTTTATTTAAATAATAATTTATAATTAAATTATTAATAAATAAAATTTCTTATATGCGAAATTTTAGGAAATTTATATTTTTAAATTTTTGATCAAAATTTTATGTTAGAAATATGATATAAAATAAAAATAAAAACTTTAATTATTAATAAATTATTTTATTAATAATTACATAAAATAAATCAACTAATCACTTGATTAATTATCATATGATTTATGAAATGATCTAAAAATAACGTGATATAAAATAAATTTATGGATGGTGGTGCGTTTCGGAATGTGGCTTTAAAAATTTTACATAAATTTTCATTTCAGAATGTGGCTTATTTTATTTTTTATAAATTTTTATTTATAAATATAATATTTAAAACATTAAAATAAAATGGCCCATATAATTTCTTTGAAAAAATAATTATTAAAAATATTTAAAATGTGATATATTTCAAAAAAAAAGATTACATTCGCCATATTTTGAAAATTTTTATTTATTTATTAATTTATTCATTTATTTATTTAATAACAATATTTAATAATATTTTTTTTATACTATTTTTTAACTATAAAGTTTGTTTATTATATGGAAATATAATAATTTACATTAATTTAAAATACTGTAAAAATTATAATAAAATTCATGTTAACATATATATATGCTATATCATTTACTTTATTATATAATTTATTTGTTGCTAAATTCAGTTTTTATATTAATTTCATATCAATATCTTATTTATTTTTTTTTATCATATTAAATTTTCGCAAATTAAATTACTAATTTATTTTGTTTTAAATTTTTATCAATTGATTTAAATCATTGTAAAACAAATTTTTTTTCAAAATTAATTTTATAAAAACTGTTACATTAAAAATTTGTATTGTGGCTTAAAGAATATAATTCAAGAATTTAGTTCATAAGGTTATTTTTTTATTATATTATAAATCAATGAATAATTTACATTTTTGAATTACACAAGAAAAACTTTTAATTTAAAATATGATTAGAATAATCACATCCTTACACAGGCCTATTTATCACCTTTCCAAAAAGGATGTTGTAATTTAATGGAAAGATCCTTGCCAGGCTGTTTCCTAAAATTAAAGGAACTTCTGGTATCGGCTCCTGTACTAGCCTATCCTAACCAGGACAAACCTTTCATTGTGGAGTGTGATATCAGCAACTTCGCCATAAGTGGGGTCTTTTCCCAATATAATAATTATGAATTACTTTACCCAGTCTATTTTTACTCTAAAAGTCTTTCTGAAGCTGAAATTAATTACTCTATTACAGAGAAAGAGCATTTTGCCATTATAACAACCTTTGATGAGTGGAGACACCTACTTTTATACTGCAAATTTCAAACTCAGGTATACTCTGACCACCGGAATTTAATTTTCGTCAGTAAACCATAATTACTTACCCAACGTCAAGATCGTTGGCAAGAATTCCTATTAGTTTTTGATTTTACCGTTATCTATGGACCAGTTATATCAAATGGTAAAGCCGATCCACTCTCCCGTAGGGTTGACCATGAGGTACTCGTTAGCCAGAGTTAGATTAATTTCCCATAATTCCGCCTGAAAACGTTTCAAAGATTTGACAACTCTTCGGACGTCGCTTGCCTGATCATGTACCAAAAGTCCTTCTTCATGGATGATATTAAGCAGAGTAACTTGCTAGATAACTTTACCAAATATATTCTTGTCAAACTTGTCTCAAAGGACAAAACTATTATGGACAACTGGTTCCTCGAAGATGGGATTATTTTAGGGAGAGTAGGTATATCACCAAACTTAAGGAAAACTATTATGAAATTAAATTATAACAATGAAATTGCTGGTTATCTAGGTATCAAAAGAACATACAAATACCCCAATAATATATCATACCTGAAAAAAGATGTAGTAGACTACATATAATCCTGAAATTTATGCCAAAATGAAGGATACCTGGCACAAATCCAACGGAAAATGGTTAAGCTACTTATACCAGAACTTCAGTGACAAGCACAGGTTGATTTATTACCAAACTACCTTCCAGACCGAAACCGACTGAAAACCCTACGGAATGCTTTCAATGATTGTTCCTACAGCAGCAGAAACAGCCTCTGCTTATTTATAAAATATTTTTAAGCTATAGAGATTACCTTTTATAATTACTAATGACCAAGGGATCCAGTTTACCAGCGAATTTTGGAAGAAAACAATGAAGAATTTAGAAGTCAATCATTAACATGCCACCACTAAGCACCACCACACTACCAGTCAGGTTGAAAGAATCAACACTTTCGTGGAGCAATACCTTCCTTGTTTTTTAAAAGATTTTGACAATGACTCATTGATCAAGTGGTTGTACTTAGCTAAATTTTACCACAATAATTCAATACATGCTTCTACTTTCCAAACTCCTTTTTTAGTTCTATACAATTACCAGTTATATGCCAATCCTTAGACCGCTGGTTTTGTCCATTCATTAAGAACGGATCCCAATATTGACAATTTCGCTCATAACCTGACTAATCTTAAGCATATATTGGCCATTCAAATGGAAAATTTTTTAAATACTAATGACATGAAAATTGACAACCCTACAGTCCAATACCAACTATTCGACCTAGTCTGGTTGAAGCCTGTCAAATTTAATCCACTTCCATTTTATAAGCCTCAAATTCGAAGCTATGATTAATTTAAAATTATCAGAGTTAACCATAACAAATTGATTTCTGTCTGGATCTTCAAAATTCACCTTTTCCTAATATATTTCATATTTTTCATATTAATTTCTCACAATCCTACGATAATTCCGTCTATAAAAATGATCAAAATTCTCATTTCAAAAAAATATAAAGGAAATTCTCAATACTTAGTTACTATAACGAGCTGGTCACTTATAGCAATAGGTAACACTGGAAAATTAATAATAAGTTAAAATGTTTTTTAAAAAATTTTGTTTTATTAATTTATTAAAATAAAATTTATTAAAGTAATTATTTATTAATTAATTAACTAATTTTGTAATATATCAAATTACTTATTATTAATTGATTAATTAATAAAAGCACGAATTAAAAGTATTACTTTTGTGAAAATTTACTCATATTTACACTTTTTACGGAAAAACAGTTTGTATGATTTTCAAAAATTTTAGAATCTTAGAAAAATGGTTTAAAACTGATTTTCTCGGTTAATTTAGAAACTAATGGAAGAAAGGATAAAATAAAATAAAAAATTCAATTTAATTATTAAGAATTTCTATGAAATTCTTAAAGAAAATACAGAAAGAATTAACTAAAACAATGAAAATAAAATATTTAGAAAGTAGGTTTAAGTGTAAATAGAACTCGAGTAGTTCGATTCATGGCTATAGAGCTCTAACAGCTATACCAAGATTCTTTTTACAAATTTTAGTATTCGTTACATGGTCCTCCTCAAGGATTAGGATTCCAGACGAATCTTAAATTTAAATTATTTTTAAAATAATAAAAAATAATCTATATTAATAATATATCAAATAAATTTTTAATCAAAGAATTATACATGAATAAATTTTCAAATACATGTTAATAATAAAATACATGAAATATTTAGATTTAAAAATATAGTATGTAAAAAGGAACTATCTAAAATACATTTTTTTTTTTTTTTTTTTGTTTGTATAAAATAAAAATATTAGACTATAAATGATAATGATAATATTGATAATAGTAAAAAGAATATAATGTATAATTATTTATTTTCATTGAATTTTTTAATAAGTTCTGGACAGTTAAGATTGCTTTTGGGTTCCCATGATGCATCGGATAATGGATAGCCTTTCCATTTTATAAGATATTGAGTTTTTCCATAATGTTTTCTTACATCAAGAATTTCCTCTACTTCAAATTCTTCTTCTTCATTTATACTTATTGGTGGTGGTGGTTCTTGTTTTCTACCAAAGTTATCTTTATAATAGGGTTCAAGTTCGGATACATGAATCACAGAGTGTATTTTTAAGTTGTTTGGTAATTCTAATTGGTACGATACAGGTGAGATTTTCTTGATAATTTTAAAAGATCCAAGTTTTCTAGTTCTTAATTTTTTATTACCTTTATGTATTACAAGTGAGCTGTTCAATCATACTTTATCACCAAGTTTAAAATTTGGTGCATCAGATCGATGTTTATTTGCAAATTGTTCTTGTTTCTTACTTGCTTCCTTTAGGTTTTCTTTTAGTTCTTTGACTAATTCTGAAAAATCTTTTATTATTTCATCAGCTCGTGGTACATTTGAACTACTAGGAATTGCAGGTGAATGTCTTGGATTGTAGCCATAATTTGTAAAAAAAGGGGAATGTTTAATTGATTCTTGTACTGGATTATTATAACTAAATTCTTCAAGGAATAAATATTTTGACCAGTCAGAACCACGAAAATTAGCATAGCATCTTAGATATTGTTCGATAACGGAGTTTACCCTCTCCGTTAAACCGTTGGTTTGATGGTGAAAAGGAGAAGCAAGTATCATGTTTATTCGAAAAGACTTACAAATAGCAGACCAAAATTTAGAGGTGAATTGGGTGCCTCTATCATAAATAATTTCAGAAGGAAGTCCATGAAGGCGAAAAATATTGTTCATAAAAGAGGTAGCCGTATCAATAGTAGAAGGAACTTTTGGGAAAGGAAAAAAATGACCCATTTTAGTAAAGCGGTCAATCACTACAAAAATGCAAGTTAGATAATGGAAGGCCTGTAATAAAGTCCATAGAAAGAGAAGACCAAGGTTTTGAAGAAATTTCGAGAGGTTGGAGAAAACCATAGGGTTTATGTTTAAAATTTTTTGAACGCGAACAAGTATCACAAGAACGAATGTAATTTTTAACATCAGAGTAAAGAGAAGGCTACCAAAAGTCACGATATATTAGAGAAGAAGTCTTCTTAATTCCATAATGACCAGCTGAGGGAGAATCATGGCAGATGTTAAGAACAGTAGAACGACATTTTGGAGGAACATAGATTTTATTTTTAAACAGAAGAAAACTGTTACTAATAGAAAAGTTTTTTAATCTGGAATTGTTGGAATCATCTGAATTTAATTCATTACAAAAGTCAGAATAAAATTCATCATTTTTGCATTCATTTAAAATTTGATCATTGAGGGAAGAAACAAAAGAAGTAATAGCATAGAAGTTTTCTGGTAATTCATTAGCAGATTTTTCGTCAAATACATATTTGAATGGAAAAAGTTTTGCAGGTAATGTTTTTTGAATATTATTATTTGTTTCATTATGTTCTTCATTCTTATTTGAGTTATATTCTTCAGTACAAATAGAAGCAGTAAAAGATGATGGAATAACAAGACAGTTAGCAATGCAATGATTTGATTTAAAAAAAAGTTTATTTGAAGTAAAGTCTATAGTAGGGTTATGAGTAAAAAGCCATTCTGTTCCAAGAATAGCACAATAAGATGGAAGGTCAACTACATAAAATTGTGTTTTACAAATATGGTTTTCATATTGAATGGAAACAGGTGAGGTTTTTCCTAAGATTTGTTGTTTACCTCCAATTCCAGTAATTCTAAGAAAATCAGATTGAGTAGAGTAAGGGATATTATATTCTTTAACAAAATAAACATCGATTAAGTTGAGTTGAGATCCTGAATCAAAGAGAATTTTGGTTTTTGTTTTAGAATTATTAACTTTAATAGTAAATTCATAAATTGGAAGTTTTACGTTCGGGAGATCAGAAATTCTTGGTCTGGGAATAGTAGTGGGTTCTGGATTGCTGATGTGCACATTACTTGAAGAGCTTTTGAATTTATTTCTTAAGGGACAATTATTAAGTGAATGTTCAGAAGAACCACAGTTCATGCAAAGATTTTCTTTTCTTCTTCTATCCTTTTCTTCTTTTGATAATGAATTGTGAATATTGAATTTTGGTTTTCCTTTGGGTGGATGTCTTCTATTATTATTGTTATTATTTGAATGATTTTGAGGATTGAAGAATTGTCTTCTGGTTGAAAGTCGAGAATCAAGTCTAGCAGCAATTGTTTGTAGAGCATAAAGGGATTGGGGACCAGGGAACATTTCAAGTATCTTAGTAGCTATTTGATCATTTAATCCGGCAATAAATGCATCCATTTTAGTTTCTTCATTCCATGAAGACTCATCAGCATACTTGTTGAATTCAAGAATATAGTTTTTAATGTCTCCAAGTCTTTTTTGCTTAATTATTCGTAACTTTTGATTTGCTACGAAGGTGGCATCATTGTTTTAAGTCTTCCAACAAATGCTTCATAGTTGTTCAAGCATGGATCTCTGTTTTCTATCAGAGATGCAGCCCAATTCATAGTTGAACCATAGAGTTGGGTTATCAAGTATACAACTTTTGTTTCATCATCAGCAAATCTGTCAGAATATAGCATAAAAACTAACTCAATCTTGGCTAAAAATCCTTTAAAGAAACGACGGTCTCCAGAAAAGCCTGTTTTAAAAGCAGAATTATTATTAATAAAATTGTCTTGTTCCATCTTTATGTATATGTATATTTTTTTTTTTTTTTTTTTTTTTTTTAATATTAGAAAGTGATAATAATAAATCAATTTTTTTTACAAGAATAAAAATTAAGTAACTAGAATATAATCACAACACAAAAAAAACAAATTCTGTTACTTATAACAAGTAGGCGAACAAATTTATAAAAGCCTAAAATAAAAGATAAAAACTATATAATTTTAACGTCACTTCGCAAGAATGACAAGGGTTTTATCAAGGATCGAACCTGACCCACCTCTTATTTTATGCGTGAGTGAACAAACTATCACCTGTTGAAGTGTGTAGTTACCCTCAAGCGTTGAAGGTTTTATAGTTCTAGGTCGTAATTACCTATTTTTCAAAGGTTGGGTCCTTTGAGATACTCGCGTTTACTATCTACAAAATTTTTGCAAAATAGTAAATAAGAGTTTATAAAATTAATATTTGGTAAGCCGACACTGTCTATACTTAAATATTAACTTCTTAAATTTGTTTACTTTTTTACAATAACTTTTTAATTGATTTAATATTTATTTAATTCTTTCTTAAAGAAGAATATAGCAATTAAAATTAAATTTTCAAAAAAATTTTTTTTAATTCTAAGTCTTTTATTTATTTCTTTTCCGCACCGCTGTTCATTCAGTTTATCAACCAAAGAGCTGCAATGTAGGTCTTACGCCTCTGCCTACCAGCGAGGGTCGGTAACGTACTTAGAAATGTATAAAATAAAAGATTTAAAAGGTATGGTAAGGAAGTATTATATGAGACCTCCCTTGTTTGTATTAATTAAATATTATTTTGATAATTTCTTTTATAAAAAGGAGAAGTGAGTATTTAATTTCAAGGTTAATAATATGAATTCCAAGGATGATAATTCTAGCAATGCTGATGAATACAACTAATAGATAAAATGATTTAAGGATACTTAGGAAAATATTAAAATTCATATACAAGCTTTAACAGAGTTCTGAGGGAAAGAGCGCAAATCTTAAAATGGATGGGATTCCTTAACAGGGGTTCCTAGAGTAGATGGGATTCCTTACAGAGGTTCCAAAAGTAGATTTACACAAGATTTTTTTTTTTTTTTTTTTTTTTTTTTTTCTAATGTCAGGTATTGCTTATTATTCGTGGGTGCTTTTATTGTAACGAGCTGGTCACTTATTGCAATAGGTAACACTGGAAAATTAATAATAAGTTAAAATGTTTTTTAAAAAATTTTGTTTTATTAATTTATTAAAATAAAATTTATTAAAGTAATTATTTATTAATTAATTAGCTAATTTTGTAATATATCAAATTACTTATTATTAATTGATTAATTAATAAAAGCACGAATTAAAAATATTTCTTTTGTGAAAATTTACTCATATTTATACTTTTTACGGAAAAACAGTTTGTATGATTTTCAAAAATTTTAGAATCTCAGAAAAATCGTTTATAACTGATTTTCTCGGTTAATTTAGAAACTAATGGAAGAAAGGATAAAATAAAATAAAAAATTCAATTTAATTATTAAGAATTTCTATGAAATTCTTAAAGAAAATACAGAAAGAATTAACTAAAACAATGAAAATAAAATATTTAGAAAGTAGGTTTAAGTGTAAATAGAACTCGAGTAGTTCGATTTATGGCTATAGCTCTAACAGCTATACCAAGATTTCCTTTTACAAATTTTAGTTGTAATAGCTATACTAAACTAAAATCAATTAATATAACTATTATCTACAATTTTAATATTATTTTTACATAATATTAAAATTGAGAAAAATAAAAATTAAAAATTAAAAAATTATTCTTAATTATATAGAGTTTATTATAAGTAAATATAATAAACAATAACCAAGCAACAGTAGAATAGTAGTTGAAAAAATTTTTAAAATAAAAAAAAAGCTTTTATGATTAATAATAGTTTTTTGATATATAAATAAAAAATTTATTTTATTTGTTATTATTTATTATATTTTCTTAAAAATAATAACTTTTGATTTCTCAAAGAGAATTCAAGAGTCCTATTTATATTTTTTAAAAAATTAATCGGTTAAATAAATTTATTTTCTAATCTTAACAAAAAATCTATTTAGGAAAAGATTAGAAGAAAAACCTAAATAGTTTTTCGATCAATATTCTAATCATATTGATCATCGTATGATTAAAGAAAACCTATTTATTAGGAAAAACATTAATTACCGATTTTCTAATTAATTATTAAAATATTAAATATTGATAGGATAGGAATTAATAAAAAAAAAGACTTTTTTTTTTTTTTTCATTTAAAAAATAAAGATTAAATAATATGATAGATTAGATACATTTATAGTTTATGATACATTATAAAATACATAATTCATTTTAATTAAATAACTAATATTTTTATAGTAAAATATTAAATACAAATTTACATAATTTTTTGTAAAAATTCTATTTAAATGAATAATAATAATAAGTAAATAAATTTTATATTATTTATATAAATGTATAAATTATAATATGTAAATAAATTTAGATCAATATATGAAAATATAACTATTAAATAAATTTATAAGTTAAAATCAATGAATATATTAATTATTATTTAAATAAATATTTTTTAAAAATAATTATTATTTTATAAATAATTATAAATTATTAATGATTTTTCATTAATTATAAGAAATATTAATTATTCATTATTGAATAATTATGATTTCTTACATTAGTATTCGTTACAGTTACTAGAAAAGATAATTCCCAAGATTTGATTGATGCTGATATCATTGATAAAAACAAGTATTAAGACAAGTATTACAACCCAATATTAGAAGAATATCAAATATTCATTTATGAACAATTTTGTGCCACTGTTAACCATCCGGAGTAATAATTTCTGGAGGAAACAGTGACAAGAACCCATGATATTTGTACTGTCGTTAAATTAATCCTATAATAGATTAATTTAAATCAATAAATTTGTTATTAAATATTTATAATTAAAACCCAGAATATAAGTATATAAATGAATAAATAATAATTAATTAAATAAATTATATTTGGGTTAGTGAATAATTAAATAAATAAATTAAAATACCTTTAGCAGAAATAAAATATTAATTCAATTTATGTAATATACTTTAAATTAATTATCCTCTACATTAACATACTTCAATTTAAATTTAATTTTAATTTTAATATTTTCTATTTTTTTAGATAAATAATTATTATAAATAATTAGTAAGAAAAAAAATGTTAAACGGTAATTTTAAAAATTTTCTTTTATCTAAAAATATTTTATTTTCAATTTTATTTTTTCCGATTTTAAAAATCATAGTTATTATAATATTTTTTAATTCCATTTATTTTAAATAAAATTATTAATATAATTATTTAATTTTCTAAAATTCATTTTAAATAAATAAATATTATAAATTAGTTATTTTTTTAATTTAGTATATTTCTGAGAATTGATACGTTATTTATATAAAAATAAATATTTTATTTTTATTTTGGAATGATTTTAGGGAATGATAAAAAAACAATATATTCTAATAAATATATAATAATGACAGGAAAATAATGTAATTTTATACAAAAAAATTTTAATTGATTATTTGTTTTATTAATCTTTCTTTACTTTATTTATTATATAATTATTATAAATTATATTACATTACATCAAATACAATCATGAACTTTCGATATTAATATTTTATACTATTACAATTATAAACTATTCATCGCTAGTTTTTAAATATATATTTTATCAATATATTTATATATTTAATTATTATTAATTATATCTCTACTTTAATAAATTAATTTTTGGATTCTAAATTTTTCTTGATTTCTCAAAAATTAGAAAAATCAATAGCTGTTTATACGAAAAATTAAAACAATAGAAATTTTATAAAAATAACAATAAAAAGTTTTCTAATTTTAACAATTATTTTATCTAGAAAAAGATTAGAAGAAAAAACTAGATAAGTTTTTTAAGGAAAAACTAATTTATTATTGTAATAAATTAAAAAAAACCTTAAAGTCCGATAAAATTAATTCATATTTTACTTAAAAAATAATAATTAAATAATCAATTCATTATTATTGAAATTAATATAATTTATAATTAATTAAATAAATTAATTAAAATATATGAATACTAAAAAAATTTATATTAAAAAAAAATCTTACATTAAAACTATAACTAAGTTTACAAATACATTTTAACTTGATAAATAATTATTAATTTAATGAATAAATATAAATTATATAATAGATAAATAATCGAATAAAGTTATTATAATTATTTAACAAATAATTATAAATTCTTACATTTACATGATATGGCACAGATCTCGCACAATAATTTAAAAACACAATATTAAATATTATAAATAAATTTTAAAGCAATTTAAATAAAGATATTTTATAAATTTTTATTATAATTATATTGTCGTTTTTTTCCAAAAGAAAGAAAATTTATTTATTTCATTGTTTTTACATGAACATTAGATTACACATAAACATATGAATTTATTTTTTATTCTATTCTAAATATTATTTTATTATTAATATATTTTTTAAATTAACCTATTCCAAAGTATCTTTTCTAAAATATAGTTATAATTATTAATGATTTATTTATATTTAAAATTTTAACTATCTATTCTAATAATATTTTAATTTATCATAAATAATTTTGTATTCCAATAAATTATTAATATCACATTTTCATTAGGTTTATTATTATAAAAAATACAGAAAATACTAATCTATATTTTAAAGAAAACAATAAAAATAAAAGTTAATATTTTAACATACAGTTTAATTAATTGAAAAAAAAACTTGTTTTTAAAATATTAAATTCTAAATTTATACAAAATTAAAAATTTTTGTATAAATTTTATTAAAAACAATTTGTAGTAAATAATTTTAATATAACTATTTTATTTTAAGTAATTTAATTATTATAAATATTTTATTATTTTTTTCTTTATATAATTTTTAAATATGCTTATTTGATATAAATAAACTAGTTCCCGATCGTACTGTGAGAAATAATAATAAATTTTTAAATTATAATTATTATTTCTTATTATGTATTAATATATTAAGTAATTAATAATTAGAAATACATGATTTTTACATCAAAATTATTTGTTTTAAAACAATATAAAATAACTATTACATTTAAAATTATTTGAAATTAGGAGTAATTAACCAATTATTAAACTTAATAATTAATAATTTTATTAATTATAAATATTATTTAATATTTATTCGTTAGAACTATTATTTAAATTTTTGAAAATTTTAGATATGATCAAAAATTATTTAAAATTTTTCATAACAAAAATTAATTTAAATATTTAGACAAATCTATTCAATTTTTAATTTTTTATTTATTATTTTGTACATTTAATTAAAACTGTTTATTATTAAGAAACAAGTTATTTATTAATAACTAGAAAATCAATCTTTAAAGTTTTCCCGAATACTGATTGGCATCTGTTTTACTTATATGATTCGATGATTAATATGATTAGAATATTAATCGAAACTTATTAATGTTTTCCTTCTAATCTTTTTCTAAATAAGAAATTTAATAAAATTTGACAATATTTAATTTAGAATTATGAAAAACTATAAATAGAAATTCTTAAGTTCTTTTCAAGAAATTAAGAGTTATTATTATAAGAAAAATAATAATAACAATAAAATTTTATAAATTAAAAAATTTATAATAATAATAAATTAATTTTTTTATTTTAAAATAATTTTAGTTTTTTATTAAAAAAAATGAAATCTAGATTTTCTTATAGTAAATTCGATTTTCTTTTTTTAAAAATCAATTTTATAATTTCTCAATTTTAATTAATAATAATTTTATTAATATAAAATTGTTGTGAAAGTTTTTGGGTTTTAGAGAAAGATTACTGGTTGAGTTATGTAAATATTCTCAAATTTGGTTAAATTGGTCAGATCAAGATGTTGTTTGTATTAATTTTAACAATTAATTAAATTAAATAATAAATGACACATACAAAGTTTTATTATTAAGAAATACAATTTGTAAAAAATTATGTTTATTAGAATTTTATTTAATATATTTTAATAATAAATTTTACTGAGATTAATATTAAGAAATATTATTGTTATAATCAATATTGTTCTTATTAGATTAATGGGTTATTAAGATATTGGGTTAATAATCTTACAATGATTTTAAAGGAGGAATTTCAATTCCTTTTTATACTAAACTTAAATTATAATTATCAATATAATTAAATAATACATTTAATCTTAATGTATTCATTCATGTATATAAATTATATAAAATATAATAATAAAATAATACTGATAAGAATCTTTTAATAAAATAACTATATAATTATTCATAAAATTCATAAAACATTTTAATAATAAAAATATTTAATAATAAAAATATTTAATAATAAAATAATATTAAATATAATAATAATAAAATAAAATAAAATAAATGAATTAAAATATTAAATTAATTAAAAGACTCTTTTGGAAATCTTTAGAAAGAATTCCTTAGAATCTTTTAGTAATTATTAATAAACTTATATTATAATAATTTAACTAAAACTTATTACTTATTTAAAATATCATAAAATATTACTAATTACTTATTCTGTATTTTTAAATTATTAATATTTGTTTTTAAAAATTAGTTATAAAATTCAAGTTAAAAGATTTTATTTATATAAATTATTAATTAATTATTTAGGGTTTAATTAAAATAAATAAATTATTTTTTATAATTTAATTTCCTTTAAAGTTCAATATCTCGTCTCCTAGTGGTCCAATTAAGTTATAATTAACATATGTTAACATATGTTATAGTTCTCAGATGTAGTTTTTTAATGAATATAATTTTAGCGGGAAAACATTTTATAATATTTCCTTTATTTATTATCATTATTTTTCTTCTGAATATTTTTGTCAATTTCTTAAAGTTAAATTAAATTAAATTATCTTTAATAAATTATTTCAAACTCTTTTGTTTCTAATTATTTAATATTCCTAATATTTATTATAATGTTTAAAATCGAATTTAAGAAAAATTTTGTCAATAACGAAATTAAATTTCGATTGATCTATTAGTGAATTTCATTTATAAATCCACTAATATTTGTGACAGTTGTAGTTTTGAAATTGTTATAAAAGAATTTTTATCTCATTTACTATCAATATTAATATTTTATTTTTATTTTCAAATATATTATTATATTATTATTATATTGTATCAATATTAAAATTGTATTCTTTTAGTATTTTATTTTATTTTTAAATTGATTATTTAATTTATAAATATTTTTATTCCCCAAAAACAAAATCAAATCTTAATTGATTAATAATAAATATTAAATATATTATAGTTTTTAAATTTATTTTATATAAAATATAAGAATATTATATTAATATTCTTGATTAAAATAACTTTATTTTTCAGTAAAATCTTTTTAAATTTTGTTTGTTTCTTTTCGTATATATTAAATAATTTAGTTTTAGTATATGAAATATAATGTTAAATTATATATACAAAATTTATTAAAATAAAATAATTACGAATTAGTAAATTTAATTTAATATAAAATTTGAAGTAATTAGTAATAGTAAATTATTTTTTTTAAATATGATGATAAAGTGTAGAAAGGCTTTACATATTTATTTTTTTTCAAAAAGTATAAATAAGTGAAGTTTTTCAATAATTAAAATGTAGACAGACAGACAGACAAAATTAAATTAAATAATTAAATAAAAATATTTCTAATAAACCCGAACCATAACATGTGATTACAAAATAATATATTTATCAATATTATAATGTTATTCTAAAGTTGTAGTTAAATTATAACTTTTAAGAAAGAACTATTTTACGACTTATATTAAAATTAATTACTGTTCAGTACAATAAATAATTAAAATAAAAAGTAACTATAAAATAAATTTCACACAACTAATTTATCTTATATTTTTATATTTAGATACTTTATTAATTTATAAGTTTTCATATATTAGCCATTGTTAATATATGTTATTAAAAACACATTTCTATTACAATATTTTTTCGTCTTTTTTTACAAAAAAAAAAGATTATTTCAAATAACAAGTACAAATGTAAAATTTATATTTTGTTTGATCAAGTGTTTATTCTATTAATCTTAATTTATAAAATTATTTATCATTTGTAAAAGGTAAGTTTATTATATACTAAAATAACGAATAATAACTATTTTAAAGGCTAAGATAATTTAACACCTCTCTATTCGAATTGTTAAAATAAACATTAAATTAACTAAATATTTATCTATAACACTTTTAAAATATAGCGCAGCACTTTATAACTCCTTCCGCTATTAGTTACTGGGCTTATTTAAAAGGTTTATTATTTATTTTTAATATTTAATTTTATTTATTTAATATTAATATTTATAAAGACAATTTTATAAACAGTTAGCAATTATAGCTAATCAAATAAAATCTTTACTTTAATTTCGTACATTAAATTTTATTATTTTATAGTTTATTTTATTATTAGTTATATAGTTTTATTAAATGACTAGTATATCTAACCTGTAGTTCTTCTTTTCTTCGTCGAGGCCTACAACCTTGAACGGTCCATACTTTCTCGTCGTTAGCTTGTAAAATGGCAACACATCGTAGTTTTCCGGTTTCTTTAACCATACTTTATCCAGTAATCTATACCTGAGGTAGTTATACGTGTGAGTTTTATCCATGTTGTCCAGGTATCTTGTTTGAGCAATCTCTAGTATGTGCTTAAGTTTGCATAAGTTATGAGCAAAGTTATCGATCATCTTTGCTTCGCCTAACGAATGCACTAGGTCTGCTGTTTTTGGTGAGTTATGCACCTGGTAGTTGTATAAGGCAAGGAATGGAGATTGTTGGGTAGAAGCGTGGATTGAATTGTTATAGAAGAACTCTGCTAAGAATAGGTAGTCCATCCAGCTTTCGTCATCGTAGGTTCTAACTAACCCCTAGTAATCCTGGCCTTTCGCCATCAATCTCAAACACTTTTAGTTGCTGATCATGGATGTCAATTTTCGTATATATGAGGTGTCGATCCATAAACCTAGAACCTAGTATAATCGTTATCGGCATAGTATCGACTAGCCTACATCTTGTGTTAAAGTCGTACCAATTGATTTTACCAGTACGTTATTCGACCAGCTTAACTTTTATCCTGAACTCTTCCGTTACCTGCGGTATCAGCACTTTGCCAGAGGCAGTAGTAAATATTATGGGACGGTCTTCTTTCTTAAATTCCATCTCCTTAGCTAACTGTGGATTGATCATGTTGATCTATGATCCAGTATCGTACAGCACATTTAAATCTTGGAGCCCCTCTTTGGTGGGTTACTTATTTTGGCTCAGGCACAAATTCTTCGTACTCAGACCCATCTTGCAACAGGAGTGCTGTCTTTGAAATTGGATTGTTGCTGCTTGTATTGGAGTCCTTATAGTAATTCTGTTTCTCGCTAGGTCTCGTACCAACATCTTTACCACTATTGTGGTTATAATTATCTTTCTTATTTCTGTCATAATTTGTTTGTTTAGTAGGTTCCCTCCTACTGAAATCTCGTTTATCGCCTCGGCGATAGTCGCTGTTCTTCCTTCTTTTAGCTTCTATATCTTTGGTGGGTCTTCTCGGGTCCATTTCTCTAAGTAAGGCCATGATGGCTATTTTCCTCTTGCGGTTGTATTCGTATCTTTCTAAGTATTCATCTTTATAATCCGCGGGGAAGATATCACATCTCCTTAGACAGGTAATATAATCTTCTAAGGTTTGTTTCTCAGCAGCTAGGTCGTAAAAGGCTTCCCGAACCGAAGGTCTCACCTACTGTATTAACAATATCCTTTAGGTTTCATCCGACAGCTGAAGTATTCTGCTTAGTCTATTAAACTCTGAAAGGTATTCGTAGGCTTTTCCCCATTCGAGCCTAAGTTTGAGCATCGCAGTTTTAACCTCCTCCAAAGTTCTCTCGTTTTTAAATTCCCTCAACAATCTTTCTATCAGCCTCTAGAACAATGGAGAAACTTATTAAAAGGTACATCCATTCCCTTTAACATTTTTTCTGATCTCTTACAACCACTCGACATTCCTAATCACTCTTGGACTTCAATCTCAATGGATTTTATTACTAACCTTCCAATCTCCAACGGCTTCACTTGTGTTATTGTTATTCTAGACCGCTTCTCCAAAATGGGACACTTCATCCCTTTTCCAAATATTCCTTCTGCTGAAGATACTACTAAATCTTTTATGAATACCATGGTTTACATAATGAAATTCTATCTGATCGTGGTACTCAATTCACTTCTAAATTCTGGACTACTCTTTGTAAGATTTTGAACATCTCGAGGAAACTCTCTTCTCCTTTTCACCATCAAACCAATGGTAAAACGGAGAGAGTGAACTCCGTAATCGAACAATTCCTCCGTTGCTACTCAAATTTTACAAGTTCAAACTGGATCGACTACCTATTTCTAGCTTGATTCTGCTACAACAATACAGTCCAAGAATCTTTAAGACACACCCCATTTTATGCCAACTACGAATACTACCTAAGATTCTCACCTGCGATACATAACATATCTGATGTTCCTGGCATAGAAGAATTTAAAAATACTTATCAGAACTCATCAAACAACTCAAAGAAGCTCGACTAAGCAACCGAGAAGCAAGAGAAATTCCCAAATCTACATCGTATTGAAGCCCTGGAATTTAAGAAAAATGTCAAAGTATAGATCAACAGTTCACTTCTACTTCTCACTAGCAACAAGAAATTTAAACCTAGAAAGTTAGGACCTTATAAAATATTGGAACAAATTTCACCAGTAACTTATAAAAATAAGCTACCAAAAAATATCAGAATCCATCCCATTATTCATGTTTCAGATCTGGAACCATACTACAAAGATAACTTTGGAAGAAAGCAGGAACCACAATCACCAATTGTTGTTAATGGAAAAAAAGAATATGAAGTCGAAGAAATCTTTGATAAAAGAAGACACTATGGCAAAACTCAGTACCTAACTAAATGGAAAGGAAATCCACTGGAAGCCTCCTGGGAACCTGAAAGTAACCTCAATTGTTCTAAACTTTTGAAAAACTTTAATAACAAACTTAAACAAAACACTTAATTAAATTCAAAAGAGAAAAATTTTATTATTTTTAATCAAAAATGAATCACTATAATTTTATTCTTTATTAATATCTTATTATTATCAAACTTGTATTATTGTTAAATATTTTTTACTTATATTTTTATCAATATTATTATTATATAATATTATTAATGTTCATGTAATTTTATTATTAATATTCCTGTAATTTTATTATTATCATGTAATATTTATACTTAAAAATTCGTCTGGTATCCGATTCCTAAAGGAGAACCATGTAACAAATATAAGAATGTAATAATTCTATTAAATAAATTAATAAACTTATATAATAGAATTATTAACTACAATTTAATAACTAATTAATATTATTAAATCGAGAATTTAAATATGCTTATCTAAAAGAATTTATTACAACAAAGTAGTAAGGCAGTACACGTAAAGTTGGTTCAAATTAAAATTGTTTTATTATAAATTTATAATACGATTCATTAATAACTAAAAATACTTTATTTTAAAATTTTTAAAAGATAAAATATAATTTAGTAAAGAAAAAGTTTTAAAGTGTTTTATTTTATAATTTTGAATTATTATTACTACAGTTTGTTATAATAATAACTCTTGATTTCTCAAAGAGAACTCAAGAGTTTCTAATTATACTTTTAAATTTTAATAAATTTGTTTCTAATTTTAACAAATCAATTGTTTAGGAAAAGATTAGAAGAAAAACCTAAACACGAATTCGACCGATAATCTATACATATCGGTTATCGAATATTTTAAGTAAAACCGATTGGTAAAATCGAGAAAAAAACTTAAAATACCGATTGTCTAATATTAAGTACACTAGAAATAGATAAAATAAAAGAAAAAATAATAAAAATGATTAAAAATGAATTATTTAAATATTATTGGTTACTAATTAAATAAAATAACGAATTCATAAAAATAAAATTAATTTTTTACAAAAATTACTAAAACAGGATTAATTTGAAATTAATATTAATAAAAAATATTATATGTTAAAATTAAATGAATAAATAAATAAATTACTAATATAATCAATGGAAGTAATAAATATTATTAAATAAATTCTTATAATTATATTTAATGAATGTATATATAATAATTTAAATAAATTATTTAATATTAATTTAATGAATGTAATATATAATAATTAGATAATTTATTATGAACTAAGAAATAATAATTATTTCAAAGGTGTCAAAAATATTATGTTAAGAAACACTCAAATAAGTTATAATAAACACAATAATAAATATATATGGATTAGTAGTTTTAGAAAAATATTTTATTTATAACAGTATAAATTATTTTTATTCTCTTTTTGTATAAGATATTATTTTTTATAAAATAATAATTCTGTAACAAATCTTAATGTTACTTAAGATTGTTATAAGGTTTTTTACACAAAAGGTTCTCGACACTAAAGTAATTCAAAATATGTTTTATTAAAATAAGTTTTTTTATTAGTAAAAAATGTAAATTATTATTTTATTAATTAATCATTGTAATATTTTAAATTACTTTAAAATTAATTAATAAAAGCACAAGTAAAAATATTTTATTATGAAATTTTACACCTATTTATAGTTTTTCAGGAAAATTAATTATTTTAAGTTATCAGTTGTTATTAGTAATTATTAGAAATAAAAGAAAATTAAAGAAAATTAAAGAAAACAAGTTTTCTTTCTAGAAAATGAATCTTAGATAAAAAATGATAAAAAATATTAATAAAATAGATTTTTCTAGTTTTATCGGTTCAATTGTTTAACCGATAAACACTAGTAATTTCTTTAATATTCTAGTTATAATAAATAAAAAGTTATTAAAATTTGGAAAGAGTAGGTGTCGAACCCTAAGGATTCAGCCCGATGGTTATGGTAACTTACCATTGAACCATAGTTACTAATTTACTAGTTATGTGTTACGGAACAAATAAAATAATTAAAATTATATATAATTATTAAAGATTAAAAATTATTAATATTAGTGGAATTAAATAATAAATATTAAAATATTAAAATAATTATAAATTTAGTTATAATAAATTAGAAAATGTATTAATTATTATTTTTATTTAATATTGTAATACTTAATAATATTTTAATAGTTTATTATATTTTATTATTAAATTTTTATTATTAAATTTTTATTATTAAATTTTTATTATTAAATTTTTATTATTAAATTTTTATTATTAAATTTTTATTATTAAATTTTTATTATTAAATTTTTATTATTAAATTTTTATTATTAAATTTTTATTATTAAATTTTTATTATTAAATTTTTATTCTAATCCAATCAAATAACTATTCTAAATGTATAAAAAGAACAAAGTAGTACAATACTTTAGTTCTCTCTCTTTTTCTTACAACTTTATTATTATATTATTCTTTTGATATTTTCGAGTTTAAATGATAAATTTAGATAGTTAAATTAAAATAAAATTAGTTTAAATAATTAAATTTAAATAGTTTAAGTAATAAATTAGTATAGTTTAAATAATAAAGTTAGAATAGATTAAATAATAAAAATAAAATAGTTTATTTTAAATAAAGTTAGAATTAAAAATAATTTAAGTTTTGTATTAAGTGTTTAAAGGTTTTTAGTGTTTGGTTAATAGTTTTAATAATTATAGTTGTTAGTTAAATTATTTATATTAGGTTATATTAATTTTGAATAATTTATTTTAGTTTAAATTGTTTAGTATTTAGATTTTTAAATTAGAATAATAGATTAGAATAATAGAGTAGAATTTAAAATTTTCTTTAATTATTAGAATATATTATTTTATGATAAAAATTCTTCAGTTCTGTACCATAAAGATTTGGCGAGCTATGCAGGACCTGAAGAAATAAAATAAAATGAAAATAATAATTTTAGAAAAATTTTATTAATTAATAAAGTTTAGAAATAGAAAAAAAAAATTTTTTTTTAATTGATAGAATAAAAATAATAATAAATAAAAAATAAATAATTAATTAGTTAATTAGGAAATAGTATAAAATTTTAATTTAATTAGAAAGTAAAAAAAAAAAAAAAAAAAAAAAAAAATAAAAATAAAATAAAATAAAATAAATAAAATATAAGTAAATAATATAAAATTTTTAATAAAATTAGAGTTAGAAAAAATAATAATTATAATAATTAATAGTAATTTAATATTAATTTATTATTTTAACTCAAAGAAGATAACAAAACCAAAAAATATAATAATTCATATACAGTGTGTAAACCGTAAGGAAATTAATTAATAACGAATTAGGGTGATTCCAATTTGTTATTAATTAAGGTTTTTAGTCGATTTTGTGAGTGCGGTTTTCCGTCCCGGAGTAATATAAATTTATACTCCCCACGACACATCTCCGTAGTTTGTTAACTATTCGAGTGTTGGCAGGGTTTCCGGACAAGATCGAGCACTGGCGAATAATGAACTTATTTCACCGAAGTTATAAGGTTTTTTTTTAGAATTATTATATGAATATAAAATAAAGTTGTCATTAATAAAATTCAGTGGAAAATTTCAATAAACAATATTTCAATCCAATAACAATTATTTTTAAATTCAATTAGTTCAATATTTAATTCAACTAGAGAATTGAAAAATTATATTCAACACATCCATCCATCAACTTAAATTAAAAAGTGACAATAAAATTAATAATTAAATTAAAATTTCATTCATCAATCCATCAATTAAGAAATAATATAACAAGCGATAATAAAATTAGAAATAAAATAAAATTTCGTTAATCCATCCATCAAATTAAGAAATAAATTAGGAAGTGATAATAAAATTTATAATCAAAAAGAAAACCCATCCATTCATACATCAATTAATAATTTCAAATAAAATTCCAAAATGAAAATATTAGAACTACAAAGAATTCTACCAAGACTCAACGAAAACGCAAGAGATATAGATTCTTGGTGCGAAGAATTTACAAGAATTATGTCTCTAGCAGATATAAATAATCCAAAAAATATACTCACATGGGCTATCGAATGTGTCGATGGAAAGTTAAAAGGGACTTTACAAGAATTACACACCAAGAACGAAGAAGAAAATGATATCTACCCTTCTATTGAAGAAATCAAAAAAGCAATAGAAAATGAACTTGAGATAACACCCCAAGAGAAATGTAAAAGGTTACAAAGAATGAAAATTAGAAGAGGAGAAAGTATAAAGAACTTTAATTGGAGATACAAGAAAATTTATAATAATCTACCGAAAATTTACCAAACATTTATTACTGTTGAAGACTACGCAGATTCAATAATCTATCGACCTTATGCTAGATCTCAAGTCATAACCCAACGATGTTTCGACTTAGAAGATGCATTCGAAGAAGCTGAATTGGCAGAAAGAGCCGAAGAAATTGGAGATGCCGCTAATGAAGCAGTAATGACAACAGTTTTTAATTCCCAACCATTTTATTACAGAAATAATGTTCATCCTTTCAAGCAATTTAATTCTTCGATTTATAATAAGAATTATAATCAAAGTTATAACCAAAATCACAATCAAAATTATAGTAGAAAGCAATTATACAACTCATACAATAAAAGGAATCAACCAAATTATCAAAATTATAATGAATTTAATGAATTCCAGCATGGTTTTAGTAATCCAAAGATTGCCAATAATAAAAGAACTTATAATCAAGAAGAATACGAGCAAAATAATAATCTAGTGAATATTAAGCAAAATTTCGATGATACAAGACTTAATAATGAATTTACGAATAATGAAACTAACCAGAATAGAAAGAAAATTATTACCAAAAAATCACCGATTACATGCTATCGTTGTGGACAACAAGGCCATTACTATAAACATTGTCCATATTCTTTCAAACAACTTGCTGAATTCGAAAATCAAAATCAAGGCTCTTCTAACGACCATTTAAACTTCTAAAAGGGAGAAGGGAAACTCCCACTAATCAAACCAAAGAAGAAATTGTAGCTACTGCTATTAGAAAAAAAACAAATTTATTAATTGAAAAACCATATGGAAAAAACAAAAGGAAAAATAAAGAAAATAATACAATTAATCAAAATAATCAAATTGATTCTAATACAAAAACTAACAATGAGAATATCGAAATCGAAGATGATGCAGTTTCAATCGACAAAATATATCCAAATGAAACAGAAAAACTTAACCAAATTGATGTTTCTGTAATAAGTCAACCATCAATTAATAAAGCAAAAAAGAACGCAAGAAAACAAAGAGAAAATGAAATTTTAAACATTAATAATAAAGAAACGAATAAACACAAAGAAAAAGCTAAACTTCCGAGTATCGAGTTAGCTGAAAAGAAAGTTAAAAACTCTAATTTTAATAAGCAAATCACAATTATGGAAGGACAACCAAAGTATGACATTTGTAAGGATATAAGCTCAAAATTTGCTAATATTACAGTTCCACAATTATTAGATGTTAGTCCAAAACTTCGTGAAGATTTTATTAAGGCATTAAAACTCAAAAGTCCTGAAACTCTTAATGAATCACCTGAAGAAATCGTACTGTCTGCCATGCATAGAGAAGATGTAGCAACTGTTGAATGTTTTATTAATGATATTAAAGGTTTAGCATTTTTAGATACATGTGCCAGTATCAACATTATCACAAAAAACTTCCTAAATAAATTGAATAAAATTAAACCTATAGGATTTGTTAAGAACAACATTGTACAAGTATTATCAAAAGAAAACGTTTACACAGAAATTTATTTACTAAATGTTAAAATTGGAAAATTAGTTATACATGATATTTTCAGAGTCATTGATAATGATCAAAATTTGTTTGATATATTAATTGGCTACAGAACACTTAAAGAAAACAATTTATTTATCAATCCTCTTAACAATAATCTATGTTTAATGAAAGAAGATGATTCTTGGGAATATATTATAAAACTTGGTAAAGGCAATAATGGAAATATTATTAATAATAATGATGATGATGCTGAATCTATAATAATATATGATGAAACAAACTCTGATATTAATAATAATTCTTATTTATATTGCTTTATAAAGGAAGATAATAGTAAGAAAAATAATACGATACTAAAAGAACCAATAAATACAAAAAATTCAAATCTTGAAACAGGAAATAAAAAAATAAAAAAACAATTTAATGAAGAAATTAACGAAAAGGATAGAATGATAGAAGTAATAATTAATGGAGTACCGAATAAGTTTAAAAATAAAATAAAAGAAATCTTTAATGAATTCTATTCTATTCTTGCTACTAAAATTGATGAGTTAAAACCAACCAAGTTACTTCCACATAACATTCAACTTGAAATGAATACTAAACCAATAAAACAAAAATGTTATAGACTTTCAAAAGTTCAGGCTATAGCACTTAAAAAGGAGTTAGAAAAACTTATTAAAAACAAATTAATCGAACCCTCGAACTCTCCTTGGTCTTCTCCGGTTATCCTAGTTCTCAAGAAAAATAAAAAATGGAGATTATGTATTGACTTCCGAAAATTGAATAACGTTACAATCAAGGACGCTTATGCGCTACCTCTTATCGATGAAATTTTATTTTCTATTGGTAAACAAGTAAAAATATTCACAACAATTGACCTATTTTCTGGATTCCACCAAATACCCATGAATAAAGAAGATATTCCAAAAACAAGTTTCACGACAATGTACGGTAATTATCAATTTTTAGTTATGCCTTTTGGATTGTGTAATGCTCCAGGTACCTTCCAAAGAGAAATGAACAGAATATTTTTCCCTCTTATTGGTGTATGTATGTTTGTTTATATTGATGACTTAGTAATATTCTCTCCTTCCTTAGAACAACATGTTGAAGATCTTAAAAAGGTATTTGAAATTATAAAAGAAAATGGGTTAAAGATTAACTTAGAAAAATGTAATTTCTTTAAAGAAAAAGTAGAACTATTAGGACATACATTGTCGATTAATGGTATTTCTCCAATTCAAGATAAAATAAAAGTTATTTTAGAATGGATACCTCCCAAAAATATCACACAATTACAATCATTTCTCGGTGCAGTTGGTTACTATCGTAAATTTATATTCAACTTTGCGAATATTGCAAAACCTTTATTCAAACTTTTAAAAAAGGGAGTTAAATTTATTTGGGAAAATGAACAAGAAGAAAGTTTCAATGAATTAAAAAATAAACTAGTTTCAACTCCAATACTTACTATGCCCGATTTCGAAAAACAATTTATTATTAGAACTGATGCTTCCTATGACGGAATAGGTGGCGTATTACTTCAAAAGGATGAAAATAACAATGAAAAACCAATTCACTTCGTAAGTCGCTCTTTAAAACCGGCGGAAAGAAATTATGCAATTACGGATCTGGAAGGAACAGCCGCGACTTACTGCGTTAAAAAATTTAAATCATATATTTCTGGAAACAAATATACTACGCTTCTTTACACGGATCACAAACCTTTAGTAGGATTATTTAAAAATAAAGAAACAAACAATTCAAGACAAACAAGATGGGTCTTACTTTTATCAATGCTTAATGTTAAAGTTCTATACGAACCAGGAAAGAAAAATGTTATCGCTGATGCATTATCAAGGTTAAAAACGAAAAATGATGAATTAGTTGCAACAATAACTTCTGAAATGAACGAAAATAATCTTTTATCAAGCTTTAAAGATAAATTTGTAATCATTAATGGTGAAAAATTTTTTAAGGATGATGGAAAATTAAGAAAAGTTATTTATAATGAAAAAGAAAGAATTAAACTTATACTTAGTGCTCACAAAATTGGTCACGAAGGAGTATTTAAAACATATAATCGACTTAAAAGAGATTATTATTGGACCAATATGATATTGGATGTGAAATACATAGTTAGAACTTGCAAAAGATGTCAGCTTTTTAGACCTCAGTCATTTAATTATCAAACTGAAGATATAGCAACAAAACCAGGTTTACCATTCACAAGAGTTGGTCTAGATATTATAGGCCCATTACCCACAACAAAAAATAGAAATAAATATATAATTGTTTTAGTAGATTACTTAACAAAATGGGTAGAAGCAGAGCCAACTAAATACATAGAATCTGATGATGTTATAAGATTTTTATCCAAAGTTTTTTCTCGTCACGGTATTCCTGAAATAATTGTAACAGACAATGGACCCCAGTTTAATTCTGATAAAACAAAAGCATTCCTCGACTTATATGGTGTTTATGTCCATTTTATAGCAACCTATCATCCAGAATCAAATGGAGAAGTCGAAAACCGCAACAAAGAAATTGGGAAATATTTAAGACTTCTTTGTAATAAAAATACTTCTCAGTGGGATGAAATATTACCAAGTGCTTTATGGGCGTTGCGTACAAGTAAAAATGAAACAATGAAATTTTCTAGTTTCGAATTATTATATGGTAGACGTGATCTCCAGCCATTCGAATTAGTATTGAACTTAGACAAAAAAGAAGATTTCGAAAGTAATGAAGAATTTTTAATAAGAAGATTTACAACCCATTATAAATGGATAAAGGAAGCAATCAATAATATTCAAACTGCCAATAAAATATGGGAAGACAGAAGAAAACAGATGAAAAGACTTAAAGCTGAATATAAATCTGGAGATTTAGTAATGATTAAGTGTATAAATAGAAGAAAACTTGATCCTTTCTTTTTAGGCCCTATGAAAATCGTTAAGAAACAATTCAACACAGTAACACTTTGTGATCCAGTAACAAACGAAATTGCCGATAGAAATGTTCACTTAAAAAATATTGTTCCATATCAATTATGCGAAATCGAGACTTCAGAGGACGAAGTCTGAGCTTAGGGGTGGCATTATGTTACGGAACAAATAAAATAATTAAAATTATATATAATTATTAAAGATTAAAAATTATTAATATTAGTGGAATTAAATAATAAATATTAAAATATTAAAATAATTATAAATTTAGTTATAATAAATTAGAAAATGTATTAATTATTATTTTTATTTAATATTGTAATACTTAATAATATTTTAATAGTTTATTATATTTTATTATTAAATTTTTATTATTAAATTTTTATTATTAAATTTTTATTATTAAATTTTTATTATTAAATTTTTATTATTAAATTTTTATTATTAAATTTTTATTATTAAATTTTTATTATTAAATTTTTATTATTAAATTTTTATTATTAAATTTTTATTCTAATCCAATCAAATAACTATTCTAAATGTATAAAAAGAACAAAGTAGTACAATACTTTAGTTCTCTCTCTTTTTCTTACAACTTTATTATTATATTATTCTTTTGATATTTTCGAGTTTAAATGATAAATTTAGATAGTTAAATTAAAATAAAATTAGTTTAAATAATTAAATTTAAATAGTTTAAGTAATAAATTAGTATAGTTTAAATAATAAAGTTAGAATAGATTAAATAATAAAAATAAAATAGTTTATTTTAAATAAAGTTAGAATTAAAAATAATTTAAGTTTTGTATTAAGTGTTTAAAGATTTTTAGTGTTTGGTTAATAGTTTTAATAATTATAGTTGTTAGTTAAATTATTTATATTAGGTTATATTAATTTTGAATAATTTATTTTAGTTTAAATTGTTTAGTATTTAGATTTTTAAATTAGAATAATAGATTAGAATAATAGAGTAGAATTTAAAATTTTCTTTAATTATTAGAATATATTATTTTATGATAAAAATTCTTCAGTTCTGTACCATATGTATGTAAGAAATAATAATTATTTACTAATAAATAATTATTATTTCTTAGTCTTTATAATTATTGATAATAATTATAAATTTATTTAAATTATAATTAATTCATACATTGAGATATTATTATCAAATTTATTATAATTGTAATTATTCATACACTTAAATAACATTAGAAAATTTATTTAAATAATTATTATATGCACACTTATTAATATTATTAATTTTATTTAGTTATTCATTTAATTATCAAGTTAATGTAAACATTAGTTTTATTTATTTTTTACATTGTACATTTAAAAGAACAATTAATAAGTTTCTGTATTTTTTATAATTCTGTATTCTAGTTTAAAGATAGTTTTATGTTAATAAGTTTAGATTAGATTTTAAAAATAATATTTAGAAAGATAGAATAGAATAATTTAGATCATTCCGGTTATTATTGATTTTTCCTTTTATTAGATGATCTAAATTAAAATCTAGGAAATCGATATATTAAGGTTTTATCCAAATATAAAATAATATATTTGGTTTTACTTAATATATACGATGATCGATATGAATAGAATATCGATCAAAAAACTTATCTAGTTTTTTCTTCTAATCTTTTTCTAGATAAGATATTTTTTAAGATTAGAAAACCTTTTTATTTAACCTTATTTCCATAAAAAAATATAAATAAGGCTCTTGATTTCCCTTTAAGAAATCAAGAGTTATTATTATAAAAATATAGTTATAATAATAGCAATTTTATATTTTAAACTTTAATAAATTAATAAAACATTTTATTCAAAAACATATTTTTTAAAACCAAATTTATATAAATATTCCTTCTTTTACATTTTGTGTTGTTATTATAATTAATTTTATAATAAACTCTCTTTTTAGGTAATATTTTTATTTTTATTTTATTTCTCAACTTAATGAATTAGTCATTAAGTTGAAGTTAATAATCATATTTAGTGATAGAACTTAGTATGATTATTACAATGTAAAAGGTGAGTTTATTATTAACTAAAATAACGAATAATCTAAAGGCTAAGATAACTTAACACCTCTCTATTTGAGTTGTTAATAATAAACACTAAATTAATTAATCCTATAATTATTATTTCTTATTACACTAGAATATAGCGCAGCACTTTATAACTCTATTTGTTATCAGTTACTGGGCTTACACTGAGTAATATTTTTTATTTAATAATTATATTTTTTATTTAATAATATTAATATTTATAATAACAATTTACGTTAATAGTAACGCTAGTGCGTTACAGTTACAAGTTCAATTATTATTTATACATTTCAATAATATTATGATTGGTAAATAATTTAATTTAACTTAGTTTACTAATCACTAAATAAAATATATTTAAATAAATATTTAACTATATAATTATTTATAAATTAATAAAATTTAATGTACGAAAGTAATAAAAGATTTTATTTGATTAGCCGAAATTGCTAGCTGTTTAGAGATACGTTATGTAACCAAAGAACTATCATTGGATAGGCTTGAAGTTACCATGTATCTGTTACAAGTTATGAGTTTCGTTACAAATTCCATGATTTTTATACTTTTTATTTTAAATATTAATACAAGTAATTGGTCATTATTTATATTAAAGATAGATTAATTAAATTAATCATTATTTTGACATTCCCCCAAAAATCTAGCTTCAAAAAAAACTTTTTAAAAGATAAAAAAAATGAAGATAGATTTTAATATAATTAATTAATTATTTTCGTTAATAAGGTATTCCTAAATTTGTCCATTAAAGAGTTATTTAAGTATTTTGTAAAACCATCAGCAAGGTTGTCCTTTGATTTTATGTATTTTAATTTTATAATTTTCTTATTTACTAAATCCCTAATATGATGATACCTAATGTCAATGTGTTTTGATTTCGGATTTATTGATTGGTTTTCACTATTATATATTGTTGCTTTATTGTTTACGAAAATTATTATTTCTTTGATATTTATGTTTAATTCGTTTAATAAATTTTTGTACCATAATGAATGTTTTGCGCATTCACTTAAGCTATAATATTCAGCTTCTGTAGTTGAGGTGGAGACACAGTGATGTAATTTGGAATAACAACTTGTTGGAGTGTCCCCCATTAACATGAGAAATTCAGAAGTTGATTTTCTTGTATTTGGATCGCCAGCAAAATCGGCATCTACAAATATTTTTAATTTCATTCCCTTTTCTATTTTGATTCCATAATTTTTTGTATATTTGAGATATCTAAAAATTTTTAAAACATTCATCCAATCTTCTAAGTTGGGATCTGTTGATTTTCTTGAAGCTCTGCTAACAGCAAAAAGAATATCAGGACGGGTACAGATAGCTAAATATAGTAAACTTCCTATTGTACTTCGGTATTTTGTTTCATTGAATTTTTTGGTTCTTAGATTTGGATTTACTAATGGCATAAGATTTTTTACTGGTGTTAAGTTGTTAATATCGAATTTATTTAAAATGTCATTTATGTATCTACCTTGATGTAAAATGTAACCATTTAAAGTTTTGGTAAATTTTATTCCAATAAATATTCAACATCCCCAATATCTTTTATATTGAACTTCCTTTGAATAGATTGTTTTACTTTATTTATTTCTTGATTTGTTCCTGCAATGAGAATGTCATCAACGTATACTGAGAGAATACAAACTATTTCCTTCCCATTGTTTAATTTAATATAAACACATGGCTCACTTTTTATTCTATTGAAACCTATTTTTATCAATTCTTCATTGAGTTTATCATTCCATTCTTTACCAGCTTGTTTTAAGCCGTAAAGAGCTTTGTGAAGTTCCCAAAAAGATTTTCCGTAAGATGGATGACCCTCTGGTGCTTTCATGTATATATGCTCATTTAATGGTGCGTTTAAATAAGCTGAATTGATGTCTATTTGAACAATATTGAAATTTTTCTGAACCGCGATAACTGTAATGATTCGAACTGTATCCTGTTTTAGTGTTGGTGTAAATATTTCTTTGTAGTCGATACCGTACTGTTGAGTGTATCCTTTTGCAACAAATCCTGCCATTCTTTTAATAACATTTCCGTTTGCATCTCTTTTATACTTAAATACCCATCGTGATGATATTATGTTGGATCCTGATGGTACTGTTTTAACAATTTTATAAACATCAAGATTTTTCATGATTTCTAATTCTTTCTTGATTGCGTTTAGCCATTCTATTTTATCTTTAAATTTGAATATATCCTTGAAGTTATATGGTTCAATTAATGTATTTTCATTAATTTTCATGTCTGATTCATCTGTGTTGTTTATTTTTTTTCTTTTATTTGAATTAATTGTAAAATTGTTTAAATTCCTTTTTGAATTTTTAGGATGTTGATAGTTTTGATTTTTCTCTTTATTTGTGTTATATTTATTATTAATGTTGTTAATTTCTTGTTGGTTTTCTGTTGATATTTTGTTGTTATCATTTTCAGTCGTATTTTTAATTTCATTATTAATATTGATTGAATTATTATTGAAATTGTGATCATTTGAATTTAACAATTCCTGATTGAAAGTATTGTTACTATTATTGATTGTATTATTGTCAATAGTATTGTTGTTATTTTCATTATTATTATTTTGATTACTGTTATTAATGATAATTTTTTTATTATTATTTTGATAATTGGGATAATATTTACGACTAATTCTATTTGCTTTAGAAGATTTATTTTTGGATTGATTTTTAATATTTTTATTCTGGTTAATATTTCTATTCAGGTTAAAATTTGTTGTAGCATTTCTTTCATTGATAATATCTGTTATTTTATTATTATAATCATCAATTTCATTACGGTATCTAAGTCGGTTTAGACAGTTGCTCTCCCTGAATTTGTTATTGGAATGAATACGATTTAAAAAGGAATTTCCTGGTTCATTTTCCATAAATTCTACAGTGCGAGATTGGATGATTTTATTATTGATAACATCAAGAATTTTGTAAGTGGAAGGATGATCGCAATATCCAAGAAAAATACCAGGATGTGAATTATTGTCAAATTTTGATCTTAGTTCCTTTGGCACAAAGAAATAGACTCTACATCCGAATACTCTAAATGTATTGTAATCTACAGGCTTATTATAAAATACTTCAAATGGAATTTTGTTTTGAATGCCTTGATGGGGAAGTCGATTATGAATATAGTTTGCAGTATCAACAGCAAACTCCCAAAAATCATGACTGAGTTTAGCGTCGTTAAGAAGTGATTTTGAAGAAGCAATGAGCATACCATTAAATCTTTCAGCCTTTCCATTTTGAGAAGGGTTATAAGGAACTGAAAACTGATGATGGATTCCATTTTCTTCACAGAAAATTTGAAATTTACTATTTTGAAATTCCTTCCCATTATCAGACCGAATTGCTTTGATATTTATATTTAATGAATTATAAATTTTATTATACCAAATGATAAATTTGTTAAATACATCATTTTTATTTTCAGTGAAGATGACCCATCCATATCTAGAGTAGTCATCTAAAATTGTAAGGAAATACTTATTGTTATTTATTGAAGGATTAACAGGTCCTACAAGATCTAGATGTATTAATTCTAAAATTTGTTTAGTCTTATTGGTAGATGGTTTAAATGACTTATTTTTTAATTTGGAATTAATACATACTGGACATTTTAATTTTAGATTGATATTACTTAATTTATTTTTTATTTTAGAAATATCATAATGACCTATACGTCTATGCCAAAGGTCTATTACTTGCTGGTTATTTGATTCTGTATAATTGATTTCGTTATGTTTTGTTGAATTTAAATTTGTTTGGTGTTTGGAAGTGAAAATTTGATATGTATTTTTATCATTAGATAAAGATTTATAAATTCTATTTCCATTATTATCATAAATTAATGCTTGTGGGGAGTTGTCATAATTATTGAATATTACTTTATAATTTTGAGAAATTAATTGATTGATTGAAATTAAGTTTCTCTTAATATATCTTGAATAATAAACATTTTTTAAAATGAATTTGTTGTTATTAATGAATCCTACAAAATCTCCACAAATTTCAGATAATACTTCTTTACCATTCGCTAGTAAAATTTTTGTTTTACATTTTTTAATATAAAAAATTTTATGTCATTAATAGTACTGATTGATGCACCTGAATCTAAAATCCAAACTATGAAGTTATTATTATGTATATTACTATTTTCGTGATTTTTATTATTTATTCTTTCTAAGCAATTAATGTCGATTGCATTGTCAGAGTTATAATCTTTAGAAAAATCTTCTAAGTAATCGTCTTTATAGTTGTTGTAATTGCTTATTGAATATAAATGCTTGTTATTAATTTTACTTTTATTATATTTTTTGTTCAATTTTCTTCGAATTTTCATTGATTTATTTTTATTGTTTTGATTCAACAGCTTATTTCTTTTATATTTATAACATTCCTTTTTGTAGTGGCCGTATTTTCCACATAAGAAACATTTTCCATTTTTTCTTCCTCTTATTTTTAAATGCTTATTATTTTGTTTATTTTTGTTTTCAGTTTGTAAATTAAAAATATTTTTTTGCGTTTTCTTCTTGAAGTTTTCTTTCCTTGATGTTCGAGAAAAGAATATCTGGTATTATTCTTTTTACATAATTGCAACATTTTATCCATTCATTATTGTACTGGAAAACATTTATCCACCTTAGATTTTCAGGTAAGGCTCTATTCAGAATCCCTACCTTTACACTATCACTCATGTCTGTATCGATGATTTCCAATTCATCGATCATATTTTGAAGTGTTGCAAGGAAGATATGTATGTCATCATCTGTGGTAAATTTCAATCTGTTTAATTTATTTCGTAATAGCATTTTTTGATGCTCTTCTCCTAAAGTAAAGGAATCTTGAAGGAAGTTCCACATTTCGAAGGCGGTCTTACTATGGCTTTTTATTATTTCTTTCGTTTTCTTTCCCAGGATATTATTAATTACCCATTTGACCATGATGTCATTCTTGATATCTTTTTGGGTTGTCCCAATATCGTAAACAAGAGAATTATTAAATTTATCTTTAATTTACTTATCTAAATCTTCTTTAATATCCTTCTTTCTCAATTTTTTTACTTTTGGTAAACTAACGTATTCATCTAGATTATTAATGATTAAAAGATCCAATACGTTAGTTTTCCAATCTTGGAAGTTTTCAACCGTTAATTCGGTAACATGATTGAAATTCTCGGAGTAATTGAAAGAGATTCCTTTAGCGAAGAAATTACTTTCTGATTCGGGAATTTCGATGATTTGGTTTCTGGAATTACTTCTTGAATTGTTTCTGCTCATTTTCTATTTTTTTATTTTTACCTTCTTGTTTTAATTAAAAGTATTTATGTTTTATTATTTTCTTAATTTATTTTTTATTGCTTTTCTTTAATTTGTCATTTATATATTTTTTTATTTCTTTAGTTAGATTTTATTTTATTAAATTAAATAATTTAAATTGTAATTAATTTTGATTGGTTCTATTTTTAGTGACAATTTATTATTAATCTATTTATATAGATTTTTTAATAATTAATATTTAAAAAATTTAATTTAAAGATATTAATATACATTTTTTTTAATATTGAGGGAGGAATTAGTATAATTTTATTATTACTGAGACCTATCATTTTGATTCTTTTATTAAATAATGTGAGTGTGATTATGTTACTATTCCTTTTTTAATTAAGAATAAATTATTTTTATTAATGTTTATTACAAAGTATTGTATATATTTATATTACGAACAATAGTATAAAGAGATTAATTTATTTATATTAAGTGTATTTAAAAATTTTTGCTATTGTTGTGAAAATGATTATATCATTAATTGTTCATATTTAATATATTATTGTAATTTCATTTTAATTAAAATCTTTATTTTAATTATTTATTATATAATTGAATTTTTTATTATATTTTTCTCAGCTTATATAGCATAAATATTTATATATATATAAATAATTAAAAATTAATATTTAATAATAAATATATAAATTTCAAATTTATTTAATGTTAAATTTTTATTTTAAAAAAAATACTTAGCTTTTATATGGATTAATCGGTTGAGATTGAGACTCTTAATCTGTCAAAAATATTATGTTAAGAAACACTCAAATAAGTTATAATAAACACAATAATAAATATATATGGATTAGTAGTTTTAGAAAAATATTTTATTTATAACAGTATAAATTATTTTTATTCTCTTTTTGTATAAGATATTATTTTTTATAAAATAATAATTCCATGATTTTTATACTTTTTATTTTAAATATTAATACAAGTAATTGGTCATTATTTATATTAAAGATAGATTAATTAAATTAATCATTATTTTGACAAAAGGAAATAATTATAATTTCTTACGAAGAATTTATGTAACAAATACGTGGTAACTTCAAGCCTATCCAATGATAGTTCTTTGGTTACGTAACGTATCTCTAAACAATTAGCAACTTCGGCTAATCAAATAAAATCTTTTCTTAAATTTCGTACATTAAATTTTATTATTTTATAGTTTATTTTTATAGTTAATTATATAGTTAAATATTTAATTAAATATATTTTTATTTAGTTGATTAGTAAACTAAGCTAAATTATATTATTTACCAATCATAAAATTATTAACATGTATAAATAATAACTGAACTTGTAACTGTAACACACTAGCGTTACTATTAATGTAAATTGTTAAAATAAATATTAATATTAATAAATAAAAATATAATTATTAAATAAATAAATTTATCCTGTAACTAATAACAGATAGAGTTATAAAGTTCTGAGCTATATTCTAGAGTAATAAGAATAAATAATTATAATTATAATTAATTCTAGTGTTTATTATTAAAAACTAGAATAGAGAGGTGTTAAGTTATCTTAGCCTTTAAAATTAGTTATTATTCGTTATTTTAGTTAATAATAAACTTACCTTTTACATGTAAGAATCTATAATTATTTTTAAATAAAATAATTATATTTTCTTAGTTAAGTTATAATAATTATAACTTTATTTAATTATATTATATTTATTCATTTAAATATTATTAATAATTTATTTAATTCAATTTTAGATATTCATTAATTTAATATAACAAAATTTATTTAATTAATTATTATTTATACATTAATAAATAATTATAGTTTATTTAATTATACATTTAATTATTAAATTTATGTCTTAACTTATTTATTTAATTAAATTGTAAACAAACACATTATGTATTCTATTATGTATTCTATTATGTATTTAATAATGTATTCTGCATTTTGTTGATTAATATTATTAATACGTTATTTTCTTTATTTGTAAATTTATGATTTTATGATCGAAATATTTTTTATTATTTTATTCTTTTATTTTCGATCAATTAGATTAGATGTAAATATATCTTTATATCTTTAATAAGAATGTGAAGCATTTCGACATAATTTATGTATAATCATCATAAAATTTTGTACAATGTGTATAATATATGTAATACGCCACTATTTTCAATTTATATTTTTATTTATTGTTTTTTAGCATTAAAAAAATAAAATAAAAACAAAAAAAAGAATAAATAAATGAATAAATGTATTTTAGCATTAAAAAAATAAAATAAAAACAAAAAAAGAATAAATTTTCTGTTGAGAATTTTATTTTATTTTTATTTTTTTTTAATTTTATTTTATTATTATATTTTATTATTAAATATTTTAATAATAAAACCTTTCCATTTTATTTTATTCAAATAAAATAAATAAAATTATATATTTTTTTATTAAATTAATTAAATAATAAAATAAAATTTATTATAATATTAAATATTTATTATTAATAAATTTAAATATTGATATTGATATTAATAAAATATTTTGATATTGATATTAATGAAATATTTTGATATTGATATTAATGAAATATTTTGATATTGATATTAATGAAATATTTTGACATTGATATTAATAAAATATATTGACATTGATATAAATATAATTTAAACTATATATATTCTAATTAATTATTATTCATATATTTAGAGTGTATTTAATTCTATTAAACATTTATAACATAAATCAATGATATCATTTTTTCACACTTTTTATCAATTAATCGGATTCCTTTTTTTTTGTATTTTTTAATGAAATCATTGATTTCATCAGTTTTTGTTAATATTCTTTTTTTTTTTTTCCAAACTCCTTCAATTTTCCTTTTGTAATTATTGTTAGATAAAGATTCTTCTCTTTTTAAATGATAAATCAATTCATAGAAAGAAGGTTTTTTGTATAACAATTTTTTTAAGTAATTGTTAAAAGATTCTGAAGCATTATTTGTTATGTGGTTTACATCGTTATAATAATTCTAATATTGAATATCATATTTATATAAATAAGTCTTATTAAAATATTCCAAAAAATTTAAAAAATTGAAATAATTATATATTTGACATATAATTTTAATATAATTATAAATATCAAATATATATTCAGGATTTATAAAAGGAAAATTTGTAATAGCTTTATATAACAAATAAATTTTATGATTATTTTCAACTTCATTATAACATAATTTATTTTTTTGAACTTCAAACGATCTTTTATAATACCATACACAATATTTAATAGTAATATTATGAAATATTTTAATGGAAGCATTGGATATACTCTTTTCAAAATCACAACGCAAAATTTTTGGTATAACTATAATATTATTATTATAATTACTTATAATATTATTATTATAATTACTTTCATTCTTTTTTAATTCTTCAAATAACAATTCATAGGTTGCTTGTTCTTTATTATTTAATATAGATAGTGATGTAGTATAAAAACTATTTATTTCTGAAGCAAACTTGATAACCAAATATTGGTGCAATATAAAATGTACCATCAGCAAACATATGTTCGTTGTATTTTATAGACAATTCTGTTTGGAATGGGGAATGATGATTGAAAAATTATAATATTAGAATTTTTGTATATCATAAAATTTTCATCTCTTTCGTTTATATAATATTCAGATTTATCTGGAATTTCATTAAATTTTGATATATATCAGGAGGTAGTTGTTTTTTAATATATCTTGATATTTAGGATTTAATTGAAATATATTCAGGGCATATCAATCCAATTTCTTCAAATATTTCATTATATATGTTTTGGATTTATATCAAATGGGATTGAGGTTTTTCTTATTTCATTTTTCATTTTATGTTTTACTATTGATACAGATGCATCATATTCTTTTCCTGGATGAGTATGTTTGTTTTCATATTTTATTACTTTATTATTTTCATTTAGAATAATGTAAGATTTACATTTTTTAACTGTTTTACATTTAGTATATTGGAATATTTTTGTATTATTCGTTATATACCATAAATTAAATTTATATTTTCTATTTACAAGGATTTGGTTTTTTTCTTTATTAGTTTCACTTATTTCTAATTGATCATCCATTTATTATAAATATTTTAAATTAAAAGTTTTATTTATAATATTTTAATTTTTTTTGTTTTAATCAATTTTTTTTATCTTATATTTTATTTTATTCTTTTTTTTTTTTTTTTTTTTTTTTTTTTTTTATTTTATTTTATTTTTTATTTTATGTTTTACTTTATTATTTATTTTTTTTATTTTATATTTTACTTTTTTTTATATATTTTATATTTTATAATTTCTTTTATTTATTTTTTTTTTATTTTTTATTTTACTTTATTCTTTATTTTTTATATATATATATATTTTTTACTGTAAATGTTTTTAAAATTAAAAAAAAAAAAAAAATAAAAATAAAAATAAAAATAAAAATAAATTTAACCCTATTCCTATTCATTTATTTTTACAAGCCACATTGTAATACATGAATAAATGATCAAACATAAATTATGTCGAAATGCAATACTCCCCTTTAATAAATTTATGTAATACATTATTACATTAATTTATGTATGAAATTTTTGCCACGATATCTTGAATAAAATTATGTAATTTACATTAATTTATGAATTAAAACATATTTCAATAAATTTATGTAAACGAAAAATCATACATCAAATTTACGTACATGAATTAAATACTTTAAATAATTACTTCTCCTTAAATTAATAATTGAAATTTAAAATTATAAATTAGAACTTAAATTATTTAAATTTAAATTTATTAAATATGAAATTAAATAATTTAGTCACAAAAAATTCGCCAAATCTGTTATTGTTAAATTTTTTATTTATTTAAATAGTATATTTTGATATTATTAATAGTTTTTGGTTTAATTTTAAATTAGTTAAAATATTTAAATAGTTATAATAAAAAATAGCTATAATAAAAAATAGTTAATTAAAAAATTATACTATAATTAGTTTTAGTTTAAATATTTTATTATTTTATAAAATTAATTATTATTAATATTTAAATTGAATATATGTAAATTAAATTAATTTAATATATTAGAATATAATTAAGAAAAAGTATAAATATTGTAAATTTTCTTTATTTGAAAGAACGTAATTGTTATTTATGATTTTATAGTTCATAACATAATAAGAACTATTTAATAAAAGATTTTTCATAAAACAATTATTTTCAATAAAAGAATTTATTTTATAATAGAGTGTTTTGTATTATTATAATCTGTTTTGACATAAAACTCTTTATATTAGATTAGTGTATCGGTTAATTAAGGTTTTCCCAATCACTTATTAAAAGTAATTGGTTTTAACTAATTGATACGATGATCGATATGGATAGAATATCGATCAAAAATTTTATTTAGGTTTTTCTCTCTAATCTTTTCCTAGATAAGAGATTTGTTAATATTAGAAAACACTTTTTTTAATTTAACCTTATTTTTCAAAAAAATATAAATAAGTGTAACGAAATCTTCAGTTAGTAAAATTAGAACTTTGGTTCAATGGTTAGTTACTTACATTGACCATGACCAATACTTCATGGGTTCGACTCACACCTCAACCCATTTTGCATAAATAATTTAATTATTTATTTATTAATTATTTTATTAATTATTAATAATATCTTCTTGAATATTCTTTCTGTATAAAATTATAGAAAGTTAAAGATTCTTTCGGTTCGTAATTCAACCGAAATGAATTTAGAAATTCTTATTATATAAATTATTTTATTCTTTTTTGATAAGATTCATTTTCATCAATTAAAATCTATATTCTAGAAACTTTACATTATTAATTATTACAAACATATTTCTAAATATTTCTTTAAAATTATTTTTACATGTTAAAACTGTTTTTCCGTTAAAAGTATAAATAGTGCGAACTTCACGAATGAAAATATTTTTCTTCGTGCTTTTATTAATAATAATTAACGTATAAGTAATTCGAAATATTACCTTGTTGATTAATATTAATAATTATTTTAAATTTTATAATTAATAAAAAATATTTCTAATAAAACGAATTATTTATACAGATAGTGTAAACCTATTGAGTTTTCTCCTTTCTGTGTTTCTATGCCACGTCCCGCCGTTACAATAGAAGCACCTCCGTTACAATAAGGCTCTTGAGTTCTCTTTGAGAAATCAAGAGTTATTATTATAACGATTACAATATAACAATTATAAAATAATAATAACAATATTAAATATTTAAATTTCAAATTTAATAAAGATAGTTTTAAAAATAAAATAAATTTTAAAATAAAAAATAAAATAATAAAAAATTGTCCTCGTAACGAATTAGTGTAACTTTTGGTATTTGTTTATTATAATTAAGTTATAATAAACTCTTTAATTTATAGTTAAGTATAAATTTCCTATTTTATTTTTCTCAATTTAATAATAATTTTTATAAAGTTATTATTAAGTTGCAGTTAATAATTTAATTATAATAAATTTTATAATTAAATTATTACATTACATGTAAGAATCTATAATTATTTGCTAACAAATAATTATATTTTCTTAGTTAAGATATTATAACTATAACTTTATTTAATTACATATAATACTTATTCTTTAAATTTATTTAATTTAATTTTAAATATTCATTAATTTAACATAATTTATTTAATTAATTTTAAATAATATATTTACAATATATTAATTTCTCTACTGTAACTAATGTATTCTATATTGTATTCTGTATTGTATTCTTTATTTTATAATGTATTTTATTAAATATTTAATTTTATATTTTTTATATAATGATAAATTATATGATCGAAATATCTTTTATTATTTTATTCTTTTATTTTCGATCATTAGATTAGATTGGAAAATCGGTTAATTAAGATTTTTCCCAATTACTTTTTAGAAGTAATCGGTTTTTACTTAATTAATGCGATGTTCGATATGGATAGAATATCGATCGAAAACTTATCTAGGTTTTTCTATCTAATCTTTTCCTAGATAAGAGATTTGTTAAGATTAGAAAACCCTTTCATATTTAACCTTATTTTCATAAAAATATGGCTCTTGATTTCTCAAAGAGAACTCAAGAGTTATTATTATAAGAAAAATATAATAATAAAGAACTCAATAAAATAATTACTAAACTTAATAAAATTTAAAAATCTTTTTTTTAAAAAAAATTTTTTTATATATATATCTTTTATAATAACGTGTTCTCCTTAACTCTTATAATAAACTCGCTTCAAGTAAATTTCTCAATTTATTAATATTATTATTAATAAATTGAAGATAACAATTTTGTTATAATAAATATAATATATTTTATTTTTATGAAGTCCTAATGATCGTTTGTAATGCCAAATACAATATCTAATATTTATATCTTGGAATACAATTATTGCGGCATTAGATATGGCTCATTCAAAGTCACTATGAAGATTTTTTGGATCGACCCACTGTCTTATGTAATATCACAATTACTTTTTATTACTTTAAATATTGTTTTATATATTTCGTGCTCTTTATTTCTTAATTTAGAAAAAGAAGTAGTATAAAATTTATTTAATTCCGGAACAAAATTTCTTGTAATGAAAACCTGATAACTGAAATCAGGAGCTACGTAGAAAGTGCCATCCACAATAAGATCATCACAATATTTTTTAAATAAAAATGCTTGAAATGGAGACTGAAAAATTACGACACATTTTGATTTTTGAATATTATAAAATTTTCATTTTGTTTTGTAATATATAAATAATGTTTTTCTGGAATTTCTCAAAGCTTGATATGTTGGGAGGAAGTTGTTTATTTATATCTATTATTATTTGTGAATTATAAATTTAAATTCAAGATATATTAAACCAATATCTTATGAAACTTGATTAAATCCCTTTTTTTTGGTTTTATATCGAAAGGAATTGAACTTCTTTTAATTTCTTTTTTAATTTTATATATTGTAAATGATAGAGCGGCATTAAATTCTTATTCGAAATGATTATGAACACCATCATATTTTAATATTTTATTTTCATTATTTAAAATAATGTAAGATTTACATTTATTTAAAGTTTTATATTTGATACATCTATTTAACTTTGATTTATTCTTTTTAGTATATGAATAATTATATTTAAATTTTTTATTAATAATTATATGAACTTTTCCTCGATTAGTTTCACTAATATCTATATTTACTTCTTTCATTTTGTTAATTATTTTTAATTAATTTTCAACTATTCAATCTTATTTAATATATTTAATTATATAAATTTTAAATAAAATTGAGTTTATTTTTTATTTTATATTGATTTTTTTGATATATAGTTATATAATATAAAAATCCTTTTTAAAATTATTTCATTTTTTAATATTTAATATTTAAATATTTAAAAGTTTTATTTTTTCAATTAATAAATTAAATAATAAAATTTATAATAATATAATTTAATAATTTTATTATCATTATTAAAATTTATTATTGATAACTACTTAATAATTATATTATGTATTTATTTATATTATTTTATATATTTATTTATTATGTAATTTATTAAAGTGTACTTGTGTTAATGTTTTATGTAAATTAGTTGATACGTTTATTTTTTATATTGTATAAATTATGTCAACAATCATTTTAATTATTTTGTGTAACATGTATTCATGTATTTACGTAACAAATGTATTCATTTGATATAGTTCTATATAAACATCATGAATGTACTATCTACTTCTCTCTATGTTAACTGTAATACTTTCGTATTATTATATTAAATAAATAAGCAACATATATCAGATTAAGAGTCTCATTCGATTCTATTCTAATATTAAAAGTTTTTTTTTTTCAAAAAATACGACATGCCTAAAGAAACTACTTTAGCTAAAGACCAACGCCTTCGTGGAAAGTCTAACTTCAACGACTGGAAACTTTTTATTGTAACCGCTGCGAAAACTCAAGGTATTGAAGATTTTTTAGAAGATGATATTATCAGTCATCTAAATAATGAATTCTTTGTTTACGCCCCAAACGGTAATGAACCAACCAACAGGGTCATTACAGACATTCTTAACAACTTAAACCTCCCAATTCCTGATAAAGAACCTCGTCCTGTTAGAGAAAACAATAATGCACCAGAGAATGTAAACAATAATGTTCTAGAACATTATTGGATAATAGAACAAAAAGATTAATTATCAAAGAGGCTATAAAAATGGATGCCGAATTGATGTTATTGATTTTAAAAAATATTGACGAAAAAATCGTTAAAGAGATAAGTCGTCTAACTAATAGTTATCATATTATGGAAAAACTCAAGGGAAAATACGGTAACAACAACGCTGATATGGAGTACTGGCTTAAAAGTCTCAAAAGTTTAAAGCCAAAGAACAAAAATGAAGTAACAAAAATGTTGGACCAAGCGAAAGAAATTTTCGTAGAAATGGAAGAAATTGATTTAGGTATTACAAACAAGGAAAAATTAAAATACCTATATAACATTCTTGCTGATGACTACAAAAATATTGTTCAATTCGACTTTAACAGTGATGCAGATGAGTACTTAGAAACTCTCAAAATAATTATCTCAGCAAGGTCATATGTTGAAAACTGGGATGATATTAAAGAAAAAGATGAAGATGATGATCCTATGGACCTTGATTACCTTAGCAAGAGGAAAAGAACTCCAAAATTAAACAAAAAAACTTCAAGTTTAATCAACAATAAGAAAAATAATCATAAATATAAGAAGGATAATAAAAGTTATTGCCATATATGTGATATGAACGGACATTCCACAAAAGAATGTCATTTCAATCTTAAAAACAAAGAAAATAATATTAAAAATCAGCATAATAATAGTAAAGGGAGGCAAAATCAACAGCAAGAGAAGAAATCATTAAATTACTTGGTAAACTCAAGAAACTATAATAATTATAGAAATAATAGTACTCCAAAATATACCAAAAATGAGATTTACTCTGATAATGCCAGCAATTACGATGAAAACTTTGTTTTGAGGATGTTAGCGCATTAATGTATCAGAGAAAGCAAAATAATAAATATATAAATTTATTGGAGGTATTCCAAATAATAATAAACATACTTATGATTTTGATAACATATACGATAAATCTATTGATTTTATTAATCATAGTAACGTAATAACAGATGATGTTACATGGTTTTAGGATACAGGTGCCGGTGAACATGTAACGAATGATAAATCTTTACTTGTTAAGTTTAAATATGAATCCGTTAAGTTGTGTTGTGCATATGGTTCAATCTGCCAATTTGAAGGATATAGAACTTATGAATGTTTCATAAATAAACAATATATTAAACTTGAAAAAGTTTTATTTTCCAAAAATGTTCACAAAAATCTTATTAGTGGTATAGAACTTGCAAAATCAGGTTTTATTTCTTTAATTGATTCTTCTGATGGAGAAAAAGCTAGACTAAAATTGTGGGATAAGAATAAAACTAATCTAGGTACCTTCTTATCATCTAAATATAATCAATTTCCTATCAAAATACAAAATTTAAACAGTAATAAAATAATAGGAAATGATATAATGCATATAGGTAAATTAGATGACAAAAGTATTGAAATATGGCATAGAAGATTAGGTCATTTTTATCAAAGTAATTTACCTAAGTACCTAGATCTACATAATATAAAACTCCTCCATGTATAGATTGCAAAATTTCTAAGATGAGGAGGGGATCTCATAAAGGGAAAACTCCAAAGGCAACAGAACTCCTGGAAATAATTCATTCAGACATTTCTGGGCCGTATAATCTATCTATTAATAACAAGAAATACTTTCTCACAATGATGGACGAATTCTCTAGAAAAGTCTGGATATTTACTCTTAAGTCAAAAGCTGAAGCTCCAGATAAAATAATAGAATTCTTTACTTATCTAAATAATCAGTTTAAGGATTATACGATAAAAATATTTAAATCTAATGGAGGAAAGGAATATAAAAATAAAAAGATAAACAAATATTGTAAAGAAAATGGTATCGAAATGGTGTATTCTCCTCCTTATTGCCCAGAAATAAACGGAAAAGCTGAAAAAATTAATAATACACTTAGAAATTCAGCAAAAACACTTATGTATTGGGCTAAATTATCAGAAAACTTCTGGAATTTTGCGATAAAGCATGCTTGTTATTTATACAATATGTTTCCACATTCAGGAAACAATAATTTAATTCCTAACGAAGTATTTTATAATAAAAAAGTAAATATAAAACATTTAAGACGGATGCACTTCAGAGACCAAAGTCCACACAAATCCAAATTTCAACCAAATTCAAGGAAAGGTATTTTCCTTGGTTTTGACAAAAAGAAATATTCATATATTATTATGAACAAAGAAAATAGAAAATTAAATTATGTTAGTGATATTGAATGCGATGAAGAAGAACCAGGAAATTTTAAATATACGAATAACAGCTTCCAAGACCCTTATTTCTCTTTTACTAAAATGGACCTTGATGAAAAAAACATGAGAAATAAAAATATAAATGTCGATAATAATAATAATGACAATAATCATCTAAATGAAAATATCAATTTAAATGAGAACAAAATTTTAAACATAAATAATAATTTAAACCTAGATAATAACGTAAACGAAGATAATAATATTAATATAGCTAACGACAATAACGAGAACAATGTTTTAAATGAAAACAATAATGAGAATAACAATGAAAATAATAATAATAATAATTTGGACGATATTAATTTAAATGAAAATGTAAATGTAAATTTAATGGACAATAATAATTTTATTAAAAATAACGACATTAATGAAGAAGAAAATAACTTATCAAAGGAAAATAATACTGTGGGAAAAGATGATTTAATTAAAAATAATCCAAATGAAGAAATAACATCAAATGAAATTAATAAAAAACTCCCTATAAATACTGGTGATATAAATATTCCTTCGGCTAAAAATAAAGGCAAAGAAAAAATCAATGAAAATGACGAAAATTTAAATTTTCAAAAAAGTGAAAAAAATTTTATTAATAAAAATTTTTCAAAAATTGAACCAAAAATTTCTAAACAGCCATTGGTCAAAATAAATTTATCAGAACCTAGTTCATCAAATAGTAATATAAATAATATTTTAAATAATACTTTCTCAACCTCACATGATAAAATTTTACATAAATCTTCATCTGAAAATTTGGAAAATGATAATACACATGATCATAATAATAATACTAGTGATCAACATAAAATTATTGAAATTTCTAATAAAACTATGGATAATAAAAATTTATCAAAAAATGATGAAAATTTTAATAATAAAAATTTTTTATCAAATAATGACAATAAAATTACAAAATTTAAAAATTCCAACACACCCATTAATAAAATTACCAATAATTTACCTATTTCATCAAACTCACAAAATGATAATACTTTTAATAATTATACTCTTAATAAGGCTTCAAATGATACTATTATTTCCAACTCTTCAGTTGATATTTCTTCACAAGAAATCAATATTTCTAATACTCAAGATTCACCAAAAATTGATATTAATATTTCTGATAATTCCAATTTTAACAATCCAATCAATACCAATAATAATCTGTAATACGATGATGATTTATACCAAGATAATCAGTCTCTTACATCAATTGCTCATAATATTATTAAATCTAATGAAAATGAAATTATGGATGATATAACGATTAGTAACGATGAATTTAATCATTCTCATTCTCCCAGAAAACGCCCTTTACCACCAAATCCTCCTGATTCCAAAACAGTTATTCCTTCTACTCTTAAAATTTTGAGAAGAAAGTTGGATATTGATGATTCTTATATGATCGCTTCTATTTATTCTGATTCCCCAAATAGCTATGATGAAGCTATTAGTTGCAAAAATAAAAATCACTGGATTAATGCCATTAAAGATGAATTAAATAATTTATATTCAAATAAGATTATGACTTTTGTTTCAAAAGTTCCTCCTGGAAAAAACATTATTTCTACGAAATGGGTTTTTGCTACTAAGAGGGATAGTAATAATTTTATTTACAAATATAAAGCTCGTCTGGCCTATTAACTAATAAATAAAATCATGAAGAAAAATTAGATTCTATTGTGAAATTCACAACTATTTATACTTTTTCGGAAAAACAAAATTTTATTTAATGAACGTTCGATAAATCGAAATTTCTTTTAAAGAAAATAAATCTTCAAGAAAAATGATAAAAATAATTATTAAAATAGAACTTTCTAGTTTTAATCGTTTATGAAATTTCAAACAGAAAAAACTCTATTACTTTCCATAATAAAATAATTATATTGAACTAAAATTATTATAGGTCGAAAAAGTGTATGAGTCAAATTCAGAAAGTTCGTCTTGGTTGTCAGGGACCACCAGATCATAGTAACTCATTTATTAACTTTTAGATTCGCTATATAGTATTCTTCCAGGATTCGAATAAAAGACGAATATTTAAGTTAGAATAAAATTATGCTTAAAAAAATAAAAATAAAATTTAAATTTGAATTACCATTAAATTCTTATAATTAGATTGATAAAATAATTTATTATATTAATCAAATTATATATAAAATATTATTATAATAATTTTATATAATAATAATGATAAATATGCTAGACTAAATTATTATTATTAACCCGCACTGCATATACTTACAAAGAGTACAATAGAAGATGTGGTAATGTAGGATGCATACCCTGCGGAGTACGAAAGAGACATCCAAATGTTCAATGATGAAACTGGAGATGTAGAGCCGTTTATCGATCTGCTGAAAAGATACTTTAGTAGGCATCAGAAATACTACCAGATCGAGCCTATCGCGATACTATACTTCATTCTGGACCACTTACAAGGGAGGGCTAAAAAGTGGTACCAAATGGATGAAGTGTTCTAAAAAAAGGAATGATATGCTACCACAAAGATTGTTTTTCTATCATATTGTATAATACTTTTTAATTTCTCTAACCACATAAATTAACTATTAGTTACAACTTCATATTTAAATTCTGGTTAAATACTAATTTTAATTTTTTATAATAAAAAAAATAATAATTCACTTAATTTAGTAAAATAAAAAATATAATTTTTAATTTTAAATTAGTTTAGTTTAAAAAAAAAATATATATTTTTAACAATTTTAATAAATTATTTGTTTAAAATATTAACAATAAAAACATGTGAATTTTTATTTCTTTTATTATTTATTTTATTTATTTAAAAAAGTGTTTATTGTAGCGAATAGAGCTCATACATAGAGTTAGAATTATTTTTAGCGTGGCACTCCACAAATAGATTTGTTTTTAAACTACTTAAACTCTATAAAAGAGCACTTTGACCTATTACAGAAGAAAACAGTTTTATGTAATGCAACAACTCGAGAAAATAAGGAGCTTACCTAAGACTAAAAGAACGAATAAGAGGAGAAAATTTTTTTATTTATTTATTGAATCTTCTGATCATAATCTGACAAATGCTCATTAAAAAATAAAAGTAAAAACTATACAAGTACTTCTCATGCTTCTTATTCTCAGCCTGTTTCAATTTCAAAAATAAGATTTTCCGACAAACCCAACGCCAGTCAATCTTTTTTTTGATTTCACTTTATATTATGAAAATGATTCTTCTAAGTCCAAAATTCCACTTGATTTCTATTCATAAATTAATTTAATCGATATTTACTTTGTTAAAGAAAACAATATTCCATACTCCAATGAATCAAATATCCCTGAAGTTTCTAATATTGGAGTTTTACAAATTTTTCTTGGTGAAACTCTTCCAATTTCCACAAATTACAACAGCCATAAATATAAATCAAAATTTTATGTTGTGAATCTTCCTTGTTCTATTCTTGGTTTTGAGTGGTTATGTATCAATAATCCTTCTGTTGATTTTAAAAATAAAAAATTTAAAATTTATGCTAAATTATTTTATTGAAAATTGCCTTTCTGTTCCAAGCACTTTGGTACTTCTACTCAGAATCGATCATTAAAGACGAAACTAATGAATCAAATTTTATGTCCAATGAAAAAATACTTAAAATTTTACAAGATAGATTTTTACCCTCTAAAGACGTTTTTGATAAAAAAACTTCAAATGATCTTCCTCTCCATATACCTTGAGATTGTAAAATCAAACTTAAACCCGACGCAAAGCTTTTATATGGTCCAATATACCCACTTACTGAGAAAAAAGATATTGCTTTAAAGAAATATGTTAAGGAACTTCAATATTTAATTGGTTATATCAATTATTATTGTCATTTTGTCCCTTGATTTATTAAATTAGTACAATTTTTCAACAATTTATTAAAGAAGATCGTTAAATTTAACTTGTCATCTGAAATTCAATCTGCCTTTGATGTATCAAATCAAAATTTTTTTTCTTTTATTGTTCTTGCTTAATCAAATGGTGAACTCACTTTTATGGTTGAAACTGACTGCAATAATTTTGCATTTAGAGTCATTCTTTATTAAAGACATCTAAAAGATAACAAATTTCATCCTGTTGTTTTTTTTTCTAGATCTCTTTTTTCTGGTGAAAGGAACTTTATTAATTTTATGATAAAGAAACATCTTGCTATCGTCTCTACACCTGAGCATTGTCTACATTTCTTTAAGGGTACATCCATTCCTTTCATTGTCTTTTCAGATCATCATAACCTACTTTACAGAAAAAACATGAAAAGATGACTCAAATACTTACTCGTTGGGTATTATTCTATTCGAAATTTAATTTTAAAATCGTTTATCGTTCTTGTCGTGCTAATGGTAAACCCGACGAATTATTCCGGCGATTGAATTTTCCCTTAAGAAATAATGATTCCTCATCTAGCGATACTCCCTTTACTATACTCCGATCTGAAAACGTTTTAGCAATTACTTCTCTAGTTACCTCATTATATGATCAAATTCTTAATGCTTATAATAATGATGAATTTTACTCTGATACATACAATCAACTCAACACCGATAAACAAAATTATTATTCAAAACTCCAGAATTTCATTTTTAGTAACAGTTTTCTTCTTATCAAAAATAAAATTATTGCTCTTTCAAAGTGTCGATTTTCACTGTTAAACATTTGTCATGAAATTTCATCTACTAGATATTTTGATATAAAATAACAATCGGTTTGATTTTTAGCGATTTCTAATGTCCTACTCTTCCATTCATATAACAAATACAAAATAATTTAACATCAGTCTATTCGAAATATACTAAGAAAAGTTTTATTACATTATAATAAATAAAAACAATTTAATGTTTAAAGATCTTAAAGATAACACTGTACTTTTTACTAAACTTGTTAATAGGACTCTTAGTTTGCACTAAGTATTTATAATTTACTAATTTACTTATTTATTTTTTATTTAATAATAAAATATTTTTATTATTATTTTAATAATAAAAATTTTTAAATAAATAATAAAGGTAGTGTTACAAATTCAATTACATGATTTACTTATACATATCAATAATTATGTTTATAAATATATTATATAACAATAAAGATATCGAAAAATAGCCTTAATTTTACCATATATCATATATCTTTTTACAAGGCCTCTCCCAAAGAACTTATACCAAACTTAATGGTAATTTCTAATATGGTTAGTTTACTAATATGGAACACTAGGCACATGTTGTGAAATGGAGAACCGTTGATATCTAGACTGTAATTTTTTTTTGGTTGGTCTACACCTATTACCTTAAATGATCCGATCTTACTGATAGACAACTTATAAAAATGTAACTTAATTTTCTTATTTCTTCATCCATATTTTGTCAAACATTCTTTACCTCGCTTCGGGTAATAATATGTGCAACTTTTGTCCATATTGCCTATGTATCTTGTTTACGAGGTCTCATTATATGTTTAAAGTCTCCTATATTACACATACAACCTATACACGTCCCTTAAGAAAGCATTATCCTCGATTGCGTTAGCAATAAACTTGAAACGTATATCATTTTGGATAATTCATCAAACATACTAAGATACAGCATATCCTTTTAGTTTTTCTTGAAAATCCATACTCTTTTCTGATCTTCATTTTCACTGGTTAGTCCGTTATAAATTCTAGATGAACCTCTTACCAGGTTAAATCAGATATTAGGATATTGGTATCTTAACAGATGTACCATATTCTTTATAACTGTCATTTTTACAAGTAGCGCAAAATTTGCAGGCTTTGACATTGCCTGATATATTCTTACTCCTATTTTTTCTGTAGAAATATTTGGTAATCAAAACTATTGTTTTATCTACTTTCAAATGACCTACTCACTTTGAATCGTTTTTAAATTGAATTATTGTTTTTTTAAATCCTGCGACATGGTCAGGTATTAAAGGACTATTATTATCAAAATCCTCACTATTTTTCTTCTCTGTCTCTACTCTTGAGAGAACATCATATTTACCATTCTTTTTCCATAGTCTATAAACTATCTCAAACCATGATATGTTTAACAATTCCTGTTTTGCCCAGGAATTAGCAATTGCTGTTTGGAAGCGATCTTCAAATTTTAAAGGTCAAAATAAATAATTTATTTTATAAAATAATTTATTATAATTTAATTATATTTATTAAAAATAAAAAATAGGGTTTTTTTTATATATTTTCATTATATATGTAATAATATAAAACAATATATTTAAAAATAATAATAATACATAAAATAATTAATTAAAAATAAATAATAATAATAATTAAACAGATATAATAATAATAATAATAATAATAATTAAATAAAAAACTAATTTTATTTCTCTATATATTTTGATAATACTTATATTATATAATAATAAATAATTTAGTTTAATTATTATATAATTATTTATTATTAAATTATATTTTAATAAAAATTATATTTATTAAAAGATAAAATTTTTATTATTATTTAATAAGTTTTTATTTATTAATTACTTTATTATTTTTAATTGTATTAAATAACTTTGTATAACCCTAAATAATAATATATATATTTTTATATTTTTATTTATTGTTATTAAAATTTTTTTATATTTTTTTTATTTACTTTTTTTTTGTTTACATTATTTATTATTATTATTATTTTTAATCTTTTAAAATAGTTTAAATAATTATTTAAAAAGTGCACTTTCTTAGTTATTTTTTTATTTTTTAATTTTAATAATTATTTTTTTATATTTTAATTTTTAGTTTTTCTCTTAAATAAATTCTTATATAATGTTATTAATAAAATTTTAATAAATAATTTTATAATATTTTTTACTATTAATATTATTACTTATTATTAAAGAATTAATTTATTTTATATACAGTTTTAACAAAACTCATAATGAAATATATTAATATTATTAATTTACAAAAAAAATTAGACTTTGCAAAAGTGAATAAAGGCATAAATACAAAATAAAATGAAATTTAAAAAAAAAATATATTTTTAAAAAATAATATATTTTTTTATAAGAAAGCTTGATTTTTAATTTTCTATTTTTATTTATTTAATTTATTTATTTTGTAATAATTAAAGAAAAAATTGATTATTAAAAATTAATAAACTAATAAAGTAAAATAATTATTTTTTAAAATAATTTATTTAAAATTTTAATAATAATGAATAATTTTTTTAAAAAAATTAACATGTTTTTATATTTTAAATTATTTACATTTTTAAACAATAAAATAAATAAAAGAATTAATTGCTATAAATATTTACAAATAAAATAAAAAAGTTTTAATTATATTTGTTTATAAAAGTTATTTTAATAATTGAAATTGAAATTGAAATTGAGTTATAAAATAAATAAATATTAATTATTAAAAAAAATTAAAAGTATTTTTAAAACTATTTTAATTATGAAATTTTTGTTTTTTGTTTTTTTTGTTTATAAGAGTTAATATAAAAAAAATTGTTTATTAATAATATACAAATTTATTATTTTGTTTACTTAAATTTTAATAAAGAGAAAGAATATTGATGATTAATTTATTTTGATTTTAATGAAAATAGTTAATGAATAATTAAATTAATATTATTATTATTATTATTATTATTATTATTATTATTATTATTATTATTATTATTATTATTATTATTATTATTATTATTATTATTTATTTTTATTTATTTTTATTTAATTAAATTTTCATTAATCAACTTCAGTTTTAAGAAGATTTAATTTTTTGGATTAAGTTTAATAGGAATTTGTTTTTCATTGATAATTTTGATTTTATAATTTTATAATTTATCAATTACCAATGTAACAGATACATAGTAAAATGATGTCTATCCAATGATAAACTTATAATTACGTAATTTATCGATAAACAGTTAGCAAGTTCCGATTAATAAAATAAAATCTTTTTTTAAGTTTCGTATAGTAATTATACTTTAAATTTTATTTTATTTTTAAAATTTGCTTTATATTTATTTATATAGTTTTATATAGTTTAGTTAATGATAAGTAAATTAATTTAATTAAATAATTTACCCAATCATTCATTTATTTTATATATACAAATATTATTGTACCTGTAACTGTAATGTACTAGTGTTATTATTAACGTAATTTGTATTAACAAAATATTATATTATTAATTAAAAATTAATAATTAAATTAATATATAATAAATATTTAGTGTAAACTCAACCTCTTACTAACGGATAGAGTAAATAGTGTTGTGTTATATTACTTGGGTTTTGAATTAGAATTATTAATAAATAGTAAAACTTTTCTTAGTATAACCCAAATAGAGAGGTGTCAAATTATTTTAGTATTTGTATATTTATTATTCGCTATTGGTATATTGAAATTTTACCATTATTTGGATAAAATGACATTTTTCGAAATTAATTTTTAATTTATACTTATTAAAAATTTCGAGAACTTTTCTTATATGTTGGTAATGATCGTCAATAGTTCTAGAATAAATTAGAATATCATCAAATGAATTATATATACAATAATTAATTAACCGAAAAAGAATTTAATTCATTTCTCTTTAAAAGGTAGCCTGGGGCTCAAGTTAATCCGAAGGGTATTACTCTAAATTGATAATTACTAAATTTTATTATGAAATAGTCACCTCGATAGTATCTTCATCGATTAATATTTGGTAATATCCAGAGTAAAGGTCTATAGTAGTGAAAAATTTTGCACAACTGGTGAGAAGCGAGGGTTGTAACCATAATTTACGTAAAACGGTGATCTATTTAACGATTCTTGAATAGTATTATTTTAGTAAATTCTGCTAATTTTGCCAATTTGAACCTTTAAAGTTAGAGTAGCATATTAGGAATTGTTCTACAACGGAGCTTACCCTCTCCTTTAATCGTTGGTTTGGTGGTGAAAGGGAGAAGAAAGTTTCATTGAGATTTTGAGAGTTTTGCAAATAAATGTCCAGAATTTAGAGGAGAATTGAGTATTACTATCGGAAAGAATTTCATATGGAAGTCTATGAAGTCTGAATATATGAGTTATAAATGTATTAGTAGTATCTTCAGATAAAGGGAATGGAATAAAATTACCCATTTTAGTGAATTTATCAAGTACAACAATAATACAAGTAAATCCATTAGAAAAGGATAGATCAGTGATAGAACTCATGGAAAGCGAAGCCAAAGGTCAGTGTAAACTTTTATTGTGGAACAGATTACAATTACAATTACATTAAAAGAAAATAACACTAATATTGATATACTATTATAATTTGTTTTATTAAAAATTTCTTTTTATTAAACTCTCTTTTCATTAAAAATTTATTTTCTTTGTTATTAACTGTAAAATAGTTAATAACAACTACATTTAATAAATAAAAAATTTTACATGTATTTATATTTTCTCTTAATTATATTATAATATACTGTTTCTATTTATTTTAACATATATTCGATATAAAAAAAAAAACCTGATTTAATATTAAATAAAGTTATAAAATAAACAAAAACTAATTCAAAAAGCTTTTTATTCAATTTGTTTCGACTCAAATTGAATAAGTGCTTATTTATTATTTATTTATTATTCTTTTATTATTAATACTATTAATTATATATTCACTTATATTAAACTAAACTATTATTAAAATATTTTATTACTAAATTTTAAGTTATTTAGAAATTCTTCTTATATTTCTAAATTTGTAGATCGTATAAAAAAATATAGATTTACTATTAATTTATATAAATCAATTCATTACATAAATTAGTATATTTTTACGGGAGTATTGCATTTCGACATAATTTATGTTTGATCATTTATTCATGCATTACAATGTGGCTTGTAAAAATAAATGAATAGGAATAGGGTTAAATTTATTTTTATTTTTATTTTTATTTTTTTTTTTTTTTTTTTTTTTTAATTTTAATAACATTTTCAGTAAAATATATATATATATAATAAAGTAATAAAATAAAAAATAAATAAAAAATTAAAAAAATAAATAATAAAGTAAAATATAAAATATAAAAAAAAAGAATAAAGTAAAATAAAAAATAAAAAAAAAATAAATAATAAAGTAAATTATAAAATATAATAAAAAAAAAAAAAGTAAATTATAAAATATAAAAAAAAAAAAAAAAAAGTAAAATATAAAAAAAAAAAAAAAAAAAAAGAATAAAATAAAATATAATATTAAAAAAAATAGATTTAAATAAAAAAAATTAAAAAATAAAAAATAAAACTTTTAATTTAAAATATTTATAATAAATGAATGATCAATTAGAAATAAGTGAAACTAATAAAGTAAAAAACCGAATCGTTCTAAATAGAAAATATAAATTTAATTTGTGCTACATAACGAATAATACAAAAATATTCAAATGTACTAAATATAAAACAGTTAAAAAATGTAAATCTTACATTATTCTAAATGATAATAATAAAGTAATAAAATATGAAAACAAACATACTCATCCAGGAAAAGAATATGATGCATCTGGTATCAATAGTAAAACATAAAATGAAAAATGAAATTAGAAAAACCTCAACCCCATTTGATATAAATCCAAAACATATATATAATGAAATATCTGAAGAAATTGGATTGATATGCCCTGAATATAATTCAATTAAATCCTAAATATCAAGATATATTAAAAAACAACTACCTCCTGATATATCAAAATTTAATGAAATTCCAGATAAATCTGAATATTATATAAACGAAAGAGATGAAAATTTTATGATATATACAAATTCTAATATTATAATTTTTCAATCATCATTCCGCATTCCAAACAGAATTGTTTATAAAATACAACGAAAATATGTTTGCTGATGGTACATTTTATATTACACCAATATTTGGTTATCAAGTGTTTATAACAAGAGTATTTGCTCCAGAAATAAATAGTTTTTATACTACATCATTATCTATATTAAATAATAAAGAACAAACAACCTTTGAATTGTTATTTGAAGAATTAAAAAAGAATGAAAGTAAATATAATAATAATATTATAGTTACACCAAAAATTTTGCATTGTGATTTTGAAAAAAATATATCTAATGCTTCCATTAAAATATTTCTTAATATTACTATTAAATATTGTGTATGGTATTATAAAAGATCGTTAGAAGTTCAAAAAAATAAATTATGTTATAATGAAGTTGAAAATAATCATAAAATTTATTTGTTATATAAAGCTATTACAAATTTTCCTTTTATAAATCCTGAATATATATTTGATATTTATAATTATATTAAAATTATATGTCAAATATATAATTATTTCAATTTTTTAATTTTTTTGGAATATTTTAATAAGACTTATTGTAAAAGGAGACACTAACATAGATTACAATAACAAATGACGCAATAAATTTTATTTTATTAAAAAAATTTTTATTAAAAATATATTTTATTAATATTTAATATTTATTAATAGTTATTTGTTCAATAACAATTACATCGAAAAAAAATGTGAAAAGTATCTTCTATTTATACTTTTCCTAAATACATTGATAATATATTATTTTATTTAAATTACATATATTTTAATATAAAACTATCCTAATGAATTTTATTAAATAATAAATTTATAAACTATAGCAAAATTTAGAAAAATATAATTATTAATTAAACTAAATACTAAATAATTAAAATTAAGTATATTTATTATCTATTTATTATTTTAATATTATAAGTGAAGTCTTTATTTATTTTCGATTTAAAAACAATGATAAAAGAGTCATGATTAAATTTTGAAACTTAATTTTCACAAAATAAATTATTAATTTATTTTGTTTTAAACTTTAATTAATTCATTTAAATTATTTTAAAACAATAATTTTCTCAGAATTAAATTTTATAAAAATTATTACATTAAAAATTTGTCTTGTGGCTTAAAGAATATAATTCAAAAATTTAGTTCATATGATTTATTTACTTTGTTTATTATTTTATAAATCAAAGAATAATTTACATTCTTAAATTACACAAGAAAAATTTTTATTTTAAAATGTAATTGGGATAATCACATCTTTACACTTATTTATATAAATATGATATTCAATATTGGAATTATTATAAAGATATAAACCACATAACAAATAATGCTTCAGAATCTTTTAACAATTACTTAAAAAAATTGTTTTACAAAAAACCTTCTTTATATGAATTGATTTATCATTTAAAAAGAGAAGAATCTTTATCTTACAATAATTACAAAAGGAAAATTGAAGGAGTTTGTAATAAAAAAAAAAAGAATATTAACAAAAACTGATGAAATCAATGATTTCATTAAAAAATACAAAAAAAAGGAATCCGAATTAATTGATAAAAAATTTGATAAAAATGATATCATTGATTTATGTTATAAATGTTTATTAGAATTAAACAAGCTCTATAAATTTCTAAATAATAATTAACTAGAATTTATATAGTTAAAATTATATCAATATATTTTATTTATATCAATTTCAAAATATTTTATTAATATCAATATCAATATTTAAATTTTATTAATAATAAATATTTAATATTATAATAAATTTTATTCTATTATTTAATTAATTTAATAATAAAATATATAATTTTATTTATTTTATTTGAAAAAAATAAAATGGAAAGGTTTTATTATTAAAATATTTAATAATAAAATATAATAATAAAATAAAATTAAAAAAAAATAAAAATAAAATAAAATTCTCAACAGAAAACTTATTTATTCTTTTTTTGTTTTTTTTTTTATTTTTTTAATGCTATAATACAATAAATAAAAATATACATTGAAAATGGTGGCGTATTACATAATTTATACACATTGTACTAAAATTTATGATGTTTATACATAAATTATGTCGAAATGCTTCACATTCTATTTTTACATAATTTAATGTATTTGTATTACTTTGTAAAAGTGAATTATATTAAATATTTTAATGCACAAAATAAATTAATTAATTTATTAAAGATATTGATCATATCTTTACAGTCTTCCACGACTGTAAAGAATTTCGAGAGGTTTCAAAAATCCATAAGGTTTGTGTCTTGAATCCTTTGAGCGACAACAAATTTCATAATATTTAATTTATTCTTTATTATCTTTATCTTTTTACATAGATGACCACCAAAAATCGTTATTAATTAAAGAGAAAGTTTTCTTGAAACCAAAATAACCAGTAGACTGGGAGTTATGACATATATTCAATACTTAAGAACGACATTTAAAAGGAACATAGATCTTTCCATTGAAGTGTAAGAAGTTATTGCTTAAAGAAAATTTATTAGATTTTGGTAAGTTTTGTTTAGAATTGAGTTTTTTTTTTTCAGATTTCTTTATAATATTTGTCTTTCTTGTATTCATGGAGTATTTGATCATTTAAAAGAGGCAATAGAAGCAGCAACACAAAAATTATCAGGTTTAAGTACGTTAAAAGGAATATCATAGAAGTGTTTTTCTTCATTTGATGCACAATCAGTTCTTCGAGAAAGAGCATCAGGTTTACTATTAATAGATCCTGCACGATAGGAGATTTTGAAGTGAAATTCTGATAAGAAAATAGCCCACCGAACTAGCCTTTATGACATTTTCTTAGGTTTCTTTTGGTATATAAGATTACAATGGTCAGAGAAAATGGTGAAAAGTACTGAAGTTCCTTTCAAAAAGTGTCTTCATTGTTCTAAGGCTTCAACAATTGATAAAAGTTTTTTATCATAAACTGGGTAGTTTTTCTCAGCAGCAGTAAGGGATTTTGAGGCGAATGTAATAGAATGAATTTTATTGTCTTTTTGAGAAGTTTGGAAGAGGATACGACAATAGTGAAATTACTGACATCTGATTCGAGAAGGAAAGGGAGATCTCGGTTAGGGTATGCAAGTACTGGAGCAGAAGAGAATTTGGATTTTAATTCGTCAAATACTTTTTGAGTTTAGGATGTCTAAAAGAATTTCTTATTTTTCTTCAAAAATGAATGAAAAGGATGTGTTAGAGCCGCAAATCCAGGAATAAAGTGTCAGTTATAGTTAAAACGCCCTTAGAAAGATTGAAGTTGTTTTATATCTGTCGGGGCAGGCCATTCAAGAATAGAAGAAAGCTTTTTATGGTCCATAAGGATACATTCAGAGGAAATTTTGTGTCCAAGGAAATCCAAATAAGGAGCGCAGAATTTACATTTCTCAAGTTTAGCATACAAACCGGCTTTTCTCGGTCTTGATAAAAATTTCAATAAGATGTTCATAATTTGTGTCTAAGTCAGGGGAGAAAAATATAAAATCATAAATGTAACAAAAGGCGAATTTTCCGAGAATGCCTTCAAGAATGTCGTTGATAAAGTAATGAAACACGGCAGGAGCGTTCTTTAAGCCGAAAGGCATGACTAAATATTCATAACGGCCATATTTACTTGTAAAAGCTGTTTTGTATTTGTCTTCCTCTTTTATTCCAACAAGATTATAGGCTGATCGAAGATCAAGTTTTGAGGAGACTTTTCCTTTGGCTAGGTGTTCAATCATGTCAATGATTAATGGCAACGGGTAAGAATCACGAATTTTCATATAGTTCAGATGTCGGTAGTCAACAACCATTTTAATATATCATTCTTCTTAAGTACAAAGAAAAAAGTCGGGGATTTTGTTTTTCTAATGAATCTTTTTGATTGTATTTCGTCTATATATTCCTTGAGTGAGTAGATTCCTTTTCGGTTAAAGGGTAGATTTTTTATTTCTCAAATTCGTTTTTGCTTTACTGTTTTCAGTTTCTGATTGGCAATAAAAGTTGAATCAAAGTTGCAAAATATTGCCTTAAATCTGGCGTTAAATTCTTGATAATTATTTAGGCATGAGTCATTTTTTTCGATTAAAGTCGCAGCCGATATCATGGAAGAACCATAAGGTCTGGGAATAATATATGCAACTTTCGTTGGATCATTGGTGAATCTGTCACGCTGAAGCATGAAGATTAGATTCATCTTGTTTAAAAATTCTTTAAAGTAGCGACGATCTCCAGCGAAATCATCTTCATTGGTAGAACTTCTATTTAAAAAGTCATCTTCCTCCATTGTTGTATTGAAACTGATTATTGCAAAATAAATTTTTAATTCCTTTAAGTATTTTAATTAGACTGCCAAAAGGAAAAGTTGAATTTCCAAAAGTATTATTTTTATAATTGTTGAAATAACGTTAATTTTCATTAAATGGACTTATATTGAATATTTATGGGATTATTTAAGGTAATTTCAAAGTTTCGCTCTTATGCCTTACAATTAAAAAATAACTGACAAAAGCTACTAACAAGAGGTATATACTAGACCTCAAAAATTAATATTAAAACTATATATTTTAATGTCGCTTTACCGTCACGACCTACCTCCGGCTTTAGGTGACTGAAGTTCATTATTCGCCAGAGCTAATAATGTTGTAATCAATCCGTCTATTAAAACATATTATAACAATAAAAAACACTATATAATTTAAACAAATAAAAATAAATAAATTCTTTTATTAAAAATATTCTTTTATTAATTATAAATTTCTCTTTTGTTATTAACTGCAAAATAGTTAATAACATCGATTTAATTGAGAAAAATTACATGTATTTATATTTCTTTTATTACATTATTAATATATGTTGTTATTTAATAATATAAATAAAGCTATTTTTTTATAAGCAAAAAATTTTAATTAATAATTTTATTATTTATTAATTTACTAAAACTAAAATTAGTTTATTAAACTATTTATTGTATTTATTATTTTAATAGTTATAATAATTTTAATTATATATTTAATATTGAAAAACTATTTTTTTTTAATATTAACTATTTAAGATTATTCCTAAATTAATATTTAACTATTTAAAACCAAACTAGGCTAACTAAACTAATTAATTAAATTAAAATATATTCAAATTTAAAAAAAAAATATTTAGTAATAATTAATTACACAAAATATTAAAATTTATATTATTTTTAATAATTCCTCTATTTCACACTGCTGTTCTTTCAGTTTATTAACTTACTCGAGCTGAATGTAGGACTTAACGCCTGATCCTACCAGCAAAGGCCAATGTGAAATTCGAGAAAAGTAAAAATAATAAAGGAAATATAAAAATAAAGGTCCTCGGTATTGATTCTCCTTATTTGAAAATTTTATTATAATATTATAATAATTTTTTTTATTTGAATTATTTAACTAATTACATTTATATTTAATTTCCAATATTGATTTATCTAAAAATTATTAAATTTATTCACTTATATTATTATTAAAATTTATCTAAAATGATTTATATGTTCAGTTAATTTATTTACTAAATTTATCTAATGAATAGTGTATTTGTTCAATTAAATACATTATGACATTTATCTAAAATATTATATATTCATTCAATTATATATCCTAGAGGATTTATTTAAAAATAATATATTTGTTTACTGAGATTTGTTATTGAATTTATTTAATTAATATTCATTCATTCCTTTAATTTTTAATTTTTTTTTATATACTAAGCTAATTTAAAATTAAAAATAATTTTATTTTTTATTTTTTACTAAATTTATTTAATTGATGATTTTTTTTTTTTTTTTTTTTTTTGTATTAAAGAATTTAAAATTATTTTTCAATTTGATTTATAATATTTAATTTCTGACAATAATTAATTTATGGGGTTAGAATAAATTAGTAATTATTATACAGTATGGTAGTAAAAATCGGCTTTAAAGTTAATTGCTAATTTGATATGGCTTGCTAAATTCAAAGTAAATAGAAATAGTTATTAGAATAAAATACCTAACGAAAGTGGCTTATTCTGTTAATTTACTGCAAAGGTTATTTATATATGAGTGGCTAGATTGTATATTAGAATAGTAACAAAGAGTGGTAGCCTTGAAAATAATGAACCTAATTAAAAGTTGCTTGTAATATCCAAAGAAAGTGGCTTATTATATATATATTGAATATCCTGAATATTTAAAATTATTTAAATTGAGTAGTTAGGTTAAAAGGTATGATATCAAGATTGGCCTAAAGCTATTACTTGGAATAATCTAAGAATCAGAAGAAATAAAATTTGCCTAAGAGAAGTATTAGAAATAATAAACAAAGGATATGGCTTAAAATTTTCCTAGTAGAGTGATTTGTTTTGACCAGAAGTGTTAGTAGCCCAAGAGTAGTAGTCCTTTTAATACATCGGCCAGAGCAAATTGCACCAAGGTACGTACATAGTTTCAATGAGCGCTTTTATTGTAGCAATTAGGGTTAAACACGACAGGTCAGTGAAATTTGAAAAAGGAAAGTAATTTGAAATATGTTTTATAAAATTAAGTTTTATTAATATTAAAAATTTAAAATAACATTTAATTACTTAACTGATGTAATATTTCAAATTACTTGTATGTTAATTAATAAATTAATTAAACAATAATTAATAAAAGCACGAAGAAAAAAAATTTTTTCATTCGTGAAGTTCGCACTATTTATACTTTAAACGAAAAAAACAGTTTTAAAATGTAATAATAATTTTAAAGAAATATTTAGAAATATGTTAGTAAAGATTAATAATGTAAAACTTCTAGAAAATAGATTTTAATTAATGAAAATGAATCTTATAGAAAAATAAAAATATAATTTTTTAAAATAAGAATTTCTAAATTCATTTCGATTGAATTACTAACCTAAAGAATCTTTTTTTTTCTATAATTTATACAGAAAGAATATTAAAGAAATTATTATTAATAATTAATAAAATAATTAATTTTGCAAAATGAGTTGAGGTGTGAGTCTAATCCATGAAGCATTGATCATAGCCAAGGTAATTACCATTAAACCAAAATTTTAACTTTTCTAACTGAAGACTTCGTTACATTATTATTGTTATTATTATTGTTATTAATATTAATAATGTCACAAATATTAGTGGATTTATAATTGAAATTCACTAATAGATCAATTGAAATTTTATTTCGTTATTGACAAAATTTATTTTAAATTCGATTTAATTTTAAAAATAAATTTTATAAATATTAAATAGGGGAGTGGGTAATTTCGCCAAGTAGCATTTCGCCAAAATGAAAATTATTAAATAAATAAATAAAATTAAATATTATTAAATATAATAAAAACAAGTTTAAAAAAATTATTATGAATTTTTATTTATTTATTCGTTCTTTATTTATATCAATACAACTTGGTGAAATGCAACTCTCCCATTAAATAACTAGAAACAAAAAGGTTTGGACTAATTTATTAAAGATAGGAGAGTTGCATTTCACCAAGTGGTGTATTAATATAAACGAATGAATGAATATATAAATAAAAATTCAAAATAATTTTTTTAAACTTAAATATAATCAATATTAACAATATATAATTTTATTTATTTATTTAATAAATTTCAATTTGGCGAAAGGCGACATTTTTTTAATATAACACATTTTTTCAAAAATTTTGGGGAAATGCAACCTGGCGAAACGCCCTACTCTCATAATTATATAATTATTTATTAAAAGATTCTTATCAATATTATTCTATTATTATATTTTATATTGTTTATATACGTGTATGAATATATTAAGATTAAAAGTATTATTTAATTATATAGTTAATTATTATTTTATATTAGTATAAAAAGGAATTGAAATGTCATCCTTTAAAATCTTTGTAAGATTATAAACCAATATTAATCCAATAACATCAAAATAATATTAATTATAATAATAATATTTCTTAATTGTAATCTTAGTAAAATTTATTATTAAAATATATTAAATAAAGTTTTAATAAAACATAAATCTTAAAAGATTGAATTTCTTAATTAAAAAACTTGGTGTGTCATTAATTATTTAATTTTAATTGAATTAATGATGTTGGTATTAATTGTTATAATTAATATAAACATCTTGACCTGACCAACTTAACCTAAAACGAGAATTTATACGATACTCAATCCGCAACCTTTCTCAAAACTATAAAAAACTTAACAAATAATGCTTTTCTTATCAATTATTTTATTGTTTCTGTTATTTTTTCTTTTGTGATTGATTTTTAAGTTAATTTTTGAATTTTTTGATATTGTTTGAATAAAATATTTATTAAAGCACCTAAATCAAGAATCCAACAAGTAATATAATTATTTTATGAATTATTTGATGTATAAAGTTGTATAAAGAAATTAATTTACTTTTCATTGTCGGTATTAAAATCTGTTGAATTTATTATAATTATCTGAATTGATTTTTTTTTTCTTAAGAGAAATTCGTAAAAATAATGGCCTATTTTTTTTCTTTGTAGTAGTTACATCTTCTATTTTTTTCTTGTTTTTTGGCTGAGTTTTATTTTTTCTATTTTTATTTGGGATATTTCTTTTGTCAATATTTAAAATATTATTATTATTAGGTAGATTACCAATATTTGATTCCTTAATGTTTGATTGATTTCTGAGGATAACTTTTCTTCATATAGTCACACAGCATTTAATCCAATTATCATATTGAAAGACATTGATCAATCGAAGGTCTCTTTATTAATAATATATTTTATTATAAAATAAGAAAAGGATCAACAACGATTAAAAATAATTTTGTCGAAATTACTTTCTTTTATACTTTCTATTATATATTGTTTATACATTTGGTTATATTTTAATAAAATAAAAACATTTAAAATTTTATAAGGAAGGAGTAATTTCTAACATTAATATTTTTTATATTAATTTATTTATATATTAAAATACTCATAATTTAATACAAAAAAATTACTTACAGCTTCCACTACCATTCTTTACATTACACGTTTAAAAAAGAAAAAATTAAACATTAAAATATATTTATTAATATTTATAAAAATTTTTAAAAGAAAAATTTTAAATTTATTTTTATTTTAATTATTGACTGTATTATATGTTTTGAATTTTATTTATCAGTAATTAATATTCTCAGTAATGTTTTTACGCTATCCTAAAATATCAATCATTGTATTTATTAAATCAATTTTTATATACCACTGCATACTCCCTTCAAAAAAAATTGAAGTTATTCGATTCCCTGGAAAAAACAAGCTAACTAGACTAATTAAATATGAATTATCATCTTTTAGTACAAATGAATTTTTAAAATAAAAAAGTTAATATTAATTCTTTTTATTTATTTATTTATTTATTTATATAACATTATTTTCTATCTGTAAATGCTTTATATTTTTTTTATTTACAATTTAATTATAATTTATATAATATAAACAGACTAATTTTTTTTATAATCAAATCAAATTATTAAAAAAGGTTAAAAAGGTTAATTATTTATTTATAGTATTGTTGAATACTCTTTTTTATTAATGTTTAAGTGAATATTTTTCTATAGTATCAATATTTTTCTACAATATCAATACATTATTCCTGTCAATATTTTTTTAAAATAATGTAACTATTATTACTATTATAATTTGGTGTTTCTCAATTTTATCACTTCACAATTAAATAACTTTTTTTTAAATTTCTTATTTTAAATAGGTTTATTTTTTTTTTTTTTTTAATATTTAAAATTTTCATGAATAAACCTTTAATAACCTTTTTAATTCTATAAATTTTTTATAAATTTCTAATCCTCTCTTTTCTGTATATTAAATTTAAATAAAAAAAATAATAATAAGGAAAAAGAAAAAAAATTAATAATTTTACTTAAAAAATATTTTCATAAACATTTTATATCCACTTTCATAATTTTATTTTTGTATTATTACTGATACTATTTGAATACTTTTTTTTTCACAATTTACAAAGAAAACGAAGAAAAACTAAATGTATTAGAAGAACAAAAAAAAAAATTTACAAAATAATTATTTTTATCTGTAAAAAAAAAATATAATAAAATAAAAAATTAAATTTTAAAAATTGTTAACTATTGTCTAAAATATATACATACGCATATTTAATGAGTAATGGATTATATTTCTTGTTTTTTTTTTTTTAAAAAAAATCTTATATATATATATTTTTTTTGTCTTTTTATACTCCAAATAAAATTTGAAGTTTGAACTTTTTTTTTTTTTTAATAAATTTTTAAAATTTTTTATTTATCACAGACGCATAAATAAAAAATAAAAAAATAAAAAAAAATTTATTAATTAATTCTATCCAAAAATAAATAATAATAAATTTTTTTTTTTAGTGGATAAATAAAGAAGAAATTTTTTTTTTTTTTAACAATACTTATTTATATATTATTTATTTTTATTTTATTTTATTTTTTGTATATTATTAAATAATTAGTATTTTTTTTAGTTTAAAATTTTAAATAGCATTTTTAATTAATATTTTTATTTTATTACATAACTTTTATTATAATTAATAGTTTATTATAAATAAATAGAATATATTATAATAATATATAGTATATAGTTTATGAATATAGTTTTAAAAAATTTTTATTTTTATAAGCCTCTTTTATATAGTTAATATTAAAACATGTATTTAGCGCATTGAAATATGTATGATCCATCAAATATATTTTATACATATAAATGTCATTAAATTGTGTATACTTAAAAAATAAGTCTTTTGCTTCAAAATAAATAAAGTTAGTAAATTAACAAATATTGAGATTTTTATCAGATATAAAGTTTCATTTGACTATATAAGTTTGTGTAGAAATTTAGAATACTTAGTTAATTAGGAAATTTAGCAATTTAGAAATATAGAATTTTAGCAACTTGGTATAATTAGGATATTCAAGATTAACAACACTTGAATATAAACATAGGTAAATAAGAAACATATTAGAATTAGGAAATTAATATTTAAATGTTTCTTATATAATTTAGTAATTAGTAATTATAGTAATTAGTAATTTGTAATTAATAAAATAATTCATTAAATAACATTAGCATTATATTAATACATTTGTAAGATGACTGAAACAACTAAAACAATTCTTAATAGGATGGAATATGTCCTAGTTGAGAATAACTACAATGAATGGTAGGAAGACTTTATCCTAGAACTCCAAGGCGCTGTATTAAGTGAGTACGTTGAAAAGAACATAGAAGATATAATAAAAGAAGTAAAGGAGTTATAAATAACCAAAGATAAAAAGGAAAAAAATATCTTATTCGAAGAAGGTGAAAGTAAAATAAATAGTAAAAAAAAAAAAAATAAAAATAAAAATGGCAGTTATATTTAATGAACAAAACTAAAGTTAAAATAATAAAAGAAAAGTAAATCAAATTAAAAAAAAAAAAAAAGAAGAGTATAATATTATTTATTTATTTTTTTAATTAATTAAAAAAAAAAAGAAAGCGTTATAAAGTAAAAGTAATTAAGAATGTTGTACTCTAGTAGAGAAGTTCAAAAAAATGTAATTTTTTTAAAGTTTTTTCTTATATTCTATGCCATAAAATTTAATATTTAACACTATGGGATCATTATGTAAGAGAATATCTTTTTTTTTTTTAAGAAAAAAAATATAAGAAATAAATAAAAAAATATTTATAATTTTGGATAAAATGGAATTTACTAAAATACAAGTAAGGATTTAAATTAAAGGTTTATTATTATTACCATTCTTTCTATTTATTTATTTATTTATTATTTTATAATATTAAAATCTCAATATTATCTCAATAAAAATAAAAAAATAATAATCATATTATTATTTATTGTAATGCTAATAATCAAATTAATAAAAAGATAATTTTAATATTAAATAAATATAAATACAGAAAGTGAAAAATATTCTCTTAATAAATATCATAATAATTAAAGTTTATTATTAATTGAATAATAATTGAAATGAATTATTAAATATTTTTTATAATAAATAAATATATTTTAATTATATTATATAAATGTATAAATATATATCAAGAATTATATACACACTTTTTAGTTTTATATTATTTATAATATATTATTTAATTAATTTAATATATTATTTAATTTATTTATTTAATATATTAATTTGTTTTTATTGCTTTTTCAATTAATTAATATGATTTATCTATTTTATAATTATTTATTCATTTTTAATTTAATTTAAAATTTATTTATTTATTTATATATAATAAGTTTTTTGATATTAAGTACATTATATATTAGTTTTTCTAAATATTTAATCCACTTTTGGAATATAAATATAAATGTAATTTATATTATCATATCCGGTTTATTATTTTCTTTTTAAATACGGAATTTCTTTTTGGAATGTAATTATAATAATATCATTAAAATAAACATGTAATGAATTATTTATACGAAAACTACGTCCTATAATATTAATCTGTTTATTAAGTTATTGTTAGCAGTTTATTAAACATTAAAGCTTATAATTCATGTTTTGGTTTTTAAAACGTAATAATTGAAGCTTTATATTATTAAGTAATAAAATAAAAATATTATATTTATATTTCTAATAAAAATTTTAACATACCGTAACTAATTAAATATCACTGAAATTAAAATATAATTAAATAACCAAAAAATTCAAATTATTTTACAATTAAAATTATAACACTATTAAATGTAGATATTTATTTATTAATTAATGATTTTTATATATATATATTTATATATTTTATTTAATAAATTGGATAGTATCAATAAATTATTGATATGTTAATCTCTTTAAATATAAAATAAAAAATATATTAAATAGTTAGCAGAGACATATATGATAACTTCTTTAATTAATAATTAATAAGTTTCATTAATATTGATTATTTTTTTTCCTTTTACTTAATTTTCATTAGATTTTATTTGTATTTTATTTTTTTTTTATTAATAATAACTTGGAGTCTCATAAAAAGGAAAATTGTATCGTTTAACAAACTTTATATCTTAATTTACCAGTTCTTAATAATTTAATTTTTTATTTGTTTTATTTGTTTACTAAAGTATGTTTATCTTCATTTTATTAAGAAGTTCTTTTTTTTTTTTTTTTTTTATTTGTTTTTTTCCTTTAAATAAATTAATAATCAAAAAAAAAAAAAAAAAAAAAAGAAAGAAAAACAATAAGAAAATAATAAGCAACTTTATAGTTAAATCTATTATTCAATAGTCATTCTTAATTTTTAATACTTTACTTAAAATCTACTTTAATTTTACTGGATTATTAATTTACTTTTTAATATTTATTTAATGTCGTTTTAGACTTGCTGATTTTGATAATAAAACAAATAAGCAAAAAAAAAAAAAAAAAAAAAAAAAAAAAAAAAAAAAACTAATAATAATAATAATAATAATAAATAATAATAATAATAATAAATAAAAATAATAATAATAATAAATAAAAATAATAATAATAATAATAAAAATAATAATAATAATAATAATAAAAGGTGAAAGATAGATTTTTATAATTTATTATTGCTTAGTTTTCATATTTTTTTTTTTTAAGTTTAATGATATTTAAATATCAAGTAATAAAAACAAGAAGAGAATAATTATTTTTAGCAAAATTTTTATTAATAAAAATTCTATCACTTAATAAATAATTTTATTAACAATCACAAAAAAGTATATGAAAAATAATTAAAATATTAAATTTATTTATAATTATTCTAATCTTGCATATCTTAACTTTAAAAAAAAAAAAAAAAGTTAATTTTATTTCTTTATTTCATTTTAATATTTAATAATAATAATAATAATTATATTAATAATAACAACGATATTAATAATAATAACAACAACAGTAAAGAAAAAAATATTGAATAATTTATAACATATTTATTTAGTTTACTTCTTATTTTATTTTATATTAAAAATTATTTAAAAAAAAAAAAAAGTGGTTTCATTATTTGATTTTGTTGAAATTTCTGAAATTAGAATAAAAAATTTTTCTTAAAATACTTTTAAATTACATCAACATTTTAAATTACAATTTTATTAAGAAAAAAAAAATTTAGCTGTAATAAAAAAAAAAATAAATATTAAAAATAGATAAACAATTTATTATCTTTCAAACAAGCTTTATTTTATGACATTTCCTTATAAATTGGTCTGAAATGTAAATTGAATGTTAATTCAATATCATCAACATTTCAAATCTTTTTTTTTTTTTTTTTTTCTATTTCAAATTTTTAATTATTGAAGTTCTAATCGTTCTAATTGTTCGAAACTGATACTAAAGAAAAAAAAAACTTTAAAATTTTATGGAATATAAATTTCTTTGAAATGAGTTGAAATTTCGAAAATTCAGAAAAAATTTTTATTTTAATACTAAAAGTATATTACTTTGTATATACTAACGTGTTTTTATTATTTTTAATTTTTGTTTATATTTTATTTTAATTTTTTAGTTTATTTTACTATTTTATTGTTTTATTAAATATTTTATTTTAATTTGTACTTTTTTTTTTTTTTTTTTGGAAAAGTAAACTTGTATTAATTAATTTATATTCTCATTAAATGTATACAAAAAAAATTTTTAGGTAGGTGATAATTTATGGTTAAATTTTATTAAATAATAAAATTTAGAATATGTAAATTTTAATCGTAAATAAAAGCTTCAGACGTAATATCATAAGATTAATTAATATATAAATATTTTTAATGATATATTATACAATAAGAATTCTTTATTCAAAAAAAGATTATTATAATAGATTGATTATTAGTTATAAATAATTATAGTAATATTGATTTGAATTATGAAATTTTATAGTAAAAAAGAGGAAAGTTTTAATAGTTCATTGTAAGAATAAGGGATAATTTTTAATAAAAATAAATAAAAGTACAAAGGAGATTTTATTATTTAGTTGACATATTAAGGATAATAAATATATTATTAAAATACTATTAATATGTGCTTTTTTAGTCCCATTCTTTATTAATTTTTTTTTTCTTTAAATTCATGTAAATTTATTTGTATTAAAATATTATGAAAGCCTTTTAGGCTTATTATTTATAGGGAATCGAATCTTCGAAGTATCTTCTGCCGATACAGGTAGATATAATTTAAAATATTTTCATTTATAAACTATGTAATTTAAAAGTTCTTCAAAAAAAAAAAAAAAAAAAACATTTTAATTTTTATATTATTAATTTATCATTGTAATTAGATCAATGTAATGTCAGCAATGGAAAGAATTGTAAGTATCTAAACATTCGATATTTAAATATAATTAGTTTGATATGACAAGATTTTTCTTATTTATTATTATTATTATTTTTTTTTTTTAAAATTAAAAATAAAATTTAATTTAATTATGTCGCTTCCTATAGGTATTAGAAATAATTACTATTTAGTTAGTAGTAAAGATCTTTCCTTGACTGAAGAAGGTGAATCTGGTATACTATACTACTGTACAGGTGAAAAGGTAGAATGTGAGAGACAAAATGATATTGGTTACTACGTAATCGATAAGGAGACCGTTTATACCTGTCAAGAGGATGGCATAGGTATAACCTGTAAACGTTCCACCGTGACACTAGAAACCTGTTCCAATGCTAGACATATAGGTAAACTTTTCTCATCCTCAACCGATACAACTATTTCTCTCTGTCTCAATTATGATACTGAGGCAAGCACAATCGTTCTCGATGGCAGTAACACTGGAAACTATCTTGTCTATAAAAATGTTGATCCAAAGGCCAACGTTTTTGGAATTCATGGAGTAAATGAGGCTTATGCGATCATCGGAATCCAGGATAAGGTGGTTCGTCTCAACAGTACCTACAGCAATGGTCTCAAATATGTCTATGCAGATAGTTCCACCAATCGGATCATGGAGAAAGGTGATAAAAACTATCCAAAGGTAACTGGCTCTTCTGGAGAGCCCAATGAAGACCTCATCATGGAATTACTCTGTAATAACGGCCATTGCAAGCCCTCTGATACCGAAGTTACTCTGACTTCCTTCACTGAAGGTAAGAAGCTAACTTTTCATTCAAACAAATACAAAAAAAAAAAAAAAAAACATATAATTATATATATATAAATATAAAATATTATCGATTATTTGATTTTTTTTTTATTACTTATATATTATCGCTTTTACTTATTGCTTTCATATTATTTTAAATTTTATTAGTACTTGTAGTTGAAAATTTTTTTTTTTTTATTTTTTTTTTTAACATTTTTTACTTTTTTTTTTTTACTTAATATAATTTTATGAATATGTATTATTTAGGTATTAATGTCGTGAAAATTGGTAGTGCTGCAGCTGTAACCGATACAGATTTCACGACTGCAAGTGAGGCTAGAAATCTTCGTATGTACGACTGTGATTCGAACGGTGCCTGTGAAAAAATTGCTGGTTATGTCAGAATTACTACTGGTCCGGCCTACTACTACATTAGCTCCTCTGAGGGTGAGGATAAGGGAGCTCATGCTGTGGCTAGTGAACCCCCAACAGGAGGTTGTAAGGATAAATTGGGTCTGGTATACATGGAGAGCGAAACACCAAAACTCTGTGTGGATGAGTCGTTAGTAGTGGATCTCTCATCGATCACCACCAATCACCGAGAATTTATTATGGGTCTAGGAGAAAGTGCTAGCCCTTTCACCAATCTTGCTAACAAGTTAATGAAGGTAGAAACGGCCGCCAGTAATGTAAAGTACATCTATGTTGATAATAATTTTAAAGGTAAATACATAATATATAAATAAAGCAATTGATATAAAAAATAAATAATTAAATAAAAATAAATAAATAAAAAAAGATCAAAATGAAAAGAAATAGAATAAAAAAAATAAAATTAAATTTTCATTCATGAAATACTTAAAACAAAAAAAAGATCAAAATGAAAAGAAATAGAATAAAAAAAATAAAATTAAATTTTCATTAATGAAATACTAAACAAAAAAAAAAAAATTTAATATAGTTTATTAATATAAACTATATTAATTTTCTTTTTCAATCTTTACATTTTCTTTTTAATAATAAACCTAATAATGTTATTTTTTTTTCCTTTTTTTCGATAATAAACTTGTTTTTTAGGTGAAAATGGAAAGAATTATATTATGGAATTAAATAGTAAATATTATGCTTACAAATATAGGGAAGTGACAAACAGCTTTGAAAAAGATGATGAACAACTCAATGGCGTGAAAAACTACAAACCTCATCCTAATGCCCCGTACAATATCTATGAGGAATATTCTCTTACGGATACCTCTATTATAAAAAGTAATACTGATATTGCGGATTGGAAATTATTTAATTGTCGTCATGGCATGTGTGAAATGACTTTCGGTTTCATGAAGTCTCAAAATGAAAATAAATACTTCAAATATTATGCCGAATACGCTAGTGGTAAAAACAATGAAATATTAACCGAATCTTCTGGATTAGAAGATGAATGTACCGCAGGTAATACCTATAAATTAACCAAAACCGGAAAACTTTGCATTGTTAGTGGTGAGGAAGCCAGTAGAATATATGGGGCAATGGTTGATGGTGATGTCTACGTGGTTCCAACCACTAACAATGAAGCAAGTGTCTTCAAAAAGGCTGCTGGATTTGTAGTCGTTAAGGCAAGTAGTCGTTCTATCACTCTGGATAATCTCTATGAAGATTCAAATGCCGTACTTACCTATAATTATGCTCAGATTCTCACCAGTCAGATTACGGATACGGGGGCTGAAACCGATAATAAAGCAAAATTAATTCTTTATGATTGTTCGAAGGACGGTGTTTGTACACGAATAGGTGGTTATGCTATCAACGGGAACAAATACTATTCTATTAGTGCCACTCTTACTAATCCTAGTTCTGCTGTTGCCTATCCTATTACTGAATCAGTTGACTGTTCCAATAACATCGGTAAAATCACCAAAATTGGAAAGTCTATCTACTTGTGTTTGGATGGTACAAGTCTAATGGCCGATATTTCCCAACCAGGTTACTACGCTTTTCCAGACAATAGTCCATCCACTGGAAGTCCATTAACCGATAATGAAAAGAAAAAGATTATTCAAATAACAGAAAGCTTAATTGCCGTTGATCACACCTATGAAGGTAATTTTTTTTTATTGGAAATAAAAATAAAAAATTATTCGAAAAAAAAATAAAAAGAAAAAAAGATATTTTGTTGTTTTTGGAATATAAAGAGATAAAAAATAGTATCGAGGAGAATTTATAAAATAACTATTAATTTATTATAATTATATTGTTCATATTTCCTATAATATTTATTTTCTTTTTTTAAAAAAAAAAATTAAAAACAAGTATAAATATAGAGATATAAAATAATGCACCTAAATTTAAATTTATAACATATTTTAAAAAAAAAAAAATAATTATATATTTTAATTTTCCATTTTTTCTATATAATATGTAATTGAAAAATATTTATAGGAACTCCCGATAATGTAAAGTTTATCATTCAGAATGACAATGTATTTACTGTTTATAATCGTGCTACAAATGAATTCATCGTTGCAAGTCCACCCATTAATGGAATATTGATCTATGATGAGGACGTGGGTACTAATATTTTCAAGGAAGTGACTTCTCCTGAAACAGCCACGGCAGAAGACATTGTTCATTGGGCCCTCTTTGATTGCGCAAGTAGTGTATGTGAGCGAACCTACGGTTACGTCAAGATTGCTGATGGTAAATACTTGTCTATTCCTTGGGAAGGCGATAATCAATTACTGAACGATAGTGATATCGAAGACGTTCCATGTACCTCGGCTTCTCATGTCGGTAATCTTATGAAAGGTGGTAAGCTTTGTGTTGTTCCCCATGCCACAGCTGGCAGTGAAAAGGCCTATGCCTTGGCCAATGACAAGAAATACGTCCTTTCTAATGGAAACGCTAGCATCTTTACTACTTCCGCCTCAGCCAATACTTATTTCATTGTGAAGTCCTCTGCAACCTCCTTTACTCTTGACGCAAACATCGTTGGTGTCCAACTATTAAGTGTCGATACGAGCAGTAAGGAAATAGGTGTGATTGGATATAGTACGTCAGACGATCGCGCTAACATTGGACTCTATCAATGTAACACGAATTATGTATGCACTAAAATTTCAGGTTATGCTAAGGATGGCAATGAAGGAGTATATTATATAGTGGATACAAGTAATGGAGCTACTGCTTTTACACCCTCAGCTGCCAGCTGTTCCGGCAATATTGGTAAGATCGTGAAGGATGAGAATGATGTTAAATATTTCTGCTTGGGAACAAGCACTAAACTTTCTTTAGCCACCCCACCCAACGGATATTATGTCGTCGGTACGGTCAGTGATGGAGTACCTCTGTCTTCAAATAAATTGTTGAAATTCACTGCCGATTACATTGTGGTAGATTCCGGTTTTGAAGGTAACTCGATCCACAAATACATCAATTATATTGTTAATTATTAAATTTAAATTATTTACTTTAAAAAAAATTTTTTTTTTTTTTATTAATATTTGAATTTTTTTATGGTATTAAATTTTCAAAATATTTATATTATTAATATTTTATTGTTATTTTAATATTAATATTAATATTTGATTTTTATAATATGAATCTATCTATCTATCTATCATTATTAACTAACTAACCATATATATATATTTTTGTTTTTGTTTTTGTTTTTTGATGATTAAAAATTCTAGATACTTCTGATATTAGTTATTTACTTGAAACAGAATCAGAAGTCTTCAAGACCTATACTCAATCTAACGGTAGCTTTAGTGAAGACACATCCTACACAAAGATAATGCCATTTTTAAAAGAAGGAAGTTCCAACTTATATCGTGAAGTATCAGATTTAAATGACATCGCTTTAGTTGATCTTCCGAACCTTTTACTCTTTAATTGTAATCAAGGTGATTGTTTAAAAATAGTAGGTTATATTGTTTATGGTGGATCGGCTATTACTAAATGTGATTCCTCCCATTGTAATAATAGCGCTTCTGGAGATGTAATAGCTGATAATTGTACGGCAATAGGTAAAATTAAGCTTAATGGTAGTAAATTGAACTACTGTTTGGCAGCCACTGGAAGTGCCACCGAATTAGATTCAAGTAAGGTCTACTTCACAGGAACAACCGTTAGTCAATGGATAGTGAACGAAGACAAAACGATTATTGCCAATCCTACTCCAGGTAAACAAAATAAGCATATATATATATTTTATTTGAATATTATGAAAATTAGAAAAAAAAAAGATAATCAAACATATAAATAAGATTTAAAAAATAAAATATAAATGATTGATACATTGAAAGTACTAAAAAAAAAAATAAAAATAAAAAGCAAAAATACTATTAAATAATATTAATAATTTTTAAGATAAATGTTTTGAAAATAGTCAAAGATAAAAAGAATGGATATAATATATACATTTAAAAACATAAATATATATATTATTTTATAAAAGAAAAAATTAAACAAATATATATTCATTAAATTATTCCCAATTATTAGTTTTATGAATTAATTAATAGTTAATAATTTAACAAAAAACAGTGATATTGTTACACTATTTTATTTATGACTTTTCTGTTTTTTTTTTTTTTTTTTTTTTTTATTATTATTATTATTATTTTATTTTTTTTTTAAAATTTAATTAATCATTTCGTATTCTTTTATTAATTTAATTCATATTATCAATATTTTATTGTTACCATGATATGAAAAATAATAAAGAGGATGGTATTTACCTCACTAAAAGTAGTGCTGTTGTAACGGATACAACACCAGCAGATCAAATCATCTCATGCAGTGGAAGCTGTACAGCTAAAGCAGTCAGTACAATTACCTCTTCCGAAGTTGGCTATCATATGGATGCCTTTAATCAAGGAAACCTCATCCATTGTGTCACCACACCTTCTATTTCATGTATTACTAGTTCTTCTGGGGCCACGGATGCCTCACCTAAATATTTCCTTCAAGCTGGGTCCACACCAAGTGTTATTTCCTGTAAAACCAATGGTTGTGTATTAGAGGATAAGACCGCAGTGAAGGGTTACTTTATTAATTCAGCTGGAACCACTGGAAAGGCTGTGATATCATGTAATGGTACTCAATGTTCTGAATTGGCAGATGTTTCCACTTGTTCGGTAGTTGGAAAGGTGAAGGTTTCCGGAGGTAAAGTTTATTTCTGTGTCTCCACCACCGATGCGGACCCCACTCATGTAGAAATTAAGATTGATGCCTCTCGTTCTGAATCCACAAAATCTTTCAAATTAGCCAATGATAATGATTTCCCTGGCTTCAACAAAGATCAATACATCTCCGTTAAAATTGGAAAAGATGGCACAGCTCTTTATCAAGCACCAGGAATTGCAACAGGTAAATAATAAAAATAAATTTTATTCATAGTGAATTTCAATTTTTTTGAAAAGATAATATGAGAACTTTTTTTTTATTATTTAAATTACTTATTAATTTTTTTTGGATAAAGAAAATATATAATAATATATATAATATATATCAAATAATTTTAAAAAAATTAATTCCTTGATTATAATAATATGTTAATTATATATATTTATGTATTTTTTTTTAATAATTAATTTTATATTTTTTTTTATATTTATATATTTATATTAATAAAAAATTTTAATTTTTTTTTTTTTTCTAATTTTTTTTCCTTAAATCCACTATGGAATATTAGTTATTCCTGAATGTGGAGATGGTGATAACCCTAATAATCCAGCTGTTGCTGATGGTTTATGTAATAAACGTGGTGGAGGTACTATTGCCAGTGGAAAGGTCTGTCTTAAAAGTGGAAATGCAGGACTATACTCATCATCTTCTGCCTGTGCAATTGATGGTACATTAGTGGATAGTAGTTATTATGTCTTTAAGTGTGTAAACGCCGATGACTGTGTTAAGCTTAGTGATGGAACTGATATTACCAATTTAGTAAACACTGACAATGTCTTAATTTATCAATTTAGTACTGGTCCATTACTTACTCAATTGAAGAACAAGTACTATCTAGATACTACCAATAATAGACTTTTTAAATGTGAATCGGATGGTAAATGTGCCGTCGTAGATAAGGATGGTTATTACTCCATTGATAATGCAAATATCATTGGAAATGATGCTAGTACTAATCCATTAATTGGAATTGCAACAAAAGTAGCTACTCCAGTGGCAAAGGCCACTATTGCTAATGGATCTAATCTTGGACCTTTCTACTACATCGATGGAAACTCGTACGTTAGTGATTCCAACTACAATAAATTACATAAATGTTCCAGTGACGGTGAGAGTGCAGTTAGTTGTACCAGTTACACAAATAAGAATGCGGATGCCGTTTACCCAAACAATCCAATAAGAAATTCAGTAACGAGTGCCTTAATTAAATGTGATGGCACGTATTTCACTCTAGCTAATGGTGTGAACACAAAATACTATGTCAATGGGGATAGTGCTGCCAAATTTTTAATTCTTTGTGGCTCTGGGACTGGATGTGTGGCTGATAGTACGGCAAGTGATAGTAACGTTTATCTCGATGAAATCTCTGAAAGCTCTGAAAGCTATACGAAATTAATTAAATGCTCTGGAGATGATACAATCACATGCACTTCAGCCACTGTTAATGCTAATGATGTAGGATATTATACTAATGGAGCCGCCTCAACAACAAATCTTATTAAATGTACTAGTGAAAATGACGCTGTAACTTGTGCAGTATCAGCTGCTCCTGCTAAAGGTTTCTTTAAAAATGCTGGTAAAACAAGTTACTCTTCCTGTAAGACTACATCCAATTGTGTTCAATATACACCAGAAGCTACCTCTTGCTCAGAGAACATCGGTGAGTTGACTACTTCAGGTGTTCTTTGTCTCGATGAAACAAAGACGGCAGACTTCACAGAAGGAGATTATTTAGTAGATATTGGATCCACAAGTAAATTTCCATCACTTGGAGGTTCTGCTGGTACAGCTAATCATTTTGGATACGTGGAAGCTAGTAGCAATGCCATTACTTTGAATGAAAGCAAAAGTGGAATAGTCAAGGTCAATCCTACCACTATGGCCATTGATAGTAACGGTAGTGCAAAATATAATTGTAGCAGTGGTGATTGTCAATACGTGGAACGTAAGTTTTTCTTATTTTATAATTTATATGATTTAAAATATTTCTATTTAATCATTATTAGCAATTAAGTAATATTAAATAGTTAAAAAAAAAAAAAATTACGAAATTTTAATTTTTATATTAATTTATAAAATTTAATTATATTTTTAAAAATATAAAATTATTACATTATTTCGTAATATTTATAGCGTGTACTATTAATTCTTTAGTTGGAAGTCATTGTAAGTAGATTTATTTTTACTTTAAATATTCTAATACAAAATTATTTTATCAATTCTTGACTAAAATAATTCAAATATGATATTAAATTATTCAAAAAATATTATAAAATATTAAAAAAAAATAATAAAATTAATTAATAGGTACTGAAAATGCTTATTACCTATCCAGTACGGATTGCTCTACCGCAAATTGTACTCCAGATGAGGAATCACTTGCAGGTACCTATCTCTTCCTTTGTACTTCTACAAATGGGGCTTCCTGTGCTAAAAAGGATAAAGCCGGTATTTACATTAAGACCACCACGGAATATTACGAATGCTCAGATACCTCATGTACCAAGAAGACAGATACCATTGCTGCAAAAGATGGTGATTGTACTAGTGGAACAATAGGTAAACTTTATGAAAATGGTGGAAACTACTACATGTGTCTCAAAGGATCTGGAGAACCAACTCAATTAACGTCCGAAGTCAAAGTTATTCCTCACTTCAATGGAAGTAAGTTTGGAACTTCTTCTGGTAAGTATGCTATGGTAACAGTCACTTCTTCTGCAACAGAAAAATCCGTTGTTTTGAATAATGCTATTACAGATGGTAAGTAAAAAGATTTAACAACAAAATTTATATTTATAAATGATTAATAAATCTATATTTAATCATCAATTTATCAAATATTTCTCTAACAAAAACGCTTGATGAATCTATTTTATTTTTGTTTATTCTTCCTTTTTTTTTTTATTTTTTTTTTGTATAATTTAAATTTATATTAATTGACTATTGATATTTTTTTTTTTTGGAATAAAATATTAAAAATATAATAAAACAAATATGCCTATGACGTTTTCATCCATTTCATTTTTCAGGATACTACTTAATCAAGGATGGAGCAATAGTCGCTGCTACAGGACCTCAAGCAGGATCCGTTATGGTGGAATGTACCTCTGGTATTTGTAACCAAGTAACTATGGGATCCTCAGCAGCCGGTTATTACAGAAATGCAGCAGCTGCCAGTGATGCTACATTAATTAACTGTGGTGAGAGTGCTTGCGAATTAGAAAGTAAGTCCATCGGATTTTATATTCTCAAGAATGGTGATACATTGGAATGTGGTGATGATAGTTGTACCACTACTCTTACCAAATCAACAGAAAGTTGTAATGCTGATAATAGTACAGATGGTCAAATCACCACAGGTGCAACACCTACTCTTTGTCTTAGCGGTAGTAGTATAACTGCTAGCTTAACCACAGGAACAACAATAAAATATTATATAACTATTGGTAATGGTGATGGTGCCTTTGGGGCTAATAACTCTATTATTAAGGTATCTAAAAATTCATTTACACTTGCTTCTGATAAGTCAGGTAATATATGTGTAAATAAAACAACGCTAGAAACAAATGCAACAGATGTAGATGGCGAATCATGTAGTGGTTCCGAAGATAAATATAGTAGTTGTTCTAGTGGAACTAATTGTACTGGTAGGTTAATTTAACAAAAAAAACTTATTACTTTTCTTCCATAAATAAACATAAAACTAAATATCTTTTTTTTTTTTTTTTTATAAATTATAAATATTCCACTTTTTTTTCCAATCTCTAATTTCAATTAAATTAAAATAGCTCCAGAATAAGTTCCAAATGATATAAAATTCATATATTTAATTTTTTCATAATATAAATATATTAATTGAATTCTAAATATTAAATCTAAACTAAATTTGATATATACTCTTACATAATTAATGAAGATAATGATTAGTTAATTTTTTTTCTTTTAAAAGAAACCAATTTCACTTTTAAGAAAATATTTCTTTTATACGAAACAAAATAAAAAAATATTCTATTAAAACAATATAACTATTTATTTAACAATAATTATATAAGAAATAATAATAAAAAAAAATAATCAAATATAACCTAAACAAAATATATTATATAAACACATCAATTTATAAACATTAATTTAATCTTTTATTTTTTTAAATTTGTAAAATTTAAATTTTAATTATTTATATTTATTTATTATTCCTAGTATATTAATTTTTAAATATTAAAAAAAGGTCTTTTTTAATTGTTAATTTTTATATAAATTTATATTAATAAGCAATCAAACTCTATTTTATTAATATTTTATTAAACTAAAAAACAATAATAATAATAATAATAATAATAAAATTAAATAATAATAATAAATATTAATAAAAAATAATATTACTAAATAGAAGTTTTACATTTGTTATTTATTATTTTTATTATAAAAAAATAAGTTTTTTGATCAAAGGAATTTTTTATTTTATTATTAAATATTAAAAGTGTGGTGTAATCTTATTAATTATTATGTATATTTTTATTTTATTTTATTTTATTTTATTTATTATTTTTTTTTTTTGTTAATTTTAAGAATTTCCATTTTATTAGTAAAAAATATTTTTTTTTTTTTTTTTTGGAGATAATTTTTTAAACTTTTAATTAATTTTTTTAAAATCCAGCCAATAAAAATTAATATTAATTTTTTTTATTAATAAATTTTTAGAATTAAAGAAAGTTTAAATAATGGACGTAAATTTTTATAATAATTATGTGGATAAGTGCCTTTGAAAAGTTAAGGAAAGGATTATTAAATAATAAAAATAAAATATAATAAAATAAAAAAAAAAAAAAAAAAAAAAGTATTATTTATTAATTGTATTATTTATTTTTTTAGGTACAACATGGAATATAATCTAATCCATTAGAAAAAAAATTTAGATCATTTCATCTTTTTTTTTTTTAATCTCATCACTAAAAGTAATTTCAAAGAAAACATTACTTTATACTTTCTTTAATAGTGTTCTTATTTTATTCTCTTTCAATTATAGAGATAATAAATAAATAGGTTGATTTTTAAGTTTTAATGAAATTTCGAAAATTGGTTTGAAAAAATTTTTTAATCACTTCAAATCAGATCAGCATTCTAATTTTCATTATTGTTAAATAATCCAAATTTTAATACAAAAAAAAAAATAAAAAGACATTAAGAATGTATAAACAACACATTGTCTTTCAAAAAATCTCTATTTTATACTATTTCCTTATTGAATACTTTTTAAATATAAGATGAATGTTAATTCAATTCCATTAACAATTCAATTCTTTTTTTAAAAAAATATTTTTTTTATAAGACTTAGTCTTAAAATTTTTTTAAAAAAATTTTAATAACAAGTTCTAATCGTTTAAAAATAATAATAAACATTAAATTTTATGGAATATAAATTTCGTTGAAATGAGTTGAAATTTCGAAATCCAAAAAAAGTCTTTATTTTACAAAAAAAAACTTTATTTTGTAGATATTTATTGTTATAATTGAATATAACTTTTTTTTTTTATTCTTATTTATATTTATTATTATTTGGTTTCAATTACTTTTTGTAAATAGTTTTATTATTTAGTTCTATTTTTTGTTACAATAAAGTTGGCTTTTATCCTGTATAGATGTTTACTAGAAAAATTTTTAGGTATGGTAAAATAGTATGGTTAAGATATTAATAAAATTTATATTAAAAAATTATTATTATAAATATATTAAGTTCTATATTCAATAAATAATTAAATATAAACGAATAAATGATTTTTTAAATAAAAAATATATTTTTAGTAATTAAATAAATAATTGAATATGATAAATTTAATATTATAAAGTAAATGAATATTTAATTTTTAAATAAATAGAATCAATATTATATCAATGAATAATTAATTATTTAATAGATAAATTCAAATGCATAATGTAAACTTTATTAATATAAATCTATATTAAGTTTAATAAAATATTAAATTATATTAAATATCTTGTAATTATTAATTATATAAGAATTAATATGTATGTAGAACAAGCCACAATTAAATATAAAAACTTTGTATTTATATCTGTTAATCATTTATTTAGAGAATATAAATAATAAATTTATATTAATTAATAAGCCAATCTTTAATAATAGGTTATAATTAAACTTTAAAAATAATTAAATATTAATTTTATGAATATAATAAAATTAAAATTTAATATATAGTATTATAATTAAATAAATTTGTAAGAGTATTGAAAATGAATATATTATTTTAATATTAAAGTAATAAATAAAAAATTCAATTTATTATATAAATGGATCATCTGATATATCGAACACTTTACACATGATATTTTGCATAATAATAAATAGAATGTATAATATAATTGGTTAAAGATATATATTAATATACATATATTTATGTTAACAATATTTAATTTAATGAAAATAAAATTTATTTTGTAAAATAATAAAATATTATTATTTATAATCTTAATATATGTAATATATGAAAAAAATTAAATTCAACGAATAAAATTTAATTAAATTAAATAAATGAAATTTAAAATTAATTATAAATAAATTTATAAATGTAAATGAATATATACATATAAATTAGATAAATTAATAACGTTTATATTAACATGAGATTTAATTATAATACTAAATAAATAATAGTAAACATTATAATAGTAATAACAAATACTCATTAATAATAATAATGTTATTATACAATGAATAAATTAATCAAATAATAGTAAAACCATTTAACACTAAGAAATATTTACATTATATAATATGTATTTAATATTCAACTCAAAAGCCTTCTTGGCTTACTTTTTATAGGGAATAGAATAAATTCGGTTTTCTCTGATACTACAGGTATATTATTTTTAAATATATTTTAAAGTTAATTGATTTTATAATTTAGTATTGAGATATTAAAATTTATTGGTAAAATTAATACTGAAATGTACCCTATGCTTTGATTTAATATTTCCTCTCATAAAAAAAGAAAAATGTGATGTAAATTCTGGAAGTTATTGTAAGTATCATTTACTTGGTTAATATTAATTAATAATAAATTTATTTATAATAATTATAAAGCATTAGTAATTATCAGTGTTGATTGAAAAGACTTTTATTATTTCATTATTATGATGATTATGACAACATCCTTTTTATTTTCAAACTAGCAATTTCTAATTAATGATTTGTATTACTAATACGACAATGTTATTCTCTTATTTTATATATAATAATATAATTATAACATTTACTGAAATTTAAAAATAGGTATCAAGGATACCTATAATTTAGTGGATAAGAACGACTATTCTATCCTCATTTCGGATTATAACATTCCCGGAAAGCTTTACTATTGTTCAGCTTCGACAGGCGCCGATGAGAAGGTCGAATGCGCTGAAGTGACAGATATTGGCTACTTTGCTGTCGACAAGGACACAGTTTATACCTGTCAAGATGATGGGGAGGGTCAGTACTGTACGAGGGGTAAGGTCACTCTAACGACCTGTAGTTCTACAAGCAGCATTGGAAAGCTCTTCATGGCTGCTCAGGCCACTAGCATTTCTTTCTGTCTGAACTACGACCCAAGTCTGGAGGAGAATAAGCGTTCTTCGATTGTGGAATTGAATGGAAGCAAGAATGGCAACTTTTTGGTCTATCGAAACTCCGATCCTAAGGCTAATGTCTTTGGTATGTCAAGTACTAATGAAAATTACGCAATCGTCAATGTTCAGGATGGAAAAGTCCTGCTCAACAACACCTACGACAATGGCCTCAAGTATACCTATGTAAATATAGAGAAAAACGAGGTGATGGTAAAAGGTGACAAGACTACCTATCCTATTGTTTCTGGATCCTCAGAACTTAACGAGAATATGGTTCTGGAATTGATCTGTGATGGGGGAAAGTGCATGTCTTCGGAGAGTGTCATCACGTTTGATGATGCAGATGGTAGGGTTGAAAACTTTATTTTTTCTTGAAATTATTGATATAAAGAGTTGATCATTTCTTTTTATAATTTCTTCAATAGTATATTTAAATATTTAAATAATTTTTCATTATTAAGGAGTTTTGTTTTGCCTTTTATTTTTTTTTATTATTAAATGAAGATATAATTAACGTGAAAATCTTAATTTATACTTGATTTATTCTTCATTAGGTATTGTCCTTAAACTTAATGGAAATGATGCTACAACTGATGATTTCACTAACCACGAAGATATTCGTATGTACCAATGTAAATCAGGTGATTGTCAAATGATCTCTGGTTACACTAAAGTTAACGGCAATTACTATAAGGTAACTACTACAGGAGGAGCAACTGAAGTTGATAATTCTGCTCCTACTGGAGGATGTAAGAAGAATAATATTGGTTTGGTGTACAAAGATACAGATACTAAATTCTATATCTGCTTGGATAAAAACTTGGCTGTTGAACTAGCAGAAGGTCACTATATCCTGGGAGATGGAACTGGGGTAGGACCATTTGATGGTTTAGCTAATAAACTGGTGATTATAGATGAAAATAAAGCTAATATCTATGTGGATACTGAATTTAAAGGTAAATTATTAACCAAAAAAATATTTGAAGTAAAGGATATCATTTAATTTGGAGAGCCATAAATTCATATAATGAATAAAATAATAAAAATTAGAGCTCATAGATTTTTTTTTAAAACATTTAAAAAATAGTTTATTAATTGACAAGGATAGAAAAAATTAAAAGAAGCCAAAAAATTAGTTTACTATATTAAATGTGAAAAAAAAGCTTTCATAAGATAGAATCATAAAAAAAATAAAAATAAATTAATATAAAAAAAAAAAAAAAAAACTATTAAAATTTTTATTTCAATAGAACATAAAATTTAAATATCCTTTTTAATTAATTCATTTTTATACAATTCAATCTAGGTGAAAATAGAAAGAACTACCTTGTTTATGTTTCAGATACTTATTACACTTATAAATATTTGGAAGCCTCCTCTTCCTTTGTGAAGGATACCAGTCTTTCTGGGGTGAAATATTTCCAACAGGTCGCCACCGGTTCTAACGTCTTTTCCGAATTAAATCTGGAAGATTCAAGTCTTATTGTGTCGAGCTTAGCTCGTTGGGCCATCTTCAATTGTCGTCTGGATCGTGATAATTGTATTCGTACCTTTGGTTACCTGAAAACTGGTGATGGAAAGTATTATAAAATTCCTTATGCGGCTACCGTTGACCCTGCTAATCCCACCAGTAATGAAGAAGTGACCTCTGCTACAATGGCGACTAATGATTGCGCTGTTAATACGGAAGGTACATTAATGACCGATGGTAAACTTTGTCTCTCCGGAAATGGTACACCTGCTAATAGAATTACTGGTGATATGATTGCGGGAAAAACTTATATTATTTCTACAACTAATGCTAATACCTTCAATGGGGCGGTAGCTTCGACAAGCATTGTTATTGAAGTTACCTCTAATTCCTACAGCTTCAATAATATCTATGATGAACACGGCCCAGTTCTCACACTTGATAATGCTCAAGCTCACACAAGTCAAATTGTTGAATCAGGTAATAGCGCTAATTTGAGCAAATTAGCACTTTTTGATTGTGGTACCAATGGTCTCTGTACTGATGCTAAAGGTTATCTTAAAACGGACGAAAAGATCTTCACTTTTGATACGGCTCCAGCTGCCTTCACTGCAGCAAATATTGTGTCCAGTAATACCTGTACGGGAAATGTCGGTCGAATTATCGATAATGGTTTCGGAAAGTACCTCTGTCTCGATAACAGTCCCGAACTTAAGGTTTCCATTACTCAAAACGGTTACTATGCCGTGGGTACTAATTCAGTAGATAGTGGTCTCTTCACTGTAAGTAAAATGGTAAAAATTACGGATGAATTAATCGCAACAAATAATCATTTTGAAGGTAAAAATATATACTTGAATGGCCTTTTTTTAAATATTAATTTAATTTAAAAATCACATTAACCTAACCCTTTTCCTTTTTTATTTCTAATTTATTTTTTTTCCATATAATTTATATAATTGTTCAATACTAACAAATTAATGTATATAATTCAATCTTTTTTATTTATATAATTTACGTAGATAATATTAATATCAATTACATCATTCAAGATGGATCTAAATACACAGCTTATGCATTTAACTCAGCAGGCCCAGCTTTTACTGTGAGTAATAGTGTTACTGGAATTGTTGTCTACGAACAACAGGATAGTTCAAATGTCTTCAAGGAAGTGACCAATGTCAATGCTGCGGAAGCCACCAAAGATATTAAGCACTGGGCACTTTTTGACTGTACCGCTGGGGTCTGTGAACGTGTCTACGGTTACCGTAAGATTGGAAGTCGCTACGCCTCTCTCTCCTACACCTATGATAATGAGTTATTAACAGAAGAAGACCTCACTGAAAAGAAATGTACTTCTTCAGCTGACATTGGTCAATTATTGAGCGATGGTAGCCTCTGTCTCGTTCCAAACGATACCGCTGCTAGTCAAGTTAAGGGTACTATGGCAGATGGTAATTATCTTCTCTCTGGTGGCCAAAATCTTGTTTTCGCTGAATTGGGACAGGATCAATCTGTCGTGGTGAAGGCTACCTCCAATTCCTTCACACTCAAGCCACTAACCGCCGTAAATATCCTGAAGGTCGATGAACAGGTCGTCTCCACCCCAACCACTACCGATTTCTCCAATGCTACCTCTGCCGCTAAGATTTTCATCTATCAATGCTCTGAACTTCATGCCTGCCATTCCGTAAATGGCTACGTGAAGGATGCCGGGGTCTACTACGCAATGGACAATGCGACAGGCGCCTCCAAGATCACACCAGTTCAGGTATCCTGTTCAAGTCATGTCGGTGAGATTGTGAAGGACGCCGATGAAGTCAACTATTTCTGTCTTACATCCACCAGTATGATTTCCTTGGCCGCCCCCACTGGAAAACACTACATTGTGGGAACCACGGCAACTACTAGTAAAATTAATTCTAATAAACTGATCAAAATAACCTCTGACTATATTATTGAGGATATTACACTTGATGGTATATATATAAATTTTTTTTTTAATAAATAAGACAATTTTTTTTTTAAATTAAAAAATATTTTTTATATATTTAAAACAATATTATTTTTTAAAAAATATTAAAACAATATTTTTTATATATTTAAAACAATATTTTTTTTATTTTTTATCTATTTTATTTTTATTATTTAATATTTTATATTTATTTTATGACAATATTTATTTAATAATTAATATTCATATTTATGATTTTTAAATTAATAGAAACCGCTGACACAAGTTATCTTTTAAGTACCACTAACAAATTTACAGCCTATAACAAATCTAATAAATTATTTACCGCTAGTACTTCTTCTGGTTGGAAAACTTTCCAAAAAATCACCTCAGACGCTACCCTTTACAAGGAAATCACTGATTTATCCGCAGTGAAACTTGGTGATCTCACCAACCTTATGCTCTTTGACTGTAATCAGGGATCCTGTAAGGAATTGGATGGCTATATTTTAATCGGTGATACCATTAAGAAATGTACTACTTCAGGTCATAACTGTAATAGTGCTAGTACAGCAACAACTTGTGGCGCAGCTGGCGATCTTGGAAATGTCAAGGTGAACACAGAAAATGATAAAATTCAAATTTGTTTGCCTTCTGGAGCCAGCCAAGCCCTTGGAGATCTTGAGGAGGGTGAGCTCTACTTTATCGGAAATACTAATCCTGTGAAATATATGGTAAATTCAGACGCTTCGGTCATTGCCATGCCAGAATTAGGTAATCCTCCTATTTTTTCATCACTGTAATAAATAAGAATCAAAATATAGGATACTTTAGTTTTCACTATTATAATAATGACTGCATCTAATTGAATCATTATAAACTCTTAAGTTTATTATTTTATTATTTTATTTTTTTTTTATATCAATAATAACTCTCTTTTTTATAATTAGTGATAAATTAATTATTAATATAAAATTTTATTTTATTTTTTTTTTCATTTGTTTTTTTTATAACTTTTTACAACTTTAATAGATGTTGGATTCTATCTCATTAAAAATAGTGCTGTAGTCACTGAAGAAGATTCAACTGGAGATAGTATAGTTAAATGTACAGATGGTGGATCGATAACATGTGTGACTACTGCCGTAACTAGTGTATCTAATTTCGGTTACTACTTGAATGCTAATAATTCTACAATATTAGTCCTTTGTACTGATACCCCATCAAAATCTTGTACCCTGAAGGTCAATGATGCTACAAATGCAGCCCCAAAACATTACCTTCAACCCGAAGCCGATGCAACCTATAAGCGAGTCATTAGTTGTAATACTAATGGTTGTAAAAAGCAAGGTGATTCAGTTAATGGTTACTTTATTAATTCAGGAATCGATTCCACTACAAATCATGTTATTTCCTGTGCAGGTGGAGATGCAAATTGTGCAACAACTAATGGTATTACTGCTTGTGATGGAGCTGGTAAAGTCAAAGTATCAAGCCCAAATAATAGGATGTATTTATGTCTTACTGCTTCAGATACGGCCGCTGAAGGAGATAGTGTCAATCAAAAAGAAATAAAAGTTGGAGCAACTGCAGCCACGGTCTATATAACAAATGCAGGTTCAGATGGTTTTCCTGGTGCCACTCCTAGTACCTATATGTCTGTTAGTATTGGAGCTGATGGTACAGCCCTTTATAAGCCTCTCTTAGAAGCTACAGGTAAATTGAAATTTTATTTAAAATTTATTTAATTTTTTTTCCCAATTATTAGTAATTTCATATATTGACTTTTTTATATTATATATATATATTTTAATTTTAATATTTCTCTTTATTTTATCTATTTTTAATATATAATTATATATTAATTTTTGATTCACATGAAATAACACGTTTGCTTTATGATTCCTTTTTTCCAAATCTAAAAATTTTCTATTAGCTTTACCGGCCTGTGGAGTTGTTAATAGTGGAACATGTAAGAGATCAGATGATGCAACATTAGAATTTGCTCAAGGTAAAGCATGCTATAAATCTGATACCAAGACTGTTTATGTATCAGGATCAGCTGATTGCCAACCATTGGGAGGATTAAGCGATGGTGATTTCGTTATATTTAAATGTGATAATACCTTTGACTGTGTACAAGTTTTAGATTCATCTGCTGTTACTGGGGATGACAAAAAGAAGTTGTTGTTATACAAGTATGCTACTTCGGGTAATCCTTTCACCCAACAAACCGATTTCCATTATCTTGATACCGCTAAATCACGTCTTATAAAATGTGAAAGTAATGGAAAATGTGCCATTGTCACCACCCCTGGTTGCTATTCCGTTCTTGATAGCAAGTCTAATAACGTCATTGCTACCAATCCATTAATTAAAGTTGGTGCCAATGATGCAGCTTCTGTTATTGCTAAAGGAACAATAGGTGATCATACTCATCCAGGTCCATTCTATTTCATTGATGGTAGTTCCGTAAATTCAAGTAATAATGGCTATTCCAAGTTGTTCAAGTGTACTAGTGATGCTTCTGACAACGTAACCTGTACCAGTTACACTCAAAAGAATGCCGGGGATGTTTATGCCAACAAGGCTGAAGGAGACTTTACCAATGGAATAATTAAATGTGATGGTACATACTTTAATACTATTAACGGGTTAGATGGAAAATTCTATGTGAATGGAGATACTTCTGCAAAATTTATGATAAAGTGTGTCTCAGGTTCTCCATGTGCTGAAGAAGAAGCAAGTAGTGGAGATATTTATCTTGATGAATACAGCTCGTCTGATTCAACAAATTATTCAAAGCTAATTAAATGTAGTGGTGATGATACAGTCACTTGTGCCTCAGCCCCCGCCTCTGAGGCAGATATTGGATATGTTTTGGATGCTGGTAACGACAACAAAGTGATTAAATGTTCCATGGGAGCCGGAGGCATTAATTGTATCTCTGCTGATGCTCCTGGAGCGGGTTACCTTAAGAATTCGGCCAATCCACCAGCCTATCTCTCATGCACAGATGCTAGCACTTGTCAAGCATATACTCCTTCGGCAACTTCATGTACGGGTAATGTAGGTAAGATCACCACAGCTGGAGTTCTTTGTCTTGATGCCACTTACACCGGTCTCTTTGCCAATGGAGTCTATTTAGTTGATTTTGGCACTGGAAGTGCATTTCCTTCATGTTCCCCATCCGACGGAAATCTAGGTTATGTTGTGGCTTCGGCAAATGCTATTTATTTTGATACTAGTTTTGGTTCTGGGGGAGCGGAACAAATAAAGGCTACTGAATTGATAGTTTTGGAAGATGGAGAAATTGATTACACATGTGAAAATGGTATTTGTACTCTACCTGAAGGTAATGAAGGTAACGAAGGTAATGAAGGTAACGAAGGAAATGAAGGTAACGAAGGTAACGAAGGTAACGAAGGTAACGAAGGTAATGAAGGTAATGAAGGTAATGAAGGTAATGAAGGTAATGAAGGTAACGAAGGTAATGAAGGTAACGAAGGAAATGAAGGTAATGAAGGTAATGAAGGAAATGAAGGTAATGAAGGTAATGGAGGTAACGAAGGTAATGAAGGTAACGAAGGTAATGAAGGAAATGAAGGTAACGAAGGAAATGAAGGTAACGAAGGTAACGAAGGTAACGAAGGTAACGAAGGAAATGAAGGTAATGAAGGAAATGAAGGTAACGAAGGTAACGAAGGTAACGAAGGTAACGAAGGTAACGAAGGTAATGAAGGTAACGAAGGTAACGAAGGTAATGAAGGTAATGAAGGTAATGAAGGTAACGAAGGTAACGAAGGAAATGAAGGTAATGAAGGAAATGAAGGTAACGAAGGAAATGAAGGTAACGAAGGTAACGAAGGAAATGAAGGTAATGAAGGTAATGAAGGTAACGAAGGAAATGAAGGTAACGAAGGAAATGAAGGTAATGAAGGTAATGAAGGTAATGAAGGTAATGAAGGTAATGAAGGTAATGAAGGTAATGAAGGTAATGAAGGTAATGAAGGTAACGAAGGTAATGAAGGTAACGAAGGAAATGAAGGTAATGAAGGTAACGAAGGTAATGAAGGTAATGAAGGTAACGAAGGTAATGAAGGTAACGAAGGAAATGAAGGTAATGAAGGTAATGAAGGTAATGAAGGTAACGAAGGAAATGAAGGTAATGAAGGTAACGAAGGTAACGAAGGTAATGAAGGTAACGAAGGAAATGAAGGTAATGAAGGAAATGAAGGTAACGAAGGAAATGAAGGTAACGAAGGTAACGAAGGTAACGAAGGTAACGAAGGTAACGAAGGAAATGAAGGTAACGAAGGTAACGAAGGAAATGAAGGTAACGAAGGTAACGAAGGTAACGAAGGTAACGAAGGAAATGAAGGTAACGAAGGTAACGAAGGAAATGAAGGTAATGAAGGTAATGAAGGTAATGAAGGTAACGAAGGTAACGAAGGTAACGAAGGAAATGAAGGTAATGAAGGTAATGAAGGTAATGAAGGTAATGAAGGTAATGAAGGTAACGAAGGTAATGAAGGTAACGAAGGAAATGAAGGTAATGAAGGTAACGAAGGTAACGAAGGTAACGAAGGAAATGAAGGTAATGAAGGTAATGAAGGTAATGAAGGTAATGAAGGTAATGAAGGTAACGAAGGAAATGAAGGTAATGAAGGAAATGAAGGTAATGAAGGAAATGAAGGTAATGAAGGAAATGAAGGTAACGAAGGAAATGAAGGAAATGAAGGTAACGAAGGTAACGAAGGTAACGAAGGTAATGAAGGTAATGAAGGTAACGAAGGTAATGAAGGTAATGAAGGTAACGAAGGAAATGAAGGTAACGAAGGAAATGAAGGAAATGAAGGTAACGAAGGTAACGAAGGTAATGAAGGTAATGAAGGTAATGAAGGAAATGAAGGAAATGAAGGTAACGAAGGTAATGAAGGTAATGAAGGAAATGAAGGTAATGAAGGTAACGAAGGTAACGAAGTTAATGAAGGAAATGAAGGTAACGAAGGTAACGAAGGAAATGAAGGTAATGAAGGTAATGAAGGTAACGAAGGTAACGAAGGTAACGAAGGAAATGAAGGTAATGAAGGTAATGAAGGTAATGAAGGTAATGAAGGTAATGAAGGTAACGAAGGTAATGAAGGTAATGAAGGTAACGAAGGTAACGAAGGTAACGAAGGAAATGAAGGTAATGAAGGTAATGAAGGTAATGAAGGTAATGAAGGTAATGAAGGTAACGAAGGTAATGAAGGTAACGAAGGAAATGAAGGTAATGAAGGTAACGAAGGTAACGAAGGTAATGAAGGAAATGAAGGTAACGAAGGTAATGAAGGTAATGAAGGAAATGAAGGTAATGAAGGTAATGAAGGTAATGAAGGTAACGAAGGAAATGAAGGTAACGAAGGAAATGAAGGAAATGAAGGTAACGAAGGTAACGAAGGTAATGAAGGTAATGAAGGAAATGAAGGAAATGAAGGTAACGAAGGTAACGAAGGTAATGAAGGTAATGAAGGTAACGAAGGTAATGAAGGTAACGAAGGTAATGAAGGTAATGAAGGTAATGAAGGTAACGAAGGTAATGAAGGAAATGAAGGTAACGAAGGTAATGAAGGTAATGAAGGAAATGAAGGTAATGAAGGAAATGAAGGTAACGAAGGAAATGAAGGAAATGAAGGTAACGAAGGTAACGAAGGTAACGAAGGTAACGAAGGTAATGAAGGTAATGAAGGTAACGAAGGTAATGAAGGTAATGAAGGTAACGAAGGAAATGAAGGTAATGAAGGTAATGAAGGTAATGAAGGTAACGAAGGAAATGAAGGTAATGAAGGTAACGAAGGTAACGAAGGTAATGAAGGTAATGAAGGTAATGAAGGTAACGAAGGTAATGAAGGTAACGAAGGTAATGAAGGTAACGAAGGAAATGAAGGTAACGAAGGTAATGAAGGAAATGAAGGTAACGAAGGTAATGAAGGTAATGAAGGAAATGAAGGTAATGAAGGTAATGAAGGTAATGAAGGTAATGAAGGTAACGAAGGAAATGAAGGTAATGAAGGTAATCAATATGATAAAAATAAACAATTTTGAAACATGTCTTTTTTAGCATAAATCACTAATTAATTTTTTTTATTTGATATTTAAATTTTCATTTTTATATTTATATTTTGTCTTATCTAGCTGGAAATTGATAATAAACTCCAGAGATATATAAAAGAAAATCTTGTTCTATTATTTTTTCCAAGAAAAATTCTTACTATTTCAGATATATCCAGCAATCAACAATTAATTATTTTAAAAATCCTTTACAATTAATCTAGTATCTATAAAAAAAATATTATATTTTCAAAGAAGAATTTCATACTATTTCAGATACTTTCAACAATCAACAATTAATATTTTAAAAAACCTTAAAAATAAAACTAATATCTACAAAAAAAAATATTATAAATTATAAAGTTAAATTTCACTTATCAAAATTATCATTATATTTTATTATAATTTTTTTAAAAAAAAGACCAAATTATTTATTTATAAAGGTTTAACTTATATTATTTAACAACTTTTATTACTACGATTATAAATAAAAATATTATTTTTTTTTTTAAAAAAAAAAAAAAAAAAAAAAAAAAAAAAAAAAAAAAAAAAAAAAAACTTTTATCCAACATTAAAATAGCATAAAAAAAAGAATCATTACTGATAAATTTATGTATCATGAATAAAATTTCCATATTCATTATTTCATATTTTAATTAGTAATATTAGCAAGATAGAATCATACTAATGATCGAAGTAATAATAATAATGAATAAAATGATAAATTATTTATTATTCATATTTAAAAAAAAAAAAAATAATTAAATCGTTTATATATAATATACATTAAAATAAAAAAAAATAATTAAATCGTTTATATATAATATACATTAAAATAAAAAATAATTAAAAAATAAAATTATAATAAATACTTTTTTTAATCATTTTTAATTATTAATTATTTTGTTTTGTTATTAATTAATAATTATGTATTTTTTTAAGTTTAAATTTAGTTTTTAAAAGTTTTTATTTAATTATTTATTATATCATTAATTTTATATTAGGGAATTATATATTAAAATAATAATAATAATAATAATAATAATAATAATTATAAATGATAATTAAAATAGTAAATAATAATAATAATAATAATAACAATAATAATAATTATCTTTATTAAAAACTTTAGTGAAGAGTGATTCTAAAACTACATTAATTTAAATTACTCTATTAAATTTATCTATATTATAATTTTATATAGATTTATATTATATAAATATTATTTATTTAATTTAATTTTATACATTTAATTTTAGTAATTAATGATATTTTAACATATGGAAATATAAACTTTACTTATATTTAAAATATTAATATATAAAAAATATAAATTAATATAAATTAATATAATAATAAATAAGATACAAAAATAAAAAAATTAATAACTTTATTAATTATAATATAAATATAGTTTATTATTAAATAAAATAAAATTATCTAATTAATAATTATTTATTCATTAATAAATTTATAATTATTATTTATTAAAAATATTATTATTACTATTACTTTATTGTTATTTATTATTTAATATATGAATATATATAATTTTATTATTTATTATAAAATATATATAATTTTTTTATTTACTATATATATTTTATTATTTACTTTATATATTTTATTATTTAGTTTATTATTAATATATATAATTTTATTTAAGTAATAATAATTATTATTATTATTATTATTATTATTTATTTTTTTTTTTTAATAATTCATACTAAAAACAGAAGGATCAGTAATAAATATTATTAATAATAAATAATTACATATATATTACATAACAATTTTTTTAGAGTAAAAATTAACATTAAATAATAATAATAATATTATTATTTCTTCTGTTTTTATTATTTAATATTTATGAATATTAAAACTCATAACTAATAATTATTTTCTAAAGATAGTATTAAATAATAATTATTAGGTATATAATTAATAATTATTATATTTTATATATGAAATTAAAATAAAATAATTAAAAAAAGTTTTTATAACTTATAAAATAAAAAATGATAATAAACATAGAATAATTGTAAAATATAATATATAAAATAGATATATAAAAATTAATAATTTTTGACTTTGTTTGAAAAGGGAAAATTTTACAACCTGATATAATATAATTTCACTTTTAATAAAGTAAAATTATATTATATCAGGTTGTAAGAGTTTACTTTTATTCTACATTTTTCATATTTATCTTATATTAATATTTAACATTTCTGTAGATTGCAACGTTGAAGATCCAATGGATTGTATGTCGTAATGATCCTAAATGCTCAGCTGGCGTATGCTTCTAATAATTTAAAATTTAATTATTAATAACTAAAATTTAGCTATGTTTAATAATTAAAATAATTCGACTTTAAGAGAAAAAGACTTTTTATTTACTATTCCATGTTTTATCTTTATTATCAAAAAAGAAAAAAAGAAAAAGAAAAAAAAATATTTATAATTTTATAAAAAATTTTTTACATTTAAGAAAAAATTTACATACAATATAATAACTTATCTTTATCATATTCATTTAAAAAAAAAAAATTATAAAGAATGACAATTCCAATACAATATTTATTATAATAAAAATATTTTAAATAAAGAATATATAATAAATAATAAAAATTAAATTATATAGTAATAAATATTTAATATTTTATATCATTTTATTATATTTTTACTTCAATAAATAATATGATAAATAAAAACTTTATTAAGCAATAGTAAATAATAGTATTATTGATAATATATAATAAAATATTCTTTGTGATTTACTTGAATATTAATGAATTAGTAAAAATACAATATTATTAAAATTAGTTATATTCAAAATATTTTAAATATAACTAATTATTATAATAAAATATTATTATTTATTTAATAATTTATGATAAAAGCAATTCAAAGAAAATAAAATATAAAAAAAAAAAAAAAAAAAATGATAAAGTTAATTGAAATTGAGATCTTTAAATTTATAAAATTTATTTTAAATTGTAATTAAGATTATAATTGAGAATATGAATTAAATAATTAATTTAAAATTAAAATCGAATATATTAATTAACATTTCAAAAGTAAAGTATTATATATATTTTTATTTTTTATTCTTTATTTATTGTATTAATTATTAAATATTAACTTTTATATATCTTTTTTATTTTTTTTATTTTTTTTTTATTAATAAAAAAAATAATTATATATATTATTATTATTTATCAAAATTTTAGTAATAAAAAACTTAATCCTATAAATAATATTACATTCAGCCTAACCTCTTTTTACTTTATTTTATTTTTTGAATATGGTAAGCCAAAATTTTAATAAAAAAAAATTGAGATCTCATCATCAACATTCATAATTACTAATTTTCAAAAAAAAAAAAAACTTTTATTATATATTTTAAAAATTTATTATGTATTCTTTTTATTTATTTATTTAATTATTATAGCAAAGGAATTGCTCTGTTAATAAAGTACTTCAATTAAAAAAAAAAAAAATGTAATTGAAATTTCAAATTAAAATTTATGATTTCAAAAAAAAATATTTATTTTGATACTAAAATAACCAAACCAAAAAAATTTTTTATATTAAAATTTATTTTTATTAATTCTATTGATACTTTGTTATATTTTTAAAAAACTTTAAAATTTTCAGAAATATAAATTTTGTTGAAATGAGTTGAAATTTCAAAAATTAGTAAAAGTCATTTTTATCAATACTAAAAGCATATTTTATTGTATATACTGTAGTGCTTTTAACGTTTTGACTTTTTTTTTTTTTTTTTTATTAATATTATTATTACAATTTAATATTATTTAAATTTTGTTTTTTTTTTTTTTTCATTTTCTTTTTGTTTTTTATTTCTGTTTTTTTAATTTTTAATTATTAATACAGGAATTTTTTACTTTTAAGCTATAAATGTTTACTAAAAAAATAATTAGGTAGGCAAAGAATACTGGTTTAATTTCAATATTGAATAAAGTTAATATTTAAATAAACTTTAAATAATAGAGAAAAATATCAATTTATTTTATAATTAACATTTAATAATTAATAATGTTATAAGATTTAATATCGTTAAACTTTAAAATATAATATTTAATTTATCACGGATAATTATTAAAGCTTAATTAATATAGTTTAATTAATATTTAATTAAACTTTAATTTATAAAAATTTCATTTAAATAAAAAAAAATTAATTATAAAAATAAAAATAATAACAAAATAAATAAAATATATAAATAAATTAATAAATAAATAAATAAATAAATAAGTAAATAAATCAATAAATAAATCAATAATAAAAAAATAATAATTAATAAATAGTTAACCAATGTTTAATATAATAATAATAATTCAAATTGTAATTAAAATTTTTTTGGTCGTTTTAGATGGATCTTTTTTATTAGTAGTGATGAATAGTAATATTTAATAATAATATTAATTAAATATAGTTCAATTAAGTAATAATGATCAATAACTAGAAACATAAAGTAATTATATTATAAAAAAGTATAAATGTATGATAGGTGATAATTAATAATAAATATGTGAAAATTTGGAAATAACTATTAATAAAATCTCTATACCTTAAACGAATAATTATTAATATTCATTGACACTTATATTAAAAAAAAATGTGATTACTTAATTTATCAACTAATAATTAATAAGTAGGTTTATTAAACTAATAAAATTTCTTTTATAAATAATATATTTCTATCTATTTAAAAAAAAAAAAAAGCCTCCTTGGCTTCCTTTTTATAGGGAACCAAATAGGTTCTGTTTATTCTGCAGATACTGGTATGTATTATCATTCCTATTCATAAATATATATATATATATAAAATAAAACAATAATGTTTATTAACTAAATTTAACTATTTTTTATTTTTAATTTTGTATTTTATATCATTGACCATTCTTTCATTTATCCTTGTTAGATTGTGATGTCAGTAATCCAATTAATTGTAAGTTTACACTTTTTAAGAGAAAGATATTTTTTTTTCTTTACATATTTGTATTTTCCAAATTGTGAAATAATATATCGTTTTTAATAATAATTTATTTGTTTCTTTAAATTGTTAATTCGAATTCTCGCCATTTTCGATGCCTAATGTCTAATGTATATATAGGTATCAGTAATGTTTATTATCTTGTGAATAAGCAAGATCATACTTTAATTACTAGCCCTGGCGGTAGTGGTAGTCTCTACTACTGCTCTGGAGAGGAAACCAAGAGTTGTGCGGAACAAACCGGGGTCGGTTATTATTTCGTTGATCAAAAAACCGTTTATTCCTGTAGTATCACCAATGGCTCCCTAAAATGCATTAAAGAAAGTATTCCAGACTCAAGAAATGCATGTAATGCTGATAATATAGGAAAACTCTTTATGAAATCGGGCGATATCACTCCTTCACTCTGTCTCAACTACGTTGGTGGAACGGCCTCGGTTGTGGAACTAAATGGAAATACGAAAGGTAATTATTTGGTATACAAGAATGCGAAACCCACAGAAAATATCTTTGGTATTTCAGGTAGTAATGAAAAGTATGCTATTGTCAGTATCGAGGATAAGATCGTCAACCTTAATTCTACGTATACCAATAGTCTTAAATATGTGTATGTGGATGCCACCAAGAACCGAGTCATGGAAAAGGGCGATAAAGATTTTCCAAAGTCCGATGGATCCACGAGCGAACCAGATGAAAGCAAAATCATGGAACTTCTCTGTAACAACGGGGGTATTTGTAAAGATTCTACTACTGAACAAACGTTCAGTTCCTTCACTGGTTTTACTGGACCAGGTAAATACATCATTACATTGCATAGTTTGAATAATTAAAGTAAAAAGAAATATAAAAATAATATAAATATATATATTATTATTATTATTATTATTAGTAGTAGTATTAGTATTATTATTATTATTATTATTATTATTATTAGTAGTAGTAGTAGTAGTTGTAGTAGTATTAGTATTATTATTATTATTATTATTATTATTAGTAGTAGTATTATTATTATTATTATTATTATTATTATTATTATTATTATTATTTTATTTAATACATTAAAATTTAATAGTGTCATATTAGAGTTATTTAATTTTAATATGAAACTAACACTATAAACCTTTTTCATTTGTATTTATATGAATCACTTTGATTAGGTGTTTATATCCTAAAGATCGACGCTGGTACTATTACTAAGCTCGATAATGCCAACATTGAAGCTTCTTTCGAGGCATCAAAGGTCCATATTTATAAATGTGACGCCCAAGTCAATTGTGAAAAAATTTCAGGTTACGCTTGGAATACGGCAAAGTCTAAAATCTATAAAATTCCTTCCGAAGAAGATGCTCAAGATATTTCCACTGATGCTAATGCTGTACATGATTCTACCTATTGTACCGGAAGACTTGGTCTTGTGTACACGGACAGCACCAAACATATTTGTATGGAAGATGGATTTGGGGTTGAAATTGCTAGTAATAAATACTACGTCTTTGGAGATACGGCGATGGATGCCTCCTCTCCTTTCCAATCCATGGCCAACAAAATCTTCAAGATGACTGATGATTACGGTATCATTGATGAAGATTATAAAGGTGAATTTTTTTTTTTATTTTTTAAAAAAAAAAAAGATTTAATTAATAATCATTAGTAATTCTATGTTTTTACACAATATTTAATTGTCGTTGTTGCCATTACCATTAAAATTATTATATGAAAAAAAAAAAAAATGCTTATCCATCAATTAATAAAAAATTTTGGTTTAATTTTTTTTTTTTTTTTTTTTTTTTTAAAAAATAAATACTAAAATTTTAAATTGCTTATAACTATTTATATATAAAGCTGAAAATGGAAAGAATTATGTAGTGAATACTGGTGTAGATAATTATGTGGTCTATAAATATGATGCCTCTACTACCAGTTTTACTTTAGATAAGGAATTGTCAGGGGCCAAGAATTATATTATTCATGAGGAAAACGCAAATATCTACGATGAATATCCCTTAGCCGAAACCACTTTAATTACTACCGATTCTCAAATGGATAATTGGACTCTTTACAACTGTAGAGATGGTAAATGTAAAGAGACCTATGGTTATTTGAGATCGCTCAATCAACAGGCCAAGTTCTTTGTATACCATTCTGATGGTTCAAAATCAGTAAAATCTTCAAGCTTTGTAGATTGTAAGACCCCGACCACTCATGATAACGATATCACAAGCAAAGGAGAACTTTGTATAAAGGCCCATGCGGATAACCCATTATTAAGTAGCATGACCAATGGAAATATATTTGCCATTTCCACTTCCAGTGCTAATATTTTTACGCAAACGACTGGTGATCATATTATTGTGAGAGCCACGGACAATTCTATCACCTACGATAATCTTTATGATGAAGTGGGGGCAAATCTCTTCAAGGACCAGATTAAAATTGAAACCAGCGGCATTGACGATTCATCCTCTACAAAACTTCAAACCTTATTGCTTTTCAATTGTGAAAATACAGGTATTTGTACAAAAATTAACGGTTACGCTAGAAAAGCGAATAAATTCTATAAGTTCGCTGCTGGAGTGACATCAGAGGTTTATACCATCCCAGAATCAGTGGACTGCTCAGCAAATAAAGGAGAGGTTGTTACGGATGGTGCTCGCAACTTCTTCTGTATTAACGATGGTCAAAAGAAGGTCGAAATTACGGATGCCACGAACTACTATGCCTTGGGAAGCACTTCTATTGGTGCCGGAACATTTTCTGGAATGGCAAGTAAGATGGTTAAAATTTCAAAGGACTTTATTGTGGTGGATCAATTAACCTATCCAAGTATGTATTTCATACCAAATAAGAAATATTTTTTAGTTAATAAATTTTATTTTTAAAAAACAAAAATAAATAGGAAGATAAAAAATATTTATTAATTATATATTTTATTTTATTCAATCTGTACTTATATTTAATATTTTATTAATTATTTTATTTTATTTTATTTTATTTTATTTTATTTTATTTTTTTAATTTTGGTTTTATTTTTATTTTGTTTAATCCTATAAAAACTAATATACTCAAATTTTTAGCTAATGGTGATTATGTCATTAAGGTGGACAATGAATACAAGGCCTTAACTCAATCCACCAATAGTTTCACATTAGATAGTGGTAAAACCACGGTGGTGGTCTACAAGCAATTGGATCAGTCCAATGTTTATTCGTATATTGCCGATCCGTCCACCGAGATCACCACTACAGCTTCCTTGAACGGTATAATACTCTTAGATTGTGCTGTAACTGGTGAATGTCATCGTACCTACGGTTATTATAAGGCTGGCGATAATTATATTATTGCTTCACATGATGGCAGTCTTCAATTGGTCGCTGCTTCGGATGATTCCATAGAAGATGCTGAATGTAAGGTAGCTGGAGATGTTGGTAAACTTTTGAAGGACGATAAGCTCTGTGTGGTGAACCATGCCACTGATGCCAGTCAAAAGACCTACGACCTGACCACTGCAGATGGTAAGAAGTACCTTTTGGCCAATGATGCATCCAATATTTTCTCACCGGCTCAACAAGGATCAAGTATCATTGTCAAGGGAACTACTAATTCTTTCACCTTAGCTGTCATGGAAGACTTTAATGTGGTTGGTATTGATGATACTAGTAAGGAAGTTGGAAATGCAGATTATACTGACGCAACCTCTAAGGCTAAGATCGCCATTCTTAAATGTTTAGATAATGTCTGTGGAAAAGTCAGTGGTTACACAAAGAGTGCAGCAGGAGATTTCTATGATATTGCAGCTACAGGAGGTGCTACAGCATCCGATCCATCAGAGCAAGTTTGTGGAAATGAATATATCGGTAAGATTATTTTGAAGGAGGGTGTGAAGACCATTTGTCTCGGTAGTGGTTCTAGTGTTTCCATTCCAACAACTGGACGTTACGTTGTGGGTACTGTAGCTACTGGAAGTAAATTAGCTAACAATAAACTGATTAAATTTACCAGTGACTATATTGTCGTTGATGACAGTTTTGAAGGTAAGCGATATATAAAAAAAATCCCAATAAATATAAATGGGAATTTAAACAGTCAAAATACGACCAATTGTTTAAATTATATATTTTTTTTTTAAATATTCAAAAATTATTTAATTTTAATGTCTTATAAATACATAAATATACATAATTTAAAAAATCATATATTTAATAAAATATAATAATTAATAATATAACAAAATATCCATATTGAAATTTTTTAACTAAATATTTTAAAAAAATATATTTTAAATCAATTTTTAGGTTCTGAAAATGCTAATTATCTCATTCCATTTGGAGAGGCATTTTATGCTTACAAATACACAGCTGATGATAATAAATTCAGCTTAGATAACACAGTAACTAGTTCAATAAAGACTTACCAAAAAGTAGAAACCGGTGCCAATCTTCTTCGAGAGGTGACTAGTATGAACAGTGTCCATTTGGATGATCTCCCACTGCTTGATCTTTTACAATGTAATAGTGGAAAATGTACCGATTTAGTTGGTTACATCTTGGTCAATGGAAAATCGATCTACAAATGTACTGGTGGTAGTTGTAACACTCCAGGAGGAGCAGATGCTCTTGTAGCTTGTACCGGTTCTGGAGATGCTGGAAAATTTACAGTCTCTCAAGGTAGCACAACAGCCAACATTCAAGTTTGTCCAGGATCAGGAACTACTCCTATGGATATTCTCAGTACTAAAACCTACTTTATTGGTACCAGCCCAAAGAAATACATAGGAAATAGTGAAAAAACGATCATTGCTCTTCCAACTCCAGGTAAATATTAAAAAATTTTTTTAATTAGAAAAATATCATGTATTTAGAAAATTATGTAAAATTTATTATAATTAAATCATAATAGTGGGTTGTTAATTTGGAAAGGTCATATAAAGGATGAATTAATTATTATTTCATACGAATAAGACTATGAAGATAATATATTAGTTGATTTATGAAATAAAAAAAAAGTATTGATGAATATAAAATTACAAATAATGACTGTGATTTTAAAAATTATAAATGACCCAACTATTGATAATAATTAATAACCAAAAAAAAAAAAATAAATGAAGGAAATTGTTAGATTAATAAAGAATAAAAGTATTGATATATTTGATAAATATGAAGAAAGAAAATTAATAAAATTAAATAACATTAGAATACTATAATAATAGTAAATAACAAAAAGATTTTCAATAATAATATCTAATAATTAAAGGAAGAAAGAATAATCCTAATATCATATATAGTAAATAATAAATAATTTGTTATTTTTAAAAAGGAATATTTAATCATTAATAATTAAAATATTTAGTAATGAATAAAATAATGAAAAAATTATAATATAAATAATTTATTAATAATATTAATACTAATAATATAAAAGCTGTCAATTATGATATCATTAAAAAAATAATAATATTAATTATGATTAATAATTAATTAAATAAATGAACAATTGAATATAATATAGATAAATAATTTATATAATATTTATATGAACAATAAAAATAATATTAAATAATTTAAAGTTCATTATACAAATTAAACTGTGTAACCTAGTTCAATATGTAATATTTAAATTAATAATAAAAATAATATTAAAGTTCATTACACAAATTAAAATGTGTAACTTAATTCATAAAAAAATTTTAATAATATTTAAAGTTACAATTTTTAAACTTTATTTAATAGAGTTTTTAATAATAAATAATAATAATTATATAATAATAATAAGAATAAGAGTAATAATAATAATATTAATAAATAAATAATAAATAATAAATAATAATAATAATAATAATAATAATAATAAATAATAAAAATAATAATAAAAAGAATAATGAATAATAAATAATAATAATAATAATAATAATAATAATAATAATAATAATAATAATAATAATAATAATAATAATAATTAATAATAAATAATAATAAATAATAATAAATAATAATAATAATTAATAATAAATAATAATAAATAATAATAATAAATAATAATAATAATAATAATAAAAAGAATAATAAATAATAATAAATAATTATAAATAATAATAATAATAATAATAACAACAAACAATGAACAATAATAATAATAATAACAATTCTCAAATACTTCTCTTCATATGTTAAAAAGATTAATATTTTCACCACATTTGCATTATTAAAACTCAAATTTTTAATTATTATTAAAATTAACATTAAATCCTTCAAATTTTTGTTTAGAATGAATAGAATACTACAATTTGAAATTTAAAAAAAAAAAAAAAAAAAAAAAGTTTTAAATAAAAGTTTATTATTTTTTAATTGAATTCACCCACTTTAAATAAATTATTCTACTTGATAATAGAAACAAGAGAGAGAGAAAAGAAGGAAAAAAAAAAAAGAAAAGGATCACAAAAAATAATAAAATTTATTCTTACACAAAAACTAATATAAAATATTTTTTAATTTTTTTCTTTCTTTTTAAAAATATATAATAGATATTGGTTATTTCTTAATTAAGGGTAATGAATTACTCTCTGCTGCTGAAAGTGGTGCCACAATTATTAAATGTACAGGTGATGATACATGTGTAGCTATTGAAAGAGATGATGATAATGCTTGTGCCGCTAATGAAATTGGTAAATTCCTTAAGGATAGCAACAAGCTTTGTCTTGACACCGCCATAAATACGGAAGTGGCCATAGGTAGCACTGGATCCTACCTTATTAAAGCAAGTGCTGATAGTGCTTTTACCTCTAAGGTAAAAGGTAGTAAGACTGGAGTAATCAAGATGACGGCTAATTCCATTGTACTCGATACCTCGAAGACTTATATCTGTGTGGATGACGACACTTTAGAGGTCACCGATCGTTCCAGTAGTTCAGCATCCTGTACCGGAGAAAAAACAAATTATTCCTGTGAAGATGGAGTGTGTAAAGAGGGTGATGAAGCTCCAGATTCCAGTAAGTATTATTTAAGCAAAAAAAAAAAAAAATTATTTAAATTATTAATAATATGAAAAAACTATTTAATAGATAGAAAATAAAAATTTTATTTATTTTTTTTAATTTTATTTTTTTTTATTTTATTTTATTTTTTTTTGTTTTGTTTTTTTTTAAAAAAAAATAAAATATTTAATATTAATGAAAAACAAAATATCCAATATTAATTTTTAATATTTTAACTTTTTATTATCATAATAATATCTTAAAGGTAATATTACCTTGCCATCATGTCCGGAAACATGTAGTGATGGAACTGAGGTAGCTGGAACGGATGTTTTATGTATTAATGGTGAAAACGAAATACATTACATCACTTCAGATGGTACTACATGTAAAACTGCTGCATTAGATAATACAACTTCCCCATTACACGTTATTGAGATTGATGAAAATGAAGTGGCCAAGGAAGTTACAATTGCTAATAAATCTATTGACGTGTCTAATGCCAGTAGAATATTAATGTTCGAATGTGATGCTGACAAAAAATGTACTACCGTTTCTGGTTATGCCAAAATATGTACAAAGCATACTACTGAACCGAATGACTACAGTGAGAAATATGGTAGTCGTTATTTCGATAATGAAGCCTGTTCTTCACAAGCGGCTAGTGGTACCTTTAATACTCAAACTTATGAAATAATTTACTATTCCATAACCTCCACTGGATCTTCCGTTTCACAAACAGTAGAGAGTTGTACAACTGAAAATATTGGAAAACTTTTGAGTGATGGAAAATTATGTGTAAAGAATGATGATGCTAAGGACTTCCTTACTTCTCAGACAGCTAATTATGTAATCTATCCTTCCACTGGAAATGAAGTCATTAATGCATATGCCAGCATCTTTGTTACAAAGTCCATTACAGGTAAAATAATTTTTGAAGTTTTTTTTTCTTTTCAGGAGAATTACACATTATTTATAGTTTAATAGATTATTCTTTTGCTATTACTTTTCAGAAATAAAAAAATAGAAAAGATAAATTAAATATATATAGATAAAAGGAAATATCATTTAAAAAAATTTTTTTTGATTTAAAGCAATCATTAGTTAAAGATTATTTATTTATAAATTTATATTTATGAAATATTTAATTTGTTTTTATTAATTTAAGAATTGAGAAAAATGAATATAATGACAATATTGAATGATGATCAAATAACATTTTTATATTATTTTTCATATTTTTAGGTATTACTAATGGTATTAATATTATTAATTTAAGTACGATTGAAGTAGTAGACATATCACAAATGGATGGAACTGCTTTAGATGGAGTTAATGAAAAACTTGCACTCTATGATTGTGATTCTACGACAAAGGTATGTAGAGAAACCTATGGTTATATTAAGTCCAACGAGGAGATTGGAAGTGCCAAATTTTTCAAAATTATTTCTGGAACTAATGCTGAAGTCACACCAGCAGGTAGTTGTACATCTAGTGAAATTGGATTATTGTATGATACATCAAGTGCTAAGCTTTGTAATGTAGCTTCAGGTACCGCTACCTTTGGCACTAAAAAGTATTTCCAAATTGCTGATACTATAGTTAGTGGAAATGCTTTCATTGCAACAGGAGCAGTTGATATTGTTATTGAAGTAGGCACAAACTACATGATATTAAGTAAGTTTACTTGAAACTATTTTTTTTATTATTTTTAATTAATACTACAACTTTAAGGATTACATATTTTTAATTTATACTAGTACAATTAAATTTTTATATAAAACTTTATAAAATTTTATTTATTTATTTTTTTTTATTTATTTTATATAATTCTGTTTTTTTAATAAATGTATTTTTTTTTTTTTAATTTTAAATATTATTTTAAAAAAATATTAGAGATAGTTATTTTATTTACTACTTTAAAATTTATTTTTTATCATAATTTATGGATTTATTACTATAGTTTTTAATTTTAGATCTTAAACTTTTGTTATTAATTTTTTTTTTTTTTTTTTTTTGGAAATCCATTAATTCTAAAAAAACATTAATCAAATTTTAATAGAAACATTGCCTGCTGGAGTACATGTTTTTGAAATTAGTTCTTCAAAGGAAATTAAATTAGATTCCGATACTGTCACCACTCCTGGAAATTTGGCATTGTATAGTTGCACTGAAACCGACTGCTCTAACACAAAGGGTTATGCTAAAATTGGTGATTCTTTCTACTCGATTGGAGCATCACCAGCATTGGTTGATGAACCGGATATTGTTTTAAGTTGTGCTGGTAACTCCTTTGGAAAGGTTTACGCCACAGCTTCCCCACCTAAACTTTGTTTAGGTAATGGCGAATCCATTGATTTTAATGTATCAACCGATGATATTGCCTATCATATTATCACCAATGCCTCCACTAATATTTTCACTGGAACTGGAGATGGTACTACCAAAATTTTGATAAAATCCGTTAAAAATAAATTAATCTTGGATAGTAAAACTGGTAAAGTATCTCTTTTTAAGGATAATTAATAATAAATTTGAAATTAAAAATAAATTTAGAATTGAAATGATTCCAATGAATATTTATCCTGATACTAATTTGTATATATATATATTTTTATTTTGTATTATATTTACTTTTTTAATAGCTCAGAATGGTAAAACATACATTTTAAAGCTTGGAGAAGAGTATAAGGAATATACCTATGGAGACTCTGAAACTAAATTTACAAGTGCTCAAGTTTTAACTTCTACGGTTGCTGAAAAAATTGTGGAGGGTTTGTGGCTGGATGTCACCGAAGATCCATCCACCGCTACGGATAAGACAAAGTTTGCTCTCTTCAACTGTGCCAGTGGTACCTGTACTCCAACTGTTGGTTATGTTAAAAGTGGCAGTGATTACTATGCTGTCTCATTGGTAAGCAGTACTCCAGTAACGGGAACAGGATTTGCCAGTGTGTGTAAGGACGTGGCCGATATTGGTCGATTGGAGAGCGATGGATCACTTTGTCTCGTCGGCAATGACGAAGAAGTAAGTGCTTTGAAGGCCACTATGGCTTCTGGCGATTACATCTTAACGGGAGCTCATAGCACCGGAAGTATCTTCGGAGCCTATAATGCCAATACAATTGTTGTTCATGCCACAGATAAGTCCTATGCTCTTTCTTCAGGTAGATAAAAAATTTAAAACAATAATATATATTTTTTTAATTTTTTTTTTTTTTTTATTTTTTTTTTTTATTTTATATTTTTTTATTTTTTTATTTTTTTATTTTTTATTTTTTATTTTTTATTTTTTATTTTTTATTTTTTATTTTTTATTTTTTATTTTTTATTTTTTATTTTTTATTTTTTATTTTTTTCTATTTTGAATTCATCTTTAAATTTCGATATAAAAGAATGAATAGAAGAGGCATAAAATAAAGATAAATTAATACTTTTTATTTTCCATATAAATATATATACATATTAGTTGGAGGACCGCTTGTCATCAACCTTACGACCATGAAAGATCAATCATTGGGAGGAACATTAGATACTTCAACTGATGTTCCAAAACTTGCATTATATAATTGTGAGAAGAATGGCATATGCAAGAGAACGACTGGTTATATAAAAGATAATAGTGAAGCATATTATTATATTGCTTTATCAGAAACTGGTAATAAGGATAATGAAGATGGAAGTACTTTTGTTACAGATTGTACTTCAAATATTGGTAAAGTTGATTCAGACAATCAATACTTGATATGTGGAACAGACCTCACCGCCTTCCCTACACAGCCTGGACAATACTTAATCTATGACGGAGCTTCAAATTATCTTTTCATTAGAACTATTGCTAATGTATTCACTATTGAATCGATTACTGGTGCAAGTAGTAAGTGAAAGACATTTTATTTTCGAATAGGAACGAATCTTTTGTATTTATTTTTTTACTTGATGTATTCTTTTTTAATTATTTTTTTTTTTATTTTCATTTAATGTACTCTTTTTCATTATTTTTTCTTAATTTATTTATTCTTAATTTATTTTTTTTGTTTATTTTATTTTATTTTATTTTATTTTATTTTATTTTATTTTATTTTATTTTATTTTATTTTATTTTATTTTATTCAATCTGTACTTTACATTTATATTCTACTATTTATTTTATTTTATTTTATTTTATTTTATTTTATTTTATTTTATTTTATTTTATTTTATTTTATTTTATTTTATTTTATTTTATTTTATTTTATTTTATTTTATTTTATTTTATTTTATTTTATTTTATTTTATTTTATTTTATTTTATTTTATTTTATTTTATTTTATTTTATTTTATTTTTTTTATTTAAATTGTTTATTTAATAATTATTTTTTTTTTTTTTTACATTTATTCTTTCTATCAAATAAAGTTGCAGCTAACGGTGTGTATGGAATTAACCAAGGTAATGGAGCTTTAATCAATTTAGGAACAGCCACAGATGCCGTCATTCAAGCCAATATCGCGGATATGTCCCTCTATTACTGTGAAGTCACTGGCCACACCTGCTACAGAACTTACGGTTACTTCAAAGCGAACGATAAATTCTTTGAGGTAACTGCTGTCGCTAATGGAAGGAATGGTGAAGTCACAACAGTCACACCTTGTTCTGGAAACGTTGGAAGCCTATTAACCGGACAAAATAAACTTTGTATTAATACAGTGGACGGTGATGTCGTTGACTTTATTAGTAATAGTTCTTATGCCTCCTATGTTATTAATGTTGGTGCTGGAAATGTATTTTCCGGAAGTATAAATGGTAACATTGTTGTGAAAGCAATCAAGAATGCATTTATATGGAATACTTTTGAAAGTAAATATATTCCTTTAATTTTTTTGAAAAGTATAATTTTAATATATATATAATTTAGTATAATAAATTTTTTATTTATTGATTTACAATGAATTCAATGAATTTTAGTGGAAAATGGAAAGAAATACATTGTGAACAGTGTGGTTTACGAATATTCAAATGTTTCAAAATTAATGACTAAGCAATCGACGATGATCTTATTAGTAAAACCAGTAACTGATGGAGATAATACACTCCTTATTGAAGCAGCTGTAGGGGAGGTTACTGCAAAGGAAGGACTTAATGATATAAGTATTTATAGTTGTGATAGTAATGGAGACTGCACTAAGAATTACGGTTACATTGTAGCTGGTACTAGTGAAAATGAAAAAATCTATGAAAACTTCTTGACACCCGGTACTTGGAACGACGTCACTCCTAGTGATACTTGTACCACGGCTGCAACTCATGCTGGTGACGTTAAAATCAACGGAAGCAAAATTCAATTGTGTATTCCAGCCTCAGATGGAACCGCAGCTTCATTTGGTGATGTTGCTAACACTAGTACCTACTTATTTGGAAAGACGGCGGCCACCTTTAAACTGTATAAGGGAAATGACAGTACTAGTACCATCGTTATCGTTGAGGATCCAGGTAATTACAAAAAAATTTTAGAGAAAAAAATTAAGAGAAAAACTTATTTAAATAGTATTTTGAAGTCCTATTAAAAGACATACTATAGAACCATGATTTTTAATTGTGTTATTGAAAATTTTTTTTAAATTTTTTATTATTAATAATTCTTTTTTTTTTTTTTTTTTTTTTTTAATTTTGAAAATTTATTTTATAAATATCGAAACTATCAAATAATTACTAATTTAAAAAATTTAAAAATTTAAAAATTTAAAATAATATCTTTTCCTTTTTCAATGAATTTAGTGGTTGGTTATTACATGACCACGGCAGCTGGAGTAATTGAAACAGCTTCTGGTGAAAAAGCAGATGATTTATTACTAACGTGTGACGATAGTGCTGGTTTTTCATGTACTACCACAGTTACCAATGTTGTCAGTTCAGCTGGTTACTATTTGAATGCTGCACTACCTGATCATTTAATTTTATGTACTCAAAACGCGAACTGTCAACTTAAAACAGGTGAAGATGTTAAAGAAAAGGAATTTGTTGGTGTTGGTGGTAAGTATATTGGATGTTCAGATGCTCCAGTATGTTCCATAGCGAATGGTAAGAAAATTCAATATTTTAATTATTTATGTATATGAATAACGATAATTTATAAAATAAATTAAAAAAAAAAAAAAATAATAAAAATAGACTTCATAAAATAATAACTTGAGTATATTTATTTATTTTTTTTTTTTTTACATTATTAGCTGAAACTAAGACTGAGATATGTTATGAAAGTTCAACTAATGAATTATCTGAAAAGGATGGTTCTTGTACTGGTAGTAAAACCGATTATTGTTGTACTGGAAGTACATGCACTCAAGGAGTATGCACATAAAAAACTTTATTGTTACAAATAAAATAAATTAATTTATTAAATCTTCTATTAAAAGGATTAATTATTATATTGTAAAAGTTAAAATTATCAAACTTTTATAAACATAAAAATATCATACAATCAATAGTGGTAAATATTTTATTTATTTTAATTTTTGAGCAACAAAACAAAAACCAAAAAAAAAAAAAAAAAAAAAAAAAAAAAAAAAAAAAAAAAAAAAAAAAAAAAAAAAAAAAATAATAATAATAATAATTATAATTATAATTACAAATAAATTATTTAATATATATAATTTATAATCATTATTTTTAAAATTTCGTGTAAATAAAAATTAAAATATTTTCACATAAAGAGATATCTTTTCTTCCTTTTCCTTAATAAATTTTTAAAATAAAAATAATAATAATAATAATAAATGATTTAAAGTTTTACAATTTCGTATTATTTGAAAAATCATTGAAAAAGTTAATATTTTTTTCTTTAATTTATAATAAATAAAAATATAATAAATCTATTAAAATTTTAATATAAAAATTCTTTAAATAAAAAAAAAATAAGTTTTATTATGATTAGTAAGCTTAAAAATAGAAAAAAAAAAAATTTTTTTTTATAATGAAAAGAACATTTAATGATTCTCAAATATTATATAAAAAAATTTTTAGATATATTATTTTGTATATTAATAACAATTTTAATAATAAAAATAATAAAAATAACTAAAGAAAGGTAAATGAAAACTTTTATTTTATTAATTATAATAATCAATGTATAAATTAAAAAAGAAAAAAAAAAAAGAAAACAGAAAAAGTAAAATTGAATATAAAAAGATTATCTAATATTTAAAATTCTTTTTTTTTTTCTTTTATTATTTATATTAACTGAAAATATCAACAAAGAATCTAAAGAAAATAAAATGAATGAAGAAATTTATTAAAGGATTGAAATAATAAATTTGTACTATTAAACACGAAAATATAAAGAAAAAAAATTTTTTTTTTTTATATAATTAAAATTGTTAATGATCAAAATTTAAATTACATATAATAAAAATCATTTATCTAAATTTATATTTATTCATTTACTTTATTATTAATAATTATTTAAATATTATTTATTCATTTATTAATATAATTTATTTACTATTCATTTAATTTATTATTTTTAATTATTTTATTTATTTATTTTATATTTATTTATTCATTAATATATAATACAAACATAAAAAAACTTTAATAATAAATTTTATAATATATTGAAAATATATTTCCTTGGTCATCAAATTAAATTTATCTATAAATATATCTATTTATAGTTTAATATATTTAATAATAAATTATTTATTTTATATGTTATTATTCATTTATTAATAATAATAATAATAACCTTTATTTATTTTATATTTATATATACATTAATATATTATTAAATTTATTTATTTAATTTATTTTTATCCACTTATTAATATTATTAATTTATTTAATTTATAAATTATAATTCATTCAAATAATATTGAAATTATTTATTTAAGTGGTTTTTATTCATTTATTTTAATATTTTAGTTCTAAATATTATTTAATAACATTAATATTATTTATTTAAAACACATTTTCATTTATTTATGTAATAATTAATTTATTTAATATTTTATTTATTCATTCATTTATAAACTTATGATTTATTTACCATATTATTTATATAATCATTTAATTATTATCATTATTTTTATAATGATAATATATTTTATAATTTTAAAAATTTATTAGTTATTAATTATTATGTGTGATAAAAAAAACTAAAAATATAAATAATTAAAGTTATTTCTTATAATATCAAACCCTTAAAGTGTAATAAACGTAACCCTTTCGGTTTATTACAATTTTCATTACTTATATTACAAATCATTATTATTTTAATTAGTATGATTTTTTTTTTTTTACTACCTTCTTTTTTTCTTGACTTTTTTAAAGAATTCATGTTATTTTTTTATGAATAAAATAATAATATAATAATAAATATTAATAATAAATAATAATAATAAATAATAAATAATACTATTAATAAAAGTATTAAAAATTATTTCTTAACAAATTTTTTAAAAATATTAAACATTAAAATTTTAGAAAATATAAATTTCACTGAAATGAGTTGAAATTTCAAAAATAAGAAAAAATTTTATTTTTATTTTTAAAGCAAATTAAATTGTATTTAGTTGCTTAATTTTATTAAAATTTGCTTTTTTTAAGTGTATATATTTACTTTTTTTTTTAGTTATTTTCTTTCTTTCTTTTTTTTATTAATATTTATTAGTATTTTATATATAAAAGTAAACTTTTAATTATACAATAATATCTTTTCAGTTAAACCTAAAATGTTTACTAAGAAAATATTTAGGTAGGCCAAAATTAGTGGTTATAAAATATTATAAATTAAGTTTAATTTTAATAAGCTTTAATTAGTATTAAAATAATTTATTAAAACTTTATTATTATTTAAAATAAAATAAATTAATTTATTTATTAAACTTTAATTTTAATTATAATTATTTTTAGTATTTAAATTTAATAATGAATATATTAATAATAATTAGATAAATTAAATAATAAATATAATTGAATAAAATATATAATAATAAAGTTTATTAATTAAATTAAATATTAATATTATTTTATTAATTAAAAATAAAATTAATAAAGTTATTACTTAATATAGTAATCTTAGATTTTAAATATAAATTTATTATTAATTAAAGTTATTATGAGTAATACAGTTGAGATAATTATAGAAATAAATAGTTAAATAAATTATTATAATAGTTATAAATAATTAACTAATTAAATAGATAAATAATATAAATATAAATAAATACATAAATAATATTAATGAATAAATATTATAAATAAATAAATAAATAAATAATATTATGAATAATAGCATAAATAATAATAATAATAATTGTAATAATAAATAATAAAAAGATTGTTTATAATAATAATAATAATAATAATAATAATAATAAATTATAATAATATAAATAATAAGTAATAATTATAATAATAAATAATAAATAATAATAATAATAGTAAATAATAATAATAATAATAATAATAATAATAATAATAATAATAATAATAACAAAAATAATAATAATAATAATAAATAATAATTATAATGACAACAGCAGAAGCATTTAAATTAGAAAAAATAGTTTTAATAATAAATGTTATATATTAGTAGTTACGATACTCATAAAATTACAAATTTATGTTAAAAAAAGATATGACTATTTTTTTATAATATTAATTTAAATAACTAAATTTTATATTGTTATAAATACATGAATTTTTGAAAAGCCTTCTTGGCTTACTTTTTATAGGGAATCGAATAGATTCCGTTTTCACAGCAAATACTGGTACTTATATTTTTATATGTTATCAAAATAATATTAAAATAATTTTAAAAGTTATAATAATACTAAAATACCATTTTAAATTGTATTAATATTTTTTTTTTTTTTTTAAAAAAAATTATTGTTAAAATATAAATTTCATATTATTGATATTAGATTGTGATGTTAAAGATCCAAAAACTTGTAAGTCATTACTTTCTATTATTTAATAGTCTATTTTTATTTATTTATTTATTTATATATTGATTTATTTCAATAATTAATTCATTTAATTATTATGTATATTTTATTATACTTCTAATATTTTTATTTTAATGTAGGTCTAAGTAATACCTATTATCTTGTGGATAAGACAAATCCTTCAATAATAAAGGACTCTGGTAGTGGTCGTCTCTATTACTGTTCTGGAGAAGACACCATAAGTTGTGAGGAACAAACCAATATTGGTTACTATGTGGTCGATAAGGATACTGTCTTTACCTGTAAGGATAATGGTACAGGTTTAGACTGTACCCGAGAAAAAGTTACTCTTCAAGCCTGTGATAATATCAATAGCATTGGTAGACTCTTTATGGCCACGGCTGATTCACCTATTTCCATTTGTCTTAACTATAACCCCGATGCTCTTACAAACGAAGAAAAACCGACTACCGTTGCTTTAAATGGAAGTAATAGTGGTAACTATCTGGTCTATAAAAATATGGACCCAAAGTCAAATATTTTTGGACTGACCGAAAATAACGAACAATTCGCTATTGTTGGAATCACTGACAAGATGGTTCGTCTCAACGAAACCTACACGAATGGTCATAAGTACGTCTACGCTGATTCTACCAACAATAAGGTGATGGAAAAGGGAGGTAAGGATTATCCAAAAGCTGGTACTACTTCAGATCCAGATGAAGCCAAAATTTTAGAACTTCTTTGTAACGGGGGTAAGTGTAAGGATTCCAGTAGTGTTACCGTTATCTCTGGAGCGTCAGATGGTAAGTGAATTTATTAATCATATGATACATTAGTTCTTTTATTTTAATTATTTAAGGAATGGACGATCTTCACTAAAAAAAATAACAATACCTTTTTTTTTTAAAAAATCTTTATTTAATAGGTATTGTTATGAGAAAAGGTAATGTAGCTCCAGCAGCTGGAACAGCAGACTATGATGGTGCTGAAAAGGGAACCATTCATATGTATAAGTGTTCCTCTGGTAACTGTGAAATGATATCTGGTTATAGAAAAGTGGATAGTGACTATTATGGGGTCACCGCTTCTTCAGGAGCGGCTAAGGCCCAACAAGAACCACCTACGAATGGATGTACCACTACTAATATTGGTCTTGTGTACAAGTCCGGTTCGGCCTACTTTATCTGTATTGAGAAGGGACAGGCCGTTGAATTAAAAGATGATAATTCAGGTTATTATATTTTAGGCGAAGGTACAGGAGTTGGACCATTTGCAGGGGTTGCCAATAAAATGATCTATATTGATGACAATGCTAACAATGTTTATGTTTATTCCGATTTCGTAGGTAATTATCATTATTGTTTTTTATTTTGGACATCTAAGGAATAAGTTTATATTAAGTTAAAATAAAAAAAAAAGTGGTTCTGTTACATAGAATAAATATGATATTATAGAAAATATTGAAAATTTAAATAAAAAGATAGATTTAATCTAGAACATCTATAATATATTTTTTAAAAAAATATATATATATATATAAAACATAATAAATAAAAATAAATAAATAAATAAAGAAATATATATATTGATATTTAAATACTAAAATTAATTAGTATAACAAATATATAATGAAATTTAAATAATGATTTTTAAACCACCTAAAAAAGAAAAAAAAAACAAAAAATTAAAATAGTGAAATTATGAAAATCCATCAATATATATAATTAAATTTATTTATTTATTTATTTCTTTATTTTTTTTTAAACTATTTATTTATTTAATTTATTTATCATATTATTGTGAAAAAACTTTCAAATATACTGAAACATTTTTTTTTTTTTTTTTTAATTGAAATTTAATTTCTTTTTTTTTTTTTTTCAAAATAGGTGAAAATAGCAAGAATTATTTGGTCGAATTTAATGGAAAGTTTGGTTCCTATAAGTATGTGGAAGCTTCGACTTCCTTCATGAAGGATACCTCCATGAATGGAGTGAAACCCTTCCAACAATTAGAAAATCTTTCCAATGTCTATTCCGAAATTAGTTTGGATAATTCAGAATGGATTGATGCCTCAAAGAGTCGTTGGGCCATTTTCAACTGTAAGTCTGGTGACGATACCTGTGTCCGTACCTATGGTTATTTGAAAACCGGGGATGGTAAATATTACAAGGTTCCTCATCCTGACGCTGGTGATACAATTGATTCTGTTACTCCTGAAAGTACTGCCTGTGGAGGTGCTGAAATTTATAAATTGAAATCAAATGGAGTTTGTCTCAAAAATAGTGAACAAAAATTGGGTAAAATGGAAGCCGGTGGACTCTACATTATGGAATCCACTAAAAACAGCATTTTTTGTGAACATAAATCTGGAAAGAGTTTCATTGTGGAGGCTACGGATTATTCCTTAACCTATAAGAATGTATTTGATGACGAAAAGGGTGCTCATCTCTTCCTTTCTAATGTTAAGGCCTCTCCAAATGATATTATAGGAAGTGGAGGTTCATCAAATCTTTCGAATTTGGAACTTTATGATTGTGATAAGGACGGTGTTTGTAACAAGATCAATGGTTACGTAAGAAAGAGCGATACAGAATTTTATGAATTCGATACAGGTGATACTCCAATAGCTTCAGCTTTAACTCCAGATATTTTATCTTCATGTACCGGTAATGTAGGTAAAATTATAGAGGATGGTACTGGTAAATATCTTTGTCTCGATGCTGGTAGAAAAGTTTCTGTCTTAAATAGTGGCAATGGATACTATGTTTTTAGTGCTAACACGGCAGGTAAATTAGCTAATAATGATAACAAAATGGTTCGTATTAATAATGGAATAATAGCAGCTGATCCAAACATCGGAACGGATGGAAATTACATTGTAAAGGAAGGAAATCAATACACTGCCTACACTCAAACTTCTAATGTATTTACGGGAAGAACTGGTTCAAGTGAAATATTTGTCTATGAACAGATTGATAGTACTAATGTTTTTCGTGAAGTTACGGCTCTCGATAAAGCGACCTCCTCCGAAGATATCAAGAAATGGGCCCTCTTCGACTGTACCAATGCTAATTGTGAGAGGGTCTATGGTTATCGTAAGATTGGAAGTAACTATGCAATCTTCCAATATGATGATGTGAACACCTTGATTCCTGCTACCTCTATCACCACTAATACTTGTACCTCAACGGCTGATGCGGGTAAGCTATTAAGTGAGGATAAACTTTGTCTTGTTCCAAGCACTACGGAAGCTGATCAAGTGAAAGGAAGTATGACACCAGGTAATAGCTATCTTCTCTCACTGGCTAATACTTCAGTTTTTTCGGGATCGGTCTCCGGTAAATCAATGATTATCCGAGCCACAGGTAATTCTTTCTCAGTGAAGCCCATGTCTGATATCAACATCTTGAAGATAGTAAAGTCGGTGGTCACCACCCCAATTGCAGCAGATTATAGTAGTGCCGCAGCAAGTATCGCTATTTACCAATGCTCCGAGAGTAATGTGTGTCAGGGTATCAGTGGTTATGTCAAGAATTCTGGAAGTTTCTATGGTGTGGACGTCACAGCAGGGGCAAGTAAAGTTACCCTTTCAAATTCTTGTTCCAGTAATGTTGGCAATATTATGAAGGATGCTGATGAAGTTCCATACTTGTGCTTGGATACCAATTCCTCTGTTACAGTAGCCACAGGAACTGGACTTCATTACGTCCTGGGAAGTGTTGCAGATACTAGTAAATTACAAAGTAAGAAGCTAGTCACGATTACCAGTGATTATATTGTTGTGGATGACAGTCTGGACGACGACGCAGATACCAGCTATCTTATCAAATACAGTACAAACTATAAAGCTTTGAAAAAGGCGAGTAAGACGTTTACTGCTGACACTTCCATTTCAGGTATGAAGACCTATCAAAAAGTAGCATCCGGTTCCAATGTCTATCGTGAAATTACAAATTTAAGTAATGTACCTTTGGCCGATATTGGAGATCTTATGCTCTTCAACTGTAAGAGTGGCTCATGTATTCCTATGGCTGGATATATGTTGATTAAGGACAATGTAGTCATTGAAAGTGATGGATCTATTTGTCAAAAAAGTAGTAATGTTATCTCTGATAATTGTAGTGAAGGAAATGGAAAAGTTAAAGTCAACGAATCCAAATTACAATTCTGTTTACTCAATACTGGTAATCCCGTTGATTTATCCGATGAGAAAAGCTATTTCACCAACAATAAAAATTATGTAGTTAACAGTGACAAAAATATCATCGCCAATCCTGTTCCAGGTAATTCACCCATATATTTTTTTTTAAATTGTATAATTATTATTATTATTTTTTTTTTTATTTAATCTGCACTCTTATTTCTATATAATATATCATTAAAAATTATGAATGATACTATTTTAAATATAATTAAATATTATATATATATTAAATTATGGTATAAAACATATTGAACATAATAAGATAGTATTAGACATATTAATCATTAAATTAAGTTATTTTTAAAATTAATTGAACTTTTTAAAAAATACCGTATTGAAAATATATTAAAAATATAATAATAATAATATAATAATAATAATAATAAATAATAAAAAGAGTATTTATTAATAAATAATAAATTATGATAATAATAAATAAATAATAATAATAATAATAAATAATAATAATAATAATAATAATAATAATAATAATAATAATAATAATAATAATAATAATAATATAATAATAAAAAATTAATAATAATAATAATAATATAATAATAAAAAATTAATAATAATAATAATAATAATATAATAATAATAATAATAATAATAAATAATAATAATAAATAATAATAATAAATAATAATAATAATAATAATAAATAATAATAATAAATAATAATAATAATAATAATAATAATAATAATAAATAATAATAATAAATAATAATAATAATAATAATAATAATAATAATAATAATAAATAATAATAATAATAATAATAATATTATTATTATTATTATTATTATTATTATTAAAAAATGAAAATATATTAATACATATCTATATATATATTGAAATTTATATTTTTATTATACTATGAATAAATTATAATTTTTAGATGTTGGCTATTATTTGATCAAGAGTAATGAAGTTCTCACAACAGATAATGTTGATGGTGATAATTTAGTTTCATGTCCTGGCAATTCACTATCCTGTACTCCTACTCCTGTTGGAAGTGTCAATAATTTTGGTTATTATATCGATGCATTTAATTCGGGAAAACTTATTCAGTGCGTCAGTAGTCCTCAAAAGGCTTGCAAATTGATTAGTACGAGTGCCACTAATGCTGCTCCAAAGCATTATATTCAAGCTGTAGCGGACACTTCAGACAACATTCGTGTCATTACTTGTACTGAAAGTGAATGTGTGAAACGTGGAAGTGATGCTAAGGGTTACTTTGTTAATTCCGGAGGAGAAACAGATCAACATGTTATTTCATGTAAGGGAGGGGCAAATGATTGTGAATTACTTGCAGATGGTGGAATTAGTACCTGTTCTAAAGTTGGTGGAGTAAAGGTATCTTCTACCAATAAGAAGGTTTTTCTTTGTCTTACTACAACTAATACTGCGGAAGAAGTTGATAGTGTAAATCAAGTAGAAATTAAAGTTGGCGCTACAGCCTCTAATAAAGCTTTAACCATTGCTAGTGCTAATGATTTCCCAGGAGCTTCCGCTGGTGAATACATTTCGGTGAAGATTGATTCCGATGGAACAGCACTCTATCAAGCTCCAGCTGAAGCTACAGGTAAATAAAAATCATAAAAAAAAAAAATACTTGTTCATCCACATATACTATATAATATTATAAATAATTATATAATAGATAAATAATAAATCATTTATTTAATTATTGAATATTCAAAAAAAAAATTTTTTTTGATTATATTTATTAATTAATTTTATTAATTATTATTAATTTTAAAAACTTTAATTATTTAAAGCTCTACCTGAATGTGCTACAGTTTCTGCAGGGGCTTTATGTACAATTAAAAGTGGTGGATCTATACCTCAAAATAAATTATGTATTAAAGGTAATGAAATTTATAAATCAGGATCAAACACTTGTGGAGCAGAATCATTAACCGATCCAAGCTATCTTATTTATCAATGTGATAATGCTAATACTTGTGTTATTCCAACCATCGGCTCTCTTGATGGCTCTGAGAATTTGATTATTTACAAATATCAAAGTAGTACTTTGACTCAACTCAAGGGAAAGTATTACTTTGACGGAACTTCAGATAACAGATTATTCTATTGTAAAAGCGATGGTAAATGTGCCGTCGTGGTAAATGAAGGCTACTATAATGTTGATGCAGATGGAAATACTCCAGCTACTCATCCATTACTTAAGGTTGCTAGTGATATGACGGCTTCAGCAATAGCTAAAGCCAATGTTATAGATGCAAATACCGCAGGTCAATACTTTGTAGATGGTACAAGTAAATCTGGTAATAATTACAGTAAGTTGATTAAGTGTACTACCAGTGGAGAAGACGTTACCTGTGGAAGTTATAGTATCAAAAATAACGGCGATGTCTATTTGAACTTTGATGCTTCCTCTGCCACTAAGGCCTTACTTCAATGTGATGGTACCTATTATTCAGCTGTTAATGTAGATGGCTATGGTGCAGGAAATTACTATCACTTAAATGGGGATTCAAAATTGAATCTATTAATTAAGTGTACTAGTGGTGGTTGTCAAAAGGATACCGCAAGTGCTGATAAAGTATACCTTGATAGAAGTAGCACCGATGATGGAACGAATTTCTCTAAGCTTATTAAATGTTCAGGAGATCCAGTGGTCTGTACCTCCAGTGCTGCAGTTGAATCAGATCTCGGATATATTAAGAATGATGGTCAGGGTGGAAAATTGATCTATTGTGAGAGTGGGGCTAGTGGGATCACTTGTTCTGATGTTGATGCTCCTGCTGCCGGTTATTTGAAGAATAATGCTGCCACACCGGCCTATCTTAAGTGTACGAGTAGTACTGCCTCGTCCTGTAGTGCCTACACGCTAAAGACCACAACTTGTTCCAATTCAATCATTGGTGAATTAAGTAGTGATGGAAAGCTCTGCCTTAGCGAAAGTAAGTCAGGTAGTTTTGCCACAGGCGCCTATTTGGTTGATTTAGGAAGTACTAGTAAATTCCCATCTCTTAATGGAGCAGCAGGAGTAGACAATAATTTTGGTTACGTATTAGCTTCTGATTATGCCCTATATCTTGATATAAATCAAAATGAAGTCGTTACGGTCGATACGGACATGAAGATCAGTCAATCCTCTGAAAATAGTTATTCCTGTAAAAGTGGTATATGTACCGAGGGTCTTAAAATTGGTGGTTCAGGTAAGATCAAAATTAAATAATAATTTATTCAAACAAAAAAAAAAAAAAAAAAAAAAAAAAAAAAAAAAAAAAATTATATTATTGGTTATAAATAAAAAGAATATTATTATATGGTGGGTTGGTTTGGAATTTAATTAGTAATTTTACTTAAAAAATGGAAATTAACAATTAATAAGCTATAAATTTAATCTTAATAATCAAAATAGTACATATTGATTTCAAATAGTAATTGTTAGAAAAAAATATTAAAATATTATAGCATATTGATATGAATGTTTTTTATATATTTCATATATAAAAGTTAAATATCAAAAGATATAATAATAATAGTAATAATAATAATTAATAATAATAATAATAAAAAGATTGTTAATAATAATGATTAATAATAATAATTAATATTAATAATTATAATAATAATAATAAAAAGATTGTTAATAATAATAAGAATAATAATTAATAATAATAATTATAATAATAATAATAAAAAGATTGTTAAGAATAATAATTAAGAATAATAATTAATAATAATAATTATAATAATAATAATAATACAAAAATTGTTAAGAATAATAATTAATAATAATAATAATAATAATAATAATAATAATAATAATAATAATAATAATAAAATGATTATTAATAATAATAATTAACAATTAATAATAATAATTATAATAATATACTATGAAATAATGATATACATTAATAAAAAATGATAATTTTTTCAAAAATAATATAAGAAAAAAAATATTATTTTCTTTGTATTTTTTTTACTAATAATAATTTAATATTCACTGAATATAAAACTTTATTAATGCATAACATTGTTTTTTTTTTGTAATAGGCAATGAATTAATAGCTTGCCCAGATGGTGAAAAAAATTCTGCTAAATCAGGCGTTTCCTTCTGTGTTGATGAAAGTGACAGTAAAATATATGAAGTAGATGAAGATGGTGTTTGTACTCAAACTGCCGCTTTAGCTGGTGGTGTTTATATCTTTAGAATTGAAGATATCAAAACTGATGTTAAAAAATTTACTCCCGGTGAAAGCAATAAAGGTATATTAAATACCGATGTTGAAAAGTTAGCCATATACCAATGTAATTCAGATAGCAAATGCAAATTATTTGAGGGTTATATCAAAATAGATACATTTACTCTTATTACTAGTAATGATGATTATACAGTTACAAGAGATTATAAAAAAACAGATGTAATAACATTTGAAGTCACTACTAATGAAGAATGGGCTGCAGATACTTTTTACTCAAAAGAAACAGTTTACTACCATGTTTCAGAGTCTGGTATTACGGCAGAGGGAGAAGCCTTCCATGAGGATTGTAGTCAGACCGCCAATATTGGTAAGTTGTCCGCCGAGGGTAAGATTTGTATTTCACCTGAAAATGAAGTAGACATGGATAGCGCTAAATACTTGATCACTACTGGTGTGAGTAACGGTAACTGGTATCTCGATATGAATACTAATTACATTATCAAGACTAATGTCGAAGGTAAATCATTCAAATAATAATATAAAAAAAAGTATAGAGTGGTAAACTTTTATATATTTTTAAAGTTTAATAGATTATTCTTTTGCTATTATTTTTCAAAAATAAAAAAAAAAAAGAAAGATAAAAAAGTATATGTGGATAAAATGAAATATCATTAAAAAAAAAAATTTTTGATTTAAAGCAATCATTAGTTATTGATTATTCATTTTAAAATTTATATTTATGAAATTTAATTTTTATAATTCGTTTTTATTTAATTAAGAATTGAGAAAATGATAATCATAAGGATATTAAATAATAATCGAATAACATTTTTATATTATTTGTTATATTTTTAGGTATTACTGATGGTATTAATATTATTAATTTAAGTACCATTGAAGTAGTAGACATATCACAAATGGATGGAACTGCTTTAGATGGAGTTAAAGAAAAACTTGCACTCTATGATTGTGATTCTACGTCAAAGGTATGTAGAGAAACCTATGGTTATATTAAGTCCAACGAGGAGATTGGAAGTGCCAAATTTTTCAAAATCATTTCTGGAACTAATGCTGAAGTCACACCTGAAGCTAGTTGTGCATCTGGACAAATTGGATTATTGTATGATACATCAAGTGCTAAGCTTTGTAATGTAGCTTCAGGTACCGCTACCTTTGGCACTAAAAAGTATTTCCAAATTGCTGATACTATAGTTACTGGAAATGCTTTCATTGAAACAGGAGCAGTTGATATTGTTATTGAAGTAGGCACACACTACATGATATTAAGTAAGTTTACTTGAAACTATTTTTTTTATTATTTTTAATTAATACTACAACTTTAAGGATTACATATTTTTAATTTTTACTAGTACAATTAAATTTTTATATAAAACTTTATAAATTTTTATTTTTTTTTTTTTTTTTTTTTATATAATTCTGTTTTTTTTATCGACGCATTTTTTTTTAATTTTAAATAATATTTTAAAAAAAATTAGAGATAGTTATTTTATTTACTACTTTAAAATTTATTTTTTATCATAATTTATGGATTTATTATTATCATTTTGAATTTTGGATCTTAAACTTATGTTATTAATATTTTATTTTTATTTTTTTTTTTTTTTGGAAATCTATTAATTCTAAAAAAAACATTAATCAAATTTTAATAGAAACGTTGCCTGCTGGAGTACATGTTTTTGAAATTGATAACACTTCAATGGAAATTAAATTAGATTCCGATACTGTCACCACTCCTGGAAATTTGGCATTGTATAGTTGTACTGAAACCGACTGCTCTAACACAAAGGGTTATGCTAAAATTGGTGATTCTTTCTACTCGATTGGAGCATCAAAAGCATTGGTTAATGGAGGAAATATTGTTGAAAGTTGTGATGGTGACACCTTTGGAAAGGTATATGCCACAGCTACCCCACCTAAACTTTGTTTAGGCGATGGCGAATCCATTGATTTTAATGTATCAACCGATGATATAGCCTATCATATTATCACCAATGCCTCCACTAATGTTTTCACTGGAACTGGAGATGGTACTACCAAAATTTTGATAAAATCTGTCAAAAATAAATTAATCTTGGATAGTAAGACTGGTAAAATATCTCTTTTTGAGGATAATTAATAATAAATTTGGAATTAAAAATAAATTTAGAATAGAAATGATTCCAATGAATTTTTGATACTAATTTATATATATATATTTTTATTTTGTATTATATTTACATTTTTAATAGCTCAGAATGGTAAAACATATATTTTAAAGCTTGGAGAAGAGTATAAGGAATATACCTACGATGGAACTAAATTTACAGATGATACAGATTTAACTACTACCGTCGCTGAAAAAATTGTGGATAATGTGTGGTTGGATGTCACCGAAGATCCATCCACCGCTACGGATAAAACGAAGCTTGCCTTGTTCAACTGTGCCGGTGGTACTTGCACACCAACCGTCGGTTATATTAAAATTGGTGAAGATTACTATGCCATTGGTGCTTCAAGTTCCACACTTCTCGATGAGGAGGACTTTGTCGACTGTACCTCTGCCTCAGAAGTTGGTGGTTTAACTAGCAATGGAGAAATATGTCTTGACTCGAATGCCGATCCTGAACAGGCTGTGAAAGAAGATACCGACGCCAGCTATTTACTTGCCGTACCATCCGATCATTCAGGTCCATTTGTTAATTTAAAAAGTAAAAGTATCATTTTAGCCATTAGTGATACTCCCAAAAAATATCTATATGATACTACCAATGGTAAGTAAAAAAATTTTCTATGGTTATTATTTTTTAAATTAAAAAAAAAAAAAATAAAAAAAATATTTTTTTAATTAAAAAAATATATAAATATATAATTATTTTATACATCTTTTATGTAAATATTTAAAAATTTAATGTATATATAAATTATTCTTTTTAATAATGATTACTAGATGGAATTCAAGTGAAAACTATTCCTAATAATAATGAGATAACGAATTTCGGTTCTGGAGATTGTACCGACGATACTAAAAAATCTCAAGTTAGAATTATTAACTGTTCCTCAGGAATATGTGAACTTATCACAGGTTATGTAAAGGATGCTAAGGATAGCAAGTATTATGCTATTAGCACCACAGGTGATGCGGCTGTAGTTAATGATGATACAGTTGACTTAACTACAGCTGATCATTGCGAAAGTAAAATAGGTTTAATTATAAAACAACAAGCTGCACCGGGAGATTATTACCTTTGTCTTGATACCAATACAAGTGTAAAAATTGAAGCCAGTAAAAACTATATCACAGGCGCTACATTAGAAAGTGGAAGTAAATTGACCGCAAAGAAAATGGTCACCTTTGGTACAAATTATATAGCTGTGGACGAGAGTTTCGAAGGTAAGAAAAAAATAACTTTTAAATAAATAAATAATCCATTAGAGCCAATTTTATAATTAAAAAATTTTTTTTTTTCGTAGAGAGAAAATTAATTATATCTTTTGATAACTTTTTTATTTTATTAATTTAATTTTTATATAAACCTATGTAAAACAAAAACAAAAAAAATGAAAAGATGACGCAAAAAACATAAACTATCTTGTTAAAATTGGTGATTCTTATTATGCCTATAAGTACACCTACGCTAATCATGAATTCAATTCTGATTCCACCGTATCTGGTATTAAAACATACCAAACAGCAGGAAGTAGTACTACCGTTTTTATTGAGAATGATGATTTCACAGCTGATGATCTCAGTACTCTCTTACTCTTCAGCTGTAATAATGGTGTTTGTACTGTAGGTGAAGGTTATGTTATGGTTGGAAGTTCCATTACTAAATGTGATTCAACTGATTGTAATCAAGCAGATGCTAATATTATCGATGGAACCTGTGGTGGTGTTGGTGATGTTGGAAAGGTAACTAATAATGAAAGTACTGGAATCAAATTATGTGCACCAAATGCTGGAGGTAATGCATATGAATCTATAGATATCACGGATGGTAAATCGTACTTATTAAATGTACTAAATGCGGCATATAAAAAATACACTACCAAAGGAACAAAAATAATTTTAGTTGAAGCAACAAGTAATATTTATTTCATTTAATTTAATATTTTAAACCTATTTTTTATATTAGTATATATTATGATTATTATTAATATTATTATAATTATAATAATTATCATTGTAATTATAATTATAATTATTATTTTTTTCAACTTTTTTTTTTTTTTTTTTTTTTTTAATATTCAATTTAGATTATGACTTAAATTTCTTTTTATAAAAAGTCGTATTTTTTATATTTATTAATATAATAATATTTATTTTTTTTTTTATTTTCGTCTTCATATAGAAATTGGTTCTTATCTTATAAAAGAGAACAGAGAAATTGTTGCAGCCTCATTTGATAAAATTGTCATCTGCAGTGATGTAGGAACATGCACACCTACTGATTGGGCCGGTGCTCAAGCTGGTTATTACGCAAACAATGAAGATGTCTCAAAATTAATATCATGTGATGGTTCCACAAATTGTTCATTAATCACACCTCCAGGAATAGGATACTTTAAGAATGCCAATGGAAGCGCATATGCCGTATGTACTTCGACCTCAAAATGTGTTTCATACACAAAAGATGCTAATGCATGCGGAAGTGGTGCAGCTGATGGTGCGATTGATTCTAGTGGAGCACTCTGTCTTGATGGAGCCATAAAAGGAACATTTACTACCAATAAATATTTAGTTAATTTTGGTGAATCGAGTGCATTCCCTCAAACCACTGGAAAGAACGATGGTGACTATATTTTAGTAGATGCCACAGATAACTCGATTGTTGTCAATTCTGATGATAAGACTGCGGTCTGTGCTGGTACTGATGATTTAACATATACAAAAGATAAAGATTCAAATTGTGATAATGGTGAAACAGAATTTAATAGCTGTAGTAATGCTATTTGTACTAAAGGAAATGATATAAAAGGATAATAAAATTTCATATGTTAAAGTATTTAAGTATGAAAAATTCGAAATAATTTTAAAACATTTTATCTTAATTAAACCAAAAAAAAAAAAAAAACTTTTTTAATCTATGATCTTTTCCACAGTTAATATTTTACATTTATTCCAATCAATAAATATATTGATTTTTTTTTCTATTTTATATTTATTTTTTATTTTTCATATTAATATATTAAAATAATAAAATAATAAAGCCTATAATTTATTTAAAATATTTTACATATAATTATAACTAATTTAAATGATTTCTTAAAAATGAAACAAAAAATCTGATATTTAATAGGAAATAAACTTATAAATATAACTAATACATTTTAACAATTCTAGGAAAAGAAAAAAATAACTTATTTATTAATAAAACTAAACAAACATACAAAAAAAAAAAAAAAAAAAAAAAAACTAAAAAAAAAAAAAAAAAAAAAAAATTAAATAAATGAAAATTAAATATAAATTATTAAAAATATTTGATATATTATTATTATTATTATTGTTAATTATTATTAATTATTATTATTATTATTATTATTTATTTTATAATTATTAATTATTATTATTTACTTATTAATCATTATTATTAAATTTTATTATTATTATTATTATAATTATAATAATAATTATTATTTATTTTATTATTATATATTATTATTTCCTTTATTATTGCTATTATTATTATTATTTATTATTATTAAAAATTTTTTAATTATTATTATTATTATTATTAATTATTATTGTTATTAAATTTTATTATTTTTATAATAATAATAATAATTATTATTTTTAATTATTATTATTATTATAATATTTATTATTATTAATTATTAATTATTATTATTATTACTATTATTATTATTATTATTATTATTGCTATTATTATTATTATTATTATTATTGCTATTATTAATATAATTATAATTATTATTATTATTATTATTATTATTATTATTTATTATTATTAAAAATGTTTTTGTTATTATTATTATTATTATTAATTATTATTATTTATTATTAGTATAATTATTATTATTATAATTATAATAATTATTATTATGTTTATAATAATTATTATTATTTATTATTATTATATTATATTTATAATAATAACAATTATAATAAATTATTATTATTATAATTATTATTTATTTACTTATTATTATTATAAATTATTATAATTATTATAATTATTTATTTTTATTATATTATAATTATAATAATAATTTTTATAATAAATTATAATTATAATTATTATTATTATTAATTATTATTATTAATTATTATTTATTTATTATTATTTATTATTATTTATTATTATTATTAGTATAATTATTATTATAATTATAATTATTATTAATTATTATTATTATTAATTACTTATTAATATTATTAATATTATTATTATAATTATTATTAAAATTATTTATTATTTAATATTTATTATTTATTATTATTTATAATTTATTATTTTTTATTTATCATTTTTTAATTTTTATTTATTATTTATTATTATTTATAATTTATTTTTATTATAGCAATCTTTTATTATTAATATTATTAACAATGTTTTTTTATATTAATATTATAGCAACATCATTTTTTTATTATTATTATTTATTAAAAATACATTTTTTTATTAAAAACAAATTGATGTTATAATCTTGTATGTTGTATTATAATCATAATTAATAATTTCAATTAAAGTAATGCTAATTTTTTAATGTGGTAAATTTTTATTCTATTAAGCATCACAACGCCAATTATAATAATACTTTCCTGATATTTCAATAGTAAAAATAATTAAAAAAATGTAATTCATTAGCAGGTAAAAGATTTAATCCTTATTATATATGTAAGTAATGTTAAAAAATCATTAATTACAAATAACATTTTTATCAATGATTTACTAACTATAAATTATTCTAATATTGAATTCCTTCTAATATTTATAATTGATAATATATTTTTTTTTATTATTATTTTTTTTTTATTTTTTTCTCTTTTCTCACTTATAATCCTTAATGAATAATAAGATTTAAATATAAAATTTATTTAATTATTAATATCGTAATAAGTTATTAAAATTAATCCAATAAATAATAAAATATAACCTTTTTGATTAAAGTAATGAATTAAATATTATTAATATTAATTATTATTATTAATTATTTATTATTATTAATATCATTTTTAATGACTAATAAATTTAAAAATTATTTAATTAATAAAATTATTCATTTATATATATTAATTTATTTATTCATATTAATATGTATTTATTCATTAATATATATTTCAGAACTATATAATTTTAATTTAAACCATGAAATACTGCTACTCCAAAAATATTCCATTCTAAAAAATAATAAGAAAATGTATTTTATTTTACTTTATTTTATTTTGAATTAATAATAAGTATTCATGACTTGAATGTTTTTTCATGAGGTATTAGTGAATAATTTCATAATTCTGTTATTAAATTCTTTTACTATTATTTCTAAAGTATTAGGAAAATAATTTGATATTTCAATTTGTAATTTTATGAAAGCTTAAAATTTTTTAAAAATATAAATTTCGTTGAAATGAAATGAGATTTCAAAAATTAAAAAATTTATTTTTTATTTTAATAAAACCATTATTCATTGTTTATTTTAACTTGCTTTTAACATATTTGACTTTTTTTTATTTTGGTGTATATAATTATTTTTTTTTATTTGTTGTTTTTTATTTTATTTTAAAGGAAGTGAATTTACTTCATTTTAAAACAAACCATAAATGTTTACTAAGAAAATTTTTAGGTAAGCAAGAATTGATTGTTTAAGTTTATTATTAAATAAAGTTAAATAATACGAATTTTTAAAGTTGCACAAAAAATTTACTGTACAATAAAAAAAAATATTCAATAATAAAATTTTAATGAAATTATAGAAAGACCAAATAAATAAATGATAATGATAAGAAATGAATAATATTAATATAATTGAAGACAATTATAATAATATTTAATAATTATAATGATAGTCAATGAAGTATTATAAAATGAACCAACTAATTTGTTATATTAACTATATTTTATTATTTTTTTCTTTTTGTTTTCTTTCTTTTGTAAAAATGAAGCCTTCTTGGCTTACTCTTTATAGGGAATCGAGTAGGATCCGTATTTGCAGACGGTATGAATCATTTTTTTTTAAAAAAAAATTAAAATTTTAGAGTCATAAATAACTTATTTATATCTTTTCCTTTAATTTACTCATTAATTTTTTTTTTTAAATATATAATATAATATTTATGTTTAATATCTTTCATTAGAATGCAATGTCGAGAATCCAAAGGATTGTAAGTTAAATTTGTTTATTTATACGGAAAGTTAGACTTTTAAACTCACTATTAATATGGTTTATTTTACTAATCATCCATCCTTGTAATCATTTCAATATAAACTAGGTATTAGTAATGTCTATTATCTTGTGAATAAGCAAGATCATTCCTTAATTAATGATACCGGTGTCAGCGGTAGTCTCTACTACTGTTCTGGAGGAGAAACGAAGATTTGTGAGGAACAAACTAGTGTAGGCTACTATTTTGTTGATCCGAAAACTGTGTATGTCTGTAACGTCGATAATGGTGCCATACAATGCGCGAAAGAGAGTATTCCTGATGAAAGAAATGCTTGTACCGAAGATAATATTGGAAAACTCTTTGTAAAAACAGGTGATTCTACGGCTTCACTTTGTCTCAACTACGCTGCTGATACACCATCCGTGGTTGAGTTAAATGGTAGTGCCAAGGGTAACTATTTGGTGTATAAGAATTCCAATCCCATTGAAAATGTTTTCGGTATCACGGGTTCCAACGAAAAGTACGCCATTGTCGGTATTCAAGACAAGGTCGTCAGCTTAAATTCTACATATAGCAATGGTCTTAAATACGTGTATGTAGATGCTACCAAGAATAGAGTCATGGAAAAAGGGGATAAAGATTTTCCAAAGCTCACAGGATCCACAAGCGACCCAGATGAAGACAATATTATGGAACTTCTCTGTAGTAGTGGTAAATGTAAGAACTCTGATGCTGAGGTGAAAGTTAATTCCTTCACTGGATTTAGTAACGAAGAAGGTATTTATCTATTAAAGATAGATGGAGCAATCACGACTGAACTTACCAATAGCAATATTGACTCAGAAATCACAGGTTCTCTTGATAAAGTGGGTCTCTACAATTGTGACAAGGAACTTAATTGTGAAAGAATGGCTGGTTATGCTTGGAATACAGGAAAAACTAAGTTTTATAAAATTCCAGCCTCAGGAAGTGCTGAAGACATTTCAGAATCAGCGGGTACTAGTCATCCGGATTCCTACTGTACAGGAAGACTTGGTCTCGTCTACACCTTAGATTCGGTAAAAAAAATATGTATGGAGGATGGTGTTGGTGTAGACATTGAAGACAATAAATATTATATCTTTGGTGGAACTGCCATGGATTCATCTTCTCCATTCCTTTCAGTAAGTAATAAAATACTTAAAATGACGGCAGATTATGCTGTCATTGATGATAACTTCAAAGGTAAGGTCTCTTTTTTTTTTTAGAGTTTTATAAGAAAGAAATATAAAGAAAAAAAAATAAATATAAATAAATCCAATTAAAAAAAAAAAAATAAAATTGTGATATTTATTGGAATAATGAAAATATCATATATGAAAACTCTATATATATGTATTTATATAAATAGAAAGTATAATTAGTCTTATATTAATTATTTTTTATTATTATTTTTTTTTTCTTCTTCTTCTTTTTCTTATTATTATATTTTTTCAGCTGAAAATAATAAAAACTATGTTATCAAAATCGGAAATAAATTTTATTCGTACAGGTATGATGAATCCAAATCCGGTTTCCTTAGAGATTCTGAATTATCGGGTGTGAAGAACTACGATCTTCATGGCACCGGATTAAATATCTATGATGAATACCCCCTCAAGGATACCAAGTCAATTACCGCTGAGATTATTGATAATTGGGCCCTTTTCAATTGTAAGCATGGGGAATGTCTTCAAACCTACGGTTACATGAAGTCACAAAATGAAGAAAAGTATTTCAAGTATTATGCTGATGGCACTACACCTAATGCTATGTTAACTACAGGTTTTGCTCAATGTTCAACCGATGGAGAAAACGATCTGATGAGCCATGGGAAATTATGTATTACCCATGGTAATGATAGTACCAGAGTCACCGGTGACATGACCAATGGAAATATATTTGTGGTTCATACTGCCAATGGAGATCCATTTTATAAGACATCAGCAGCTGATTTACTTTTGGAAGCAACATCCAATTCGATAACTATTAGTAATATCTATGAAGATGACAGTGGTGTTTTGACACATAAAGGCAAGAAAATTTCTTCCAATGAGATAACCACTGGCGATGAAGGTAACTATCAAGAATTAATTCTTTTCGATTGTGGAAAACAGGGTACTTGTGATAGATCTGGAGGATACGCTCTCAAAAATAATGAAGTTTATTCTCTACCTAAGGATAGTACTTCTGACGAATATACTGTTGTTGAAGCCGTTGATTGTACAGGTAATGCTGGTAAAATTGTTGAAATTGGTTCCATTAACTATATTTGTCTTGATAATTCCATGAAGGTGGCTCTCTCCCAAACTGGCTTTTACGTTTTAGGAAATGATGCTCTCGCCGCTCCATTAGATACTGCTACCGAGAAGAAAAAGATGATTAAAATTACAAATCAACTCATTGCTATGGACCACTACTTTAAGGGTAAGTTTTATAAAATACTTTTTTATCTAATAGACAATTTTTTTCTTTTAAAGCTTCCATTGTTAATAATAATAATAATTAATAATAATAGTAATAAAAGATTGTTAACAATAACAATAATAAAATAATAATACAATAATAATAATAATAATAATAATGATAATATAAAGATTATTAATAATAATAATTAATTAATAATAATAACAATAATAATAAGATTAAAAATAATAATAATGATAAAAAGATTGTTAATATTAATAATTAATAATAATAATGATAATGATAATATAAAGATTATTAATAATAATAATTAATTAATAATAATAATAATGATAAAAAGATTATTAATAATAATAATTAATTAATAATAATAATAATAATGATAAAAAGATTGTTAATAATAATAATAATAATTAATAATAATAATAATAATAATAATAATTAATAATAATAATAATTAATTAATAATAATAATAATAATAATTAATTAATAATAATAATAATAATATTAATAATAATGATAATAAAAAGATTAATAATAATGATAATAAAAAGATTAATAATAATAATAATAAAAATAATAATGATAATAATAATTAATAACAGAAATAATAATTTTTTTTTTCTTATTATTATTATAATATATAACAAATATGTATCTATTGAATTTTATTATTTTTATATCAAAACCTTTTTTTTTTTAAATATTCATTCAATAATTTAATAATATTTTATCATATTTATATATTATACTATTATGTGGGATTTCTTTTTTACTTACAGATACCCAAAATGATAAGAAGTACCTTATTGAGATGAATGGTGTAATGAAGTCTTATGATTACATTCACGATAATGAAGAATGGTTAGAAACCGCTGTTAACAGTGTAGTAGTCTATGAGTATATTCCATACAATGCTCTGGCCATGACGAACATCTATGAAGAAGTCAATCTTTCAGATACCACTTCTATTACTTCCAACAGTCAACTAGGTTATTGGAATATCTTTGATTGTACCTATGGTAGTTGTCAAAGGACCTACGGTTATATTAAATCAAGTGATGCTCTTCCTGCTGATGTGAAATATTTCTCTATAGCTATGGATGACACGAAACAAATAGTGGCTACTTCTGTTATGACTGCTAATACTTGTACTTCTGCTTCAGATGTAGGTAAGCTATTAACCGATGGAAAACTATGTGTTGTAGGTGATGCTTCTTCTGCTATTGAGGCCAGTATGGAAAATGAAAATTATCTTTTATCAAATGCTAGTGGTAATATATTTGCCAATTCTGCAAGTAATACTAATATGGTCATCAAAGCTACTGGAACCTCATTTACCCTGGCCTACACGGTGGATTTTAATCTCTACACAGTAGATAATGGTGTTATTTCTGACACAGTAGCTGCTGATTTTACTGGGGAAAAAAGAAATAAGGTTGGTCTTTTCAAATGTAATTCCAATGGGGTTTGTAAGAATACCTCAGGTTACGTCTATTCAGGTACAGAATTCTTCAGTACCAGTGAAAGTCTTGGAGTGACTGTTTGTACAGTTTATGCTAGTACCAACTGTTCCAGTCATGTGGGTGAATTTATTCAAGAGGGAGGAAAAAAGTACTTTTGTGTGGGACCTTCTGAAAGGGTAGAAGCGGTCACTACTGATGATCAATACTATATCGTTGGAAGTGTAGTGAATAATAGTAAGGTAGCGTCTAATCAAATGGTTAAATTAGCACCAAATTATATTGTATTGGATGAAAAATTTGATGGTAAGTTCTTTATTTTTTTTTTTTAATTACCTTTTATTTTTTATTTTTTTTTTAATTTCCTTTATTTTTTTTATTTTTTTAATAAAAAATAAAAAAAAGTAATGAATTGAATTAATTAATTCTTTTTAACTCTATTTATAATTAAATTAATTATAGGTCAAAATTACATCATTAGAAATGCTGATCAGTACATAGCCTATAAGTATCAAAATGGTGCATTTGAGAAGGATACTAGTGTCTCTGGAATAAATACGTATAAGCAAATAGATAACCTCAATATTTATACTCTATTAGATGTTAAAAATGTGAAACTCATCGATCTCGATAAGCTTTTCCTTATGAACTGTGTGGAGGGTGAATGTCAGATCCTCTCGGGTAATATTTTAATTGAAGATACAATGGTGAAGAGATGTGATGAAATGAATTGTAATAATGATTCCACAAGCTACGTTACTGCAGATTGTGATGCCGTTGGAAAAGTTAGTAAAGTTAAGGTTAATGAAAAGAAACTTCAAATGTGTTTGGTTAAAAATGCCGCCGGAGACCAATTCCAACTTACAGATATTAGTAGTTCTAACGTGTACTATGCTGGTACCTCAGTTAACACATACAAGAAGATTCTTGTCAATTCCGATTCAACGATTATTGAAGAAATTAATCCAGGTAAGTAAGCTAAGGGTATAATGGAATGACCCATTACTTTATATTTAATAAACTTTATAATTTTTATTATTTTTCTTTTACGAAATAATAATAATTAATAAAAATAATAAATAATAATTAATAAAAATAGTAATAATACAATAAATAATAAATAATAATTATAATAATAATAATAAATAATTAAAAATATTAATAAAAATATTAATAGTAAATGATTATATTAAACAAGTAATAATAATTAATAATTAATAATTAATAATTAATAATAATAGTAATAAAAATAATAATAAAAACAATAACAATAATAATAATCAATAATACTAAATAATAATATTAAATAATAATTAATAATAATAATAATAATAAATAATTAAAAATAATAATAATAATAATAATAATAAATAATAATAATATTTAATAATAATAAAAAATAATTAAAAATAATAATAATTTATAAATAATATTTAATAATAATAATTAATAACAATAATAATAAATAAATAAAAAAAATAATAAATAATAATAATAAAAATAATAATTAATATTTAATAATATTTAATAATAATAATTAATAATAAATTATAATAATAATAAAAAATAATTAAAAATAATAATAAATAATAATAATAATAATAATAATAATAATAATAATAATAATTAATATTAAATAATAATACTAAATAATAATAATAATAATAATAATAATTAATATTAAATAATAATACTAAATAATAATAATAATAATAATAATAATAATACTAAATAATAATAAAAATAATTTATACTAAATAATAATAGTAAAAATAATAATTAATACTAAATAATAATAATAATAATAATAATAATAATTAAAATTATTATATTGTATAATCACAAATATGTAGAAATTGGCTATTACTTTATTAAGAATAATGCATTATCCAATACAGCAGACATGATCATAAAATGTACAAATGAAAATTGTGCTATTGAAAATACAGCCAGTGTAGCCAATTGTAATAGTAATGATAATATCGGTAAATTTAATACAAATAAGAAGCTTTGTGTCGCCAATAGAAAAGAAACAGCCGTCATGGGAAATGAAGGTGTCTATCTGATGTCCTTTGGTGTGGAAAATCCATTTGGTTCCGTGATCAAGTCAGGTAAGCCAGGTGTCATAAAAATGGACGCCACCTCGGTGAAAATTGACACCACTCAAACGAATGTTTGTGTGAATGACACGACCTATGCTGTTTCCTCTCGAAGTGGAAGTACATGTACCGCGGGTAGTACAGTCTATACCTGTAATAATACTGGTTCCTGTGTTGCTGGAAGTAGTGCTCCAACTTCTTCAGGTAAACTATTGAATATATCGTTATTAATAATTTTTTTTTTTTTTTTTTTTTTTTTTTTTTTTCACTCGTTATATTTTATTTTATTTTTTGGAATAAAATTGTTTTATGTAAATAATATCAAATAATTTAAAGTTTAAATTATATTAATAATTTTTTTCTTTTTGGTTAATATTATTAATTTTGTATATGTTGTTTTTAAATTTAAATAGTCAAGGTCTTAGGTCCATGTACTGGTGTAAATGTAGCTTCTTGCTCTTCTGATTCTATCGTGACTTACTGTTTGCACACTGATGGATTTATATATGGTCTTAAGGAAAATGGTAGCTGTGATTCTAAGATCAATACTGGCATCCATGTCTATGATGTCAATACTAAGAAAGAAATTACTCTTGGAACTGGATTTGTTGACTCCGCTAATGTAGATAATGTGGTCTTGTATGCTTGCTCCGCTACTGGATGTAAGCAAACTTTAGGTTATGTCAAGATGAATACACGTGGAAGTCTTACTCTCTCTGATCCTGGCACTACCTTTTCCAATAGTCCTACTAGCTATTGTAAAATAGATAATAATGGAAAATGTAATCAATTAGCTGATTCCGAAGCTTGGGCAGAAGATAAATTTTATGGAATTACTAGTGGCTATCTCGAAATAACCAATGAAGGAGGTCAAGTGGCATCCCAAGGTGTTGCTTGTGACTCAGGAAAGATCGGTTTAATTAATAATGAATATAAGTTATGCGCCACAGGTTCCGTAGTCGTAGATTATGGTGCATCTGCATCTTACTATTTAACCGATAATATTGCACCTGCATCCATCTTTAAATCTGTTGTTACCTCAACCGACGGAAGTAATGGAATTGTCATTACTAGAGATACCAATGTTATCTATTACAATAATGTTAAAAGTGGTAAGTTCTTCAATATAAAAAAAAATATAAATTTTATACTACATAATTAAGAAGGATATTTAAACCATATTAATGTGTAATTAATTCTCAATTAAATGATTATAAAAAAAAGTATATTTTAACTAATTAATATTAATTTTTTTTAAAAAAAAAGATACTGCAGTTAAGGTCATTAATATAACAACAATGCAAGATGAAACTCTAGGTAGTAGTATTACTGCTGATGCAGCGAATTTAAGAATCTATGAATGTAATAGTGGTTATTGTAGTAGAACTACTGGTTTTGTTAAGAGTAGTAGCGATTATTATTCTGTTCCTAGTGATGCTGTTAGTAAACAAATGGCGGCTACGGATCATGTTTCCAGTTGTTCTAAAGAAACATCTGGTAAACTATTAGTTGGTGAGAAACTTTGTATCGGTAGTAATGAATTAGTTGGTTTCCCAGCTGCAGCTAGTCAATTTATTATTTCTGATGGAAGTTCCGGTTACAAATATGTTAGAACTTTAGATGGTGTTATTTCTATCAGTGGTGCATTTACTGGTAAATATAGAGAAAAAAATATAAATTTTTAATTATTTTTTTTTTACTTTATTTTTTATTTTTTATTTTTTATGATTTATTTTTTATTTTTTATTTTTTATTTTTTATTTTTTATTTTTTATTTTTTATTTTTTATTTTTTATTTTTTATTTTTTATTTTTTATTTTTTATTTTTTATTTTTTATTTTTTATTTTTTATTTTTTATTTTTTATTTTTTATTTATTATTTTTTATTTTTTATTTTTTTTTTTTTATTTTTTATTTTTTATTTTTTATTTTTTATTTTTTTTTTTATTTTAATCTTGAAAATTTAATATAATTAAAAAATTTTTTTTAAAAATAAAAAAAAAAAAATTTAATTATTTTATTATTATCTTTCTTAATATGAATTTTATACAAAAGTTATATCTTTTATGATATATTGAATACCTTTTTTTATATTATTAATACAAATATTTTTATATTATTAATAATACTAATATTTTTTTTATTTTAAAAAAAATTATTACAACTTTTTTTTTTTTTTTTCATCCCCAATTAAAAAAAAAATTTAGGAATTACTGATAGTGGGTTGTATGTTATTAATAAAAAAACGGGAAGTACGGTCAGGTTCCCAGATTCCGCAGCTAATCTCGATGCCAATCTTTCGGATTTGGCTCTCTTTAATTGTGATGACACCAATAAAATTTGTAAACAAACTTATGGTTATTTAATGTCTAATGATGCGGAAGATGCCAGTAAAAAGTATTATTCAATACCAACATCAGGAACTAATATAGAAGTTCCAGGAGCTAATCTTGAAGATTCTTGTTCTGCATTTGGTAAAGTTTCCAAAGGAACCAATAAAGGTTTTTGTTACGCTAATGCTAAGAGCATTAACTTTGGAGCAGCAGCTGGCGCTAATGATGCCTATTTATTGACTTTAAGTGCTTCAAATTCTTTTTCAAGTGGATCTACTGGAAGTATTCTTGTGAGAGCAAGTCACAATGCATTAACCATTAATAATCTTAATAATGGTAAGTAGTTTTTTTTTTTAAAAAAAAAAAAAAAAAAAGTTAAAGATATTTAAAATTGTTTATATGTGAAATAATCTATTTTAAATATAGTTAAAAAGTGCATTTAAATAGGAAATAATGTTATTTTAATTACATAAAAACGCATCATTAAAAATTTTACAACGTTTTTCTTTTATTAATTTTTATCATTTATAAATAATTAGTATTGATATTCGTGATAATAAAATACTTATTAGTTATTTTATATTCAAATGATGAAATGATTTATTCATTGTGATTTGTACTTTCTTTATTTCTATTATTACTATTTTTTTTTTTTTTTTTTTTTTTTTTTTTTTTTTGAAATATTAAAATCAATAACTATTCAATATATAAAATTGAAAATTAAATGATAAAATAATGATAATGATAATGATAATGATAATAATAATAATAATAATAATAATAATAATAATAATAATAATAATAATAATAATAATAATAATAATAATATTTTTGAATTTAATTTTTTTATTTATTTTACAATAAAAATTTAAAAAAAAAAAAAAAATAGTTAATCCTGGACCTATTTTAATTAATACCGATACTTTAAAGAAGCAATCCTTGGTTTCAAGTATAGAATCGATAAAGACAAAATTGGCCCTTTATAACTGTGCTAGAGATGGTACTTGTACGAGATCTGCTGGTTATGTTACAGATGGTACTAATTACTTCTCCATTCATGTTTCTGATGCATCAAATAATAAAAAATCTGGTGAGGATAGTGATACTGAATTTATGACAAGTTGTACAGCAGCTAATGCTGGTAAAGTAAATAAGAGTGATGGCCATAAGATCTGTTTGGGAAGTGATTCAGTTAGTTTCCCATCAACAGGTGCCGATACTCATTATATTGCAAGTACAGGATCGGCGGGTACCTTTATTAGAGCAGTTGAAAAAATTATTACAGTAAAAGATGTTTCAACCGATAGTAAGTATTTTTTTTTTTAAAAACCAATAATGTTATTTAAATAATAATTATTACCAAAGGAAAAAACTAAAAAAAAAGAAAAGAAAAAGAGAAGAAAAGAAAAAATATATAAATAAATTAAAGGAAATTATAGTTAAAGAAAATAATAATTATTTAAATAAAAAAATTTAAATAATAGTAAAAAATAATAGAAAATATGAAATATATCTACAGGATTCTAAATTTAATTTTATTTCATATTTTGTTTTTAAAAATTTGATTATTTTTAGTCAATACAAGTATTGTTGCTTTCAATAAGAACACAATAGCTAAATTAGATTTAGCAAGTACAGCTGCTGCTATTAACAGTGAATTACCGGATTTAGCCCTATATTATTGTGATGCCAGCACTAAAGTTTGTACATCAACTTATGGTTATCTCAAATCAAGCGATGATAAATACTTCTCACTAGGCGTTTCTGGTAATTCTGGTGCTACAGAAGGAACTTGTGGCACAACAAGCATAGGCGCTCTTACCTCCACTGGTGTTCTCTGTCTTTTAGGAGATGTAAGTGATGCGGTAACCTTTGACGCTACACCTAAAAATTATACGATTACAGGAACTCTAGCTCTTGGAAATCCATTTATAACAGAAGGCTCTAATTTCATCGTTGAAATTGGTGAAAATTATATGGTTAAAAATGATCATTTCTATGGTAAGTCTTTTTGAGAAATACGTATAATTTGGGTTATATAGTTTTTATATTAATAAATATAAAATTTATTAAAAAAATTTTTTATGTATTTAAAATATAAATTATTTTAAACAGAAAAATTAGCTGCAGGTGTTCATTTAATTGAAATTACTGCTACTAAGGAGGTCAAGGATATTGACTATACAAATTCTGGAACTGTCGATGCGAATAGTATAAGTCGGTTATCACTCTACATATGTAAGGATAAAATTTGCAAAGGTACCTATGGTTATGTGAAAACTGGAGGTGACAGCAAGTATTATGCCATTGACTCCTCGGGTAGTCAAGTCGCTGAAACCGTTACTGCTTGTGAAAGAAATATTGGTAAACTTTATAGTAATAGTCTCTGTATTGATAGTGATGATAGCCATGTTAAAGCTTTTGCAACTGAAGGATCGAAATACTATGAAATCGAACCTTCCTCTGGAAGTATTTTTGGTTCCACTGGTAAAGTGATTGTCAGAGAGGAAAAGAATGCCTTTGTATTAGAGAATTTCCACTGTAAGTAAAAAAAACATATATATATATATATATTAATAGAATTACAATGTTAATTAAGAGATTTATTTAACGTTATTTCTATTATTTTTATTGTTATTATTATTGATTTTATTATTACTATTACTTTTGATTTTTTTTTTTTTAAAAAAAAAATTCAAATATATATATATATTTATTTGAAATTTTATTCATCCTACCTGATGTTTGCTTATATGCTTATACGATGGTAAAATAACCATAGTGGATCAAGATGGTGGCCACTATATTGTTAAAATCAATGATGCAGATTTCAAATTGTATACCTATACCTCAGAAGGATCAAACGTGGCATTGGATGAAACAACTACAGGTATCGATGTTTATGATACTTTAGAAGCAGGAAAAGTCTTTACTCCATCTTCGGCTATTTCTACTAGTAGCGTGATTTACGAATGTGAAAATGGAACTTGTGTGAATGTTGATGGCTATGCATTAATCGGTGGTGCAATAAAGGTATGTGGTGCTAGTGATTGTAATACCGCTGGAACCGATGTTACAGCAACCTCAGGTACTTGTAATGCCAGTGATAGTGCTGATCTTGGAAAGGTTCATATTGATACCACTCTGAAATTGTGTAATAAGGCCGATAATGCACCAAACAATGTTGGATCTGATGCCTATTTGATTAAAGGAAATATATATACTTCAATTAAAGAAAACACCGTTATTATAAAAAAGAGTGCATGTAATGTATTTTTTTTTTTTTTCTTTTAAACAAGAATATTTTTTTTTATTGATTGATGATTTATTATTTTTTCTTTTCCTTCATGAGAGAAATTTTTTTTTTTTACTTAATTAATTTTTATTTATTAAATGTAAAATTATTTTTGAAATAATTTTTTTTTTGGAGGATTTAGTCATTTAAAAAAAAAAAAGATGTATAAAGGATAATTCATATTAATTTTTAATTGTCTTATACATATTTATTATATTTTTATTTATATATTTATAATTATTATGCTCCCAAATAGTAGCGGGAAATTATTTAATCGATGCAAATAATAAGCTTAATAATGAGGCCCCAACTCATATTGTTACATGTGCGTCAAACGGAACCTGTGAAAGTCCTGCTGATGTAAATGGTAAAGATGCAGGATACTATCCACTAGGTGGAAGTGATAAACTCATTACCTGTAGTGGTACGACTTGTTCCATCTTGGCCAGTGCAGGTTACTATGCTGGTGTGGATACCAAGTTATACCTATGTGAGACTGATGGTAGTTGCACTGCTGTAACCGAACCAACAGGCCATTATCTTGATAGTGGCAATGCCAAGAATATCATTACTTGTAATGAAAGTCACGCCTGCACATCTGCTGCTGGAAGCACCGCTAAAGGACATGCCTACATTGATGCTACGGACACCAACGGTCAAAGTGTCATTACCTGTAACAGTACGAACTGTTCCAAATCGTCTACCCTCAGTAATGCTGTAAAAGCTCTTGCCATAGCTGGAGATCATTTATACTTTATCGATGGTAAAGAAAACGGAAAGATCATAACATGTTCGGGTAATGCAAATGGAGGTAGTTGTGCAGCACCAGATGTTCCAAGTTTCACTGGTGGTGTATACTATGAATTCTATGTAGATGGTACTGCTACATCCACTCATACAATTACTTGTACTTCAGGAAGCACATGTATCTCATCCAAGGGTAAGGCATAAAATAAAATACATTACCAATAATATTTTAATTAATAGATAATATATTTTAATACTATCGATAAACTATCTTAAAAAATATAATTATAATTAAAAAATTTCATAATTTATGATGATTTACATACTAATTTTTATTATATATATGAAATTATTTTTATTTTTTTTACTAATAAAAACTTATTATGGGGTAATTTTAATATATTTCATGAAACAATAAAAATCATAAAAAAATATTAAAATATATATGATGAAAATTAAAAAAAAAAAAAATTGTGTAACCTTGAATATTCAAAAAAAATTATTTTATATCTGAAAATAAAAAGCATTAAGACAAACCACAGAAACAGATACAACAGCAGCTAAATGTGTAGGTAGTTCAGACTTAGGTTACTTTATATCCACCAATGGAAAACTATTTTTATCATCAACTGGTACAGATGCCTGTACAGTTCAAGCAATGGAAAAAACGTATCTTTTCAAAGATAATGCTACTATGGTTGAATTAGATAATAATTACACTGGAACTGATTCTGGAAAAATCTACTCCTGCGATGCTAGTCACTGTACCCAATTAATTTCCAAAGGTTTCTTCGAAACAAGTTATATCTATTCATGCGACGAAGATGGAATATGTACCAAAGCTCAAAGTATGTTTATTTTATATAATTATTTTAATATTTTTTTTTATCATAGACCTATATAACAAAACTTTTAGTAGAATAAATTAATAATTAAATACCAATGTTTTATTAAATATAATTGTTGAAAAACTGAAAATAGGTGGAACTTTCTGTACTAAAAGCAATGAAGCGCTTATTAAACCAGATAATGAAGCATGTGAAGATGGTTATACAGCAAAAACATGTAATGAAGGTTACACATGTTCATAAAATAATAAATAGAAAATGAAAATCTTGGAAGAAAAATAAAAATTAATTTATAAATAACTATATTAATAATATTTTTAATATTTTAAACACCTCATTTATAACTTTTTATTTAATAATGTTAAAAGTCCTTATAATTAAATTAAACAAAAAATAATTTATTTATAAATATCTTTAAAATATATATATATATATACAGATATCTATTTCTAATTTTATTTTTAAAAAAAAAAAAAATAATTATTTAAAGTCAATATTTTTCTACAGGTAGATTTAAATTATAAATATTATTAAATCAACAATTACGCATATTTATATAATTCAAAAAAAAAATTTATTTAATAATAAGTAAAGATTATAAAAATATTCATAACAAAATAAAATAAATAATTAAAATAAAAAAAATTATATGTTAGAATTTTATTAGAGTAATAATATTTTTCTTATTGTAATTTCTAAATTCCTTTTAATTGAATTTCTTACTTTATGACAATATTTAATTTTTTTTAAAATGATATCATCAACTAAATAATTATATTATTAATGTTGTCCTTTTATAATTTTTCATATTATTTACATCTTTATCCTCAATTTCTCTTTATCTTTCTTTCAATCTTTAATTTCTTTATTTCATAGTTTTTTTTTTTTTTTTTTTTTTTTTTTTTTTTAATTATTTAAAAATTTAAATATGTATTTATTTGATAGTAAAATTTTTTAGAATATTTCTTCTTCTCTATAGCTAGTAGAATTCCTCTTATTGGAAAGATAAGTATATTTTTTTTTGTAATTATAATTGTTATTATCCATGTAATTTTTATTAATTAAAAAAAAACCTTTTATTTTTAAAATATAATGTAAAAAAAATGAAGACGCCTTTTTTTGGGCTTTCATTAATTTTAATAAAAGATAATAAATAGTACAGTTTTACTTTACTTGAATTATTGAAAAAAAATAAAACAGTGATAATGATAATATTCTCATTCAGAGGTAAATTAATGAATTAAATCTTTTAAAGAATTGTTTTACAACAAAGAAATAAAAAATAAGCATTTATTTTTTAAAAACAAAAAAATTGTTTTCTATTATTTGAAAACATTAAATTTTCATACTTTAAAAAAGTGAAATAAAAAATTACGATAATGTAAAGTCTTATTTTTCTCTTTTGCTTTACTCGTATAATCTTTTAAATACAGGTCTTCTTTATGAATTCTTTCATCATTAATAAATAGATGCTTTAATAATATTTTTATTAATAAATTAAATGTTAAATAATAATAATTAATAATTAATAATAATTAATAATTAATAATAATTAATAATATAAATTTTTTTTATAATTAATACTATAAACTATATTATTTAATAGTTGAATAACTAATTTTTTATTAAGTAAAAAACTATAATAAATAAAACTTTAATAATTTATTTAGTTTTATTTATTTTATTCATTTATATATCATTTAAATTATTTAATTGATAAATATAATATTCATTTAATTTAATATTTGTTTATTTTTATTAAATAATCTTTAATAATATTAATTTATTTATCTATAAATATATATATTTATTTATTTATTCATTAATATATTAAATAATAATTATTTATTTTATATATTATCATTCATTTATTATTATTATTATTAAATAATATTAAACTTTATTTATTTTTATACATTAATATAATATAAAATTTATTTATTTAATTTATAAATATTAATTTATTTAAATAATATTGAAATTATTTATTTAAGTGGTGTTTATTCATTTATTTTAATACTATTATAGTCTAAACATCTTTTAATATCATTAATATTATTTATTTAAAACACATTTTCATTTATTTATGTAATAATTTATTTAATATTTTATTTATGCATTCATTTATAAACTATTGATTTATTTACTATATTATTTATATAATCATTTAATTATTATCATTATTTTCATAAACTACTTAAATATATATCATAATATTAAATAGATATTATTAAGCTATAATTTATGTTTTCTTTAGTTTTTTTAGGCAATAAATAGTAATTAATAATTGTTTAATTATTACTTAATAATATCTAACTTTTTTGAAATGTAATAAGCATAACCCTTTCATCATTAAAATAAAGATTAAATAATTGAAATAAATAAAGTTTTTAATGAAAACTTTAAGCAGTCACATACAGTCTGACATTAAATATTTAAATATTAATTTACTCATTTTATATATAAAATTTTATAACCAGAAATATAACACACACAACTAACTATTGCGTTCATTATTTTAGGCTAAAAAGAAAAAAAAAATTTATAATACTATTTTTTAATTTTAACAGTAGTATGAACCAAGCTTTTTTTTTTCTTACTACCTTCTTTTTTACTTGACTTTTTTAAAGAATTCATATTATTTTTTATTGATAAAATAATAATAAATAATAAATAATAAATATTAATAATAAATAATAATAATAAATAATACTATTAAAATTTATTTCATTACAAATATCTTGAAAATATGAAACTTTAAATTTTTAGAAAATATAAATTTCACTGAAATGAGTTGAAATTTCAAAAATAAGAAAAAATTTTATTTTTATTTTTAAAGCAAATAAAATTGTATTTAGTTGCTTAATTTTATTAAAATTTGCTTTTTTTAAGTGTATATAATTACTTTTTTTTTTTAGTTATTTTCTTTCTTTTTTTTTTATTATTATTTATTAGTATTTTATATATAAAAGTAAACATCTAATTATACAATAATTTCTTTTCAGTTAAACCTAAAATGTTTACTAAAAAAATATTTAGGTAGGCCAAAATTAGTGGTTATAAAATATTAAAAATAAAGTTTAACTTTAATAAGCTTTAATTAGTATTAAAATAATTTATTAAAACTTTATTATTATTTAAAATAAAATAAATTAATTTATTTATTAAACTTTAATTTTAATTATAATTATTTTTAGTATTTAAATTTATTAATTAATATATTAATAATAATTTGATATATAAAATTGTAAATATAATTGAATAAAATAAATAATAATAAAGTTTATTAAGTAGTTTAAATATTAATATTTTTTTATTAATTAAAAATAAAATTAATAAAGTTATTACTTAATATAGTAATCATAGATTTTAAATATAAATTTATTATTAATTAAAGTTAAATAGAAAAATAAATTATTATAATAGTTACAAATAATCAACTAATTAAATAGATGAATTATATAAATATAAATAAATACATAAATAATATTAATGAATAAATATTATAAATAAATAAATAATAATAAAATTTATATTATGAATAATAGCATAAATAATTAGAATAATAATTAATAATACACATAATATTAATAACAATAATAATAATAATAATACTAATAATAAATAATAATAGTAATAATCATAATACATAATAATAATAATAATAATAATAATAATAATAATGATAATAATAATAATAATAATATTAGATAATAATAAATAACTAAATAATAATAAAAATAATAAAAAATGTTAATAATGATAATAACAATAATAAATAATAAATAATAAACAATAAATATCGTAGATAACTGCATTTAAAAAACATTGTTGTTGAAATTTGTAAATATAATTTAGTTGAAAATATAAACTTCTATTAATTATTTATTATTTAATGTAAATAACTAAAGCCTTCTTGGCTTACTCTTTATAGGGAATCGAATAGATTCTGTTTTCTCAGCCGATGCTGGTAAGTATACTTTTATTAAAAATTTATTTAATTCTTACTACATTAATATATATATTTATATTTATGTTTAACTAATAATTACTTATTATTTATATTTAATGAACATACATATTCTCCAGAGTGTAATGTTTTTGATCCAACAAATTGTAAGTCCTTCTTATAAAAAATTCTCAATTATTATAATGAATTTATTATTTTTTCCCTCCTTTTTAATATTATTTATTTTTATTTTTTTTTATTTTATTTCTTCTAATCTTAATTTTTTTTTTTTTATAATATTTCGAAATACACATATTTAGGTATTAGTAATGTTTATTATCTTGTGAATAAGCAAGATCATTCCTTAATTAATGATACCGGCGTCAGCGGTAGTCTCTACTACTGTTCTGGAGGAGAAACGAAGATTTGTGAGGAACAAACCAGTGTAGGCTACTATTTTGTTGATCCAAAAACTGTGTATGTCTGTAGAATCAACAATAGCCCCTTTCAATGCACCAAAGAGAGTATTCCTGACGAAAGAAATGCTTGTACCGAAGATAATATTGGAAAACTCTTTGTAAAAACAGGTGATTCTACGGCTTCACTTTGTCTCAACTACGCTGCTGATACACCATCCGTAGTCGAGTTAAATGGTAGTGCCAAGGGTAACTACTTGGTGTATAAGAATTCCAATCCCATTGAAAACGTTTTCGGTATCACAGGTTCCAACGAAAAGTACGCCATTGTCGGTATTCAAGATAAGGTCGTCAGCTTAAATTCCACGTATAGTAATGGTCTTAAATACGTGTATGTAGATGCTACCAAGAATAGAGTCATGGAAAAAGGGGACAAAGATTTTCCAAAGCTCACAGGATCCACAAGCGACCCAGATGAAAACAATATTATGGAACTTCTTTGCAACAATGGAGGTATATGTAAAGACGCTGAGAGAGAACAAACCTTCAGTTCCTTCACTGGATTTACTGGAGCAGGTAAATACCTTAATTATAATAAATGGAATGAATAATTAAAAAAAAAAAAAAAAAAAAAAAGAATTTAATATATTAAAAGAAATTAAAATAATTTAAATTCTAATATGAAATTATGAATAAAAATGTTTTTCTATTGTATATTCTTATTATCCACTCAAGGCATTTATATCTTAAAGAATAATGCGGGTACTATTACAAAGGTCGATAACGCAAATATTGCAGATGGTGATTTAGCATTAAACATCCATATTTATAAGTGTGATGCTCAGATAAATTGTGAAAAAATTTCAGGTTATGCTTGGAATACTGGAAGGACTGCCATATATAGAATTCCAGCGTCTGGAGTTCCAAGTAAACTCACAATTGAAGATGGTACAATCACAAGTTGTAATGAAAATATTGGTCTTATATATACTTCTAGTGGCGATAATTATATTTGTATGGAAGATGGATATGCAGCAAAGATTGAGAACAATAAATATTATATATTTGGTGAAGGAACTATGTACACCACACATAATCCATTCCCATCCGTTGCCAATAAAATTTTTAAGATGACCGCGGATTATGGTATTATTGATGAAAATTATAATGGTAGGTTTTTCTATGATATATTTAAATTGATAATTCTTTATTCATCATTTTTAATTGGTCATTACAGAATTATGATTTAAAAAAATTTATACTATATGATTATCATTTAATAAAAATTTTATCTATAATTATTCTTTCATTTTTTCTTTCTCTTTTTTTTTCTTACTTTTTTTCTCTCTCTTTTTCTCTCTCTTTTTTTCTTTCTTTTTTTTTTCTTTCTTTTTTTCTCTAATTTTCTTTTTTTTTACTTAAAATTAATATTTATTCTCTTGTTATATTTTAAAATGATCATATAAAGCTGAAAACGGAAAGAATTATGTGGTACAAACTGGTACAGGTGTCAATGATTATGCTGTCTATAAATATTATGAATCCTCGGATAGTTTTATTAGAGATTCTGAATTATCGGGGGTGAAGAACTACGATCTTCATGACACCGGATTAAATATCTATGATGAATACCCCCTTAAGGATACCAAGTCTATTGCTGAAGCTGATATTGCTAATTGGGCCCTATTCAATTGTAAACATGGAGAATGTCTTCAAACCTACGGTTACATGAAGTCTCAAAATGAAGACAAATACTTCAAGTATTACGCTGATGGCACTACAGATAATGCTATGTTAACTACTACAGGCTTTTCTCAATGTTCAAGCGACGGAGAAAATGGTCTGATGAGCAATGGGAAATTATGTATTACCCATGGTAATGAAAGTACCAGAGTCACCGGTGACATGAGCAATGGAAATTTATTTGTGGTTCATTCTGCCGATGGCGATCCATTTTATAATTCAGCACCTGATGATTTACTTTTGGAGGCAACATCAAATTCGATAACCATTAGTAATATCTATGAAGGAAGAAGTGGTATTTTGACTCACAAAAATCAAAAAATACTCTCCAGTTCAATCACAGAAGGTACAGAAGGTAACAATGAAAAATTAATTCTTTATGATTGTGAAAAGACAGGTAGCTGTGAAAGACTTGGTGGTTATGCCATCAATGGAAGTAAGATCTATTCTGTTTTAAAAACCGATTCAAGCTCAAAATCCTCTATTAAATATAATAATGGGGTTATTACTGAAGTCAGTGCTTGTTCCTCAGCCTCTTCTGGAACAATCGTTAAAATTGGTACAGAAAACTACTTATGTTTGGACAATACGAATAAAGTGAAACTTACAGACTACGGATATTACGCTCTTGGTAATGATGCATTCGATTCTGGAAGTCCATTCGTAGCAGGTGATAAGAAAAAGATGATCAAAATTACTGAAGATTTAATTGCCTTTGATCATATCTACGATGGTAAATAATACAATTTTTATAAATTACTTTTTTTTTTTTCTTTAGTTAATATGATAATATGATATAATAATATTATCGTAAACGATTTTATTTTTTTATTTAAAATTTTTAAGTGGTTTATTTTATATGTAATTTTAATTTTTATATCTATTAAATAATAATTAATATAATTTTTTATTCCATAATATATATCTAATAAACTTTTTCTTTTTGTTTATTTTATTTATATATTTTTAATAGAATTTAGTAAATGTGTAATTAAAAATAGTGATAAATATACCGTTTATAGTCAATCTTCTAAACTTTATACTAAGGCCTCTGAAGATAGTGGTGTTTTTGTCTATAATCAAAAAAATAACGATAATGTCTTTGTAAATGTTGTCAACCCCGCCAGTGTGACGAATTTGCCTGATATTGAGAAATGGTCGTTATTCGATTGTGCTCTTGGTAATTGCCAACGTTCCTTCGGTTACTACAAGCCTGGTACAAATTACTTCTCTATCGCTGAATCAGGAATTAATGAGATTTTCACACCTTCAGCCATTGAAGATAATCATTGTCTTTTAGCTACCGATGCAGGTAATCTTTTAAAAGATGGTAAACTTTGTGTAGTTCCTTCCTCGGACTATGATCAACAAAAGAATGCTACGATGGCCTTTGGAAGATACCTTATTTCCACGGATAATAATAGTATTTTCACGGCTGCCCATCAGGGTGAAAGTATTGTTGTGGAAGGAAAAGAAACTTCCTTTATCTGGAAGAGTGTCTCGGATATTAATATATACAGTGTCGATTCAGGTACTATTGGAATCCCTGACTATACCACAAGTGACGATACTCGTGCCAAGATCGGTCTCTACAAGTGTTCCTCAAACATCTGTAAGAAAATCGATGGTTATGCCTACAGTGACAGTAAATACTACACCATTGATAAGAGTAGTGGAGCGTCCCTCACTTCCATTAGTGAAGGTACTTGTGACCAAGCCGCTTCTATCGGAAAGATTATTACGAAAGAGGGTGTGAAAACGCTTTGTCTTGGTTCAGGTGCAAGTGTCCCAATTCCAGATCGTAAGGGTCGTTTTGTGGTTGGAACAGTAGACAGTGGTAGTAAATTGACCAATAATAAGTTGATTAATATCACTGGTTCGTATATTGTGGTCGATGATGTCTTGGAGCAAGAAAGTACCATCCATTTCTTAATCAAGTTCGATTCGGTATATATCGCGTATAAGATGAATACCAATAGTAAGACTTTCTCTATTGATAATACTGTTTCTGGTATGAAAACCTATCAAAAGATTGACGCTAGCGATGATACGAATGTCTATCGTGAAATTACAAGTATGTCTGATATTTCTTATGAGAATGTTAGCGAACTCGATCTCTTCCAATGCTCAGGTGGACAGTGTAAAGAAATTCCAGGTTATGTATTGGTGAGTGGAAATGAGGTGTTTAAATGTACTGGAGGTAGTTGTGGTAATGCCCATGGTGGAGATAAGGTGGCAAGCTGTACAGGCAGTGATGTAGGAAAAACGATTATAAAGGCAGCTCAAGGTAACAATCCTGCAAATATTCAACTCTGTACAGGGGCAAGTGCTTCAATCGATATTACTAATACTCAGGCGTACTACATTGGGAATAATCCTATAAAATATGTTGGAAATGTAGAAAAAACCGTAATTGGACTTCCTATTCCAGGTAAATCTATTGATTTTTTTTTTTTTTCTATTTTTTTTATTTTTTTTTTTGAATGAATGTAGAATTATATTATGAATAGAAATAAATGAAATTAGAATTATACATAAATTAAAATTACCTTTAAAAAAGAGAATAAATTAGAATTGGAAAGTAGTCTAAAATATAATAAAAAAAGAATTTCAAATTGCTTATAAAAAAAAATAAAAATAAAAATAATAACAATAGTAGTTTTAATATAGACTTTTTGATAATATAAATAGTAATGAGAGAAATGAATAAAAACTATTTTTCAAAAGTATTTCATTTTATTTATGATATTATTTAAATTAAACTTATTATTTATTTATATTTATTTTTATATAATATATACAATATTTTTATATTACATATACAATATTTTTGTTTTTTGTATTATAAATACAATTTCTCTTGAAATACTATTCTCTTTGTCTTAACTTTGAAACACTATTTCATACATGATTTCCCTTGAAATTACTTTTCTATCTATATAATTTATCATTAAATACTATTATTATATGTATATAAATTCTCTTTAAATATTATTATATGCAAATTAAACCCCAATTTTGCATAAAAGACATGGGTTACTTCCTTATTAATAATAATGTTCTCGTCACTACCCCATCTAACGACGATAAGCTTATCCAGTGTGATGGTACTTCAGCTACTTGTACGGTAATCACAAGTCCAAATAATTCATGTACTACAGCTAATGTAGGTAAATTCACGAGTGAAAAGAAGCTCTGTCTTGCAGATGGTAAATCTACAGCAAAAGCCATTGGAAATACGGGATCCTACCTCATTTCCAGTGGAGATAGTAGTGCCTTTGCCTCTGAAGTGAAGAGTCCAAAGTTCGGAGTTATTTCAATGACCGCCAACTCCATCACTCTCGATTCATCCAAGTCATACATTTGTGTGAGTAATGAAGACTTAACAGTGACCGATAGAACCAGCTCCTCGGCCAGCTGTTCCTCAGGAAAACCTTATTCTTGCTCGAAGGGTGTGTGTAAGGAAGGTTCCTCTGCTCCCAGTTCATCAAGTAAGTATTTCATTCCATATTAAAGAATAGTTTATCTAAATTAGTATAAAATTAAATTTATAAAATACTTTAGAATTGTTATTTTGGTTTATTTTTTTATTTTATTTTTTTATTTTATTTTTTTATTTTATTTTTTTATTTTATTTTTTTATTTTATTTTTTTATTTTATTTTTTTATTCTATTTTTTTATTTTATTTTTTTTCTTTTATTCTTTTAAAGATACAATATTAATATAAATGAAAATATTATATTCATAAACACACATAATAGACAAAGTTTTTTTTTTTTTTTTTTAAATTTAATATAAGAATAAAATATTAAATATCAATCATTAATTTCAATAATAAACTATTTTATCATAATAATTAAAAGGTATTGCCTTGTCATCTTGCCCAGATACATGTGCATCTACAGAGGCAGCGACATCCTTATGTATTGATTCTGACGGAAAAATACATGATGTAGATAGTTCTGGAGCTTGTAAGAGTGATGTATTAGACATTGGTACGCATGTTATTGAAATTAATGAGAATGAAGTGGCCAAAAAAGTTACACTTGGTAGTAAATCTATCGATTTGGCTAACGCCAAGAGATTATTAATGTTCGAATGTGATGCTGACAAAAAATGTACTACGGTTTCTGGCTATGCCAAAATATGTACAAAACATACTACCCAACCAAATGACTACAGTGAAAAATATGGTAGTCGTTATTTCAATGATGAAGCCTGTTCTGGACATGCAAGTGGTAATACCTGGGGTACTGAAACTTATGAAATAATTTACTATTCCATAACCTCCACTGGATCTTCTGTTACAAACACCATCGATCGTTGTACTACTGAAAATGTTGGAAAACTTTTAAGTGATGGATCACTCTGCATTAAGGATGGTGATGCTCAAGCTTTAGGTGATGCCAATTATGTAATCTACTCCTATAATGGTAGTGAGGTTATTAATGCGAGTGATAATCTCTTTGTTCGAAAATCCATTACAGGTAAAGAAAAAAAATTTTTTTAAGAGAATTATTTATTCATTATAGTATAAATGGATTTTATAATTCTAATAATGTTCTTCTTTCTTTCCCTTATATCAATTTTATTCTTTCAAAATAGGTCTTGTTAATGGTGTCAATGTCATTGATGTAAGTAAGGCAGTTCCTTTCGCCTTAAGTAATTTAGCAACAACTGCATTGGCTGACGATGTTGCCTCAGTTCGTTTATATGAGTGCGATACCTCCGCAAAAATTTGTAATCCAACCTACGGTTATATTAAATCGAAGGAAACCGATAAAACTGAATCTTACTTCACTATACCTTATACAGGTGCAAATGCTAAAGTTACTGCAGAAACTGGTTGCAGTTCAAAAATAGGTTTTATTTATAAAGATACTAGTAATAATCAAAAACTTTGTCTCTCCGCTACCGATAATGAAAGTGCTGTTGTCGGATCGACTAAAAAAATTTATCAAATTAAACAAACAATTACTGCTGGTAATCCATTTATTGCTACTGGATCTGTTGATATTGTCATTGAAATTGGGTCTAACTATATGGCAATGAGTAAGTTCCTTAAAAATGATGAAATCATTATTTTTAAAATTTTTAGTTGTTTTATAATATGAAATAAAAACTACAATTAAGCAATATAGAAATCTTTTATTTATAAAATTTTTATTAGTATGAGACGAGACAATAATTTATTTGATAATCCAATTTTTTATTTTTTTTTAATGAGGAATTTATACATAAAATTTTTATTTAATTTCATTTAAAGATAATTTATTAGATACTCTTTATTAAAGTGAAAAAGTTTTTCTTTAATTTACTTAGGTTGATTTTGTTTTTTATATTGTTTTGTAGAATTAATATCATTTTTTTAGATTTTAAAAAAAAAAAAAATTTTAAGAATATATGATGTTTATATTTAAGTTTTAAATTATACAGCAAATAATTAATATTAATTAATTAATTTTTTTTTTTTTTTTTTTTTTTTTGAAATGGTTAAATACTAAAATTTTTAATATAATTAGAAACCATGCCCGCTGGTCTTCACTTATATAAGATTGACACTAGTACCCATGAAATCACCGATATTAATTATACTGGATCAGATACTATAGCTGATGCAGATAAAACCAAATTACATTTCTATAACTGTAATGTGAGTAAATGCATTGAAACCTATGGTTATGTAAAAGTTGGAAGTGACTACTATAAAATCGCTGAATCAGGAAGTGATAAAATTGCAGATGGACAAAATACTTGCACTGAAAAGAATTTAGGTGTAATTGATACTACTGGTAATAATCTTTGTCTTGGTGGCACCAATACACCTATTCCATTTAATACAAATAATAATGAGGAGGCTTATCATTTCATGGGAAATTTGAATGGAAATATCTTTACAGGTGTAGGCACTGATGAAAGTACAAAAAAGATTCTTATAAAATCTGTGAAGAATGCCTTAATCTTGGATAACCTTGATCGTAAGTACTTACCATCTCCCAATAAATTAAACTAATATCCTTTTATTGGGACTTTAAAAAACATTATAAATGTTATCCTTTTTAATATATAAGATTATTAATTTCTTTATTATGATTAAATATTTCAAAGATTATTAATTTCTTTATTATGATTAAATATTTCAAAGATTATTAATTTCTTTATTATGATTAAATATTTCATATTTATATAGTTATGGACACTAAAACCTACATTTTAAAACTTGGAGAAGAGTATAAGGAATATACCTGCGATGGAACTAAATTTACAAGTGCTCAAGATTTAGCTACTACTGTTGCTGAAAAAATTGTGGAGGGTGTGTGGTTGAATGTCATTAACGATCCATCCACCGCTACAGATAAAACGAAGCTTGCCCTCTTCAACTGTGCCAGTGGTACCTGTACTCCAAACGTTGGTTATGTTAAAAGTGGCAGCGATTACTATGCAGTTCATGGCTCAGGTGCCGTACTTCTCGATACCGAGAGCTTCGTCACCTGTACCTCACCAGCAGATATGGGTAGTATGACCAGCGATGGCAAGGTTTGTCTGACGGCGAATGAGGATCCAGCCCAGGCATTAACGGTCAATGGTAATGGTAGCTATATACTCTCGGTAGCCACCGAGCACACTGGTCCATTGGCTGACGTAGCTGGAAAGAATATCATTTTAACTGCTAGTGGAAGTGGAGCAGTTTTTATCTACGACAACAGCATTGGTAAGTTATCTAAATCTATCTCTATTTCATATAAAATTATTATTTTTTTTTATTTTTTCTTTTTTTTTTTTTTCAAAAAAAAAAAAAAGTCTCTATATATATCGATTATATAAAAAAAAATCTATAGATTATATATGACGAAAATAAGATATTCATTCTTTCTCATTTTCTCTACATTAAATTTGTATTCTTAGATAGCGGACCACGTGTTATTAATACTACTACTATGAAAGATCAATCATTGGGAGGAACTTTAAATGCTGAAACTGACGTTCCAAATATTGCATTATTTAATTGTGAGAAGAATGGTATATGCAAGAGAACGACTGGTTATGTAAAAGATAATGGTAGTGCATATTACTATATTGGAGAATCAGGATCTGATAACACGGATGACAGTGAAAGCACAAAATTCGTTGGAGGTTGTTCAGAAAGTGATAATGGAAAAGTTGATAAAAATAACGATTATAAAATATGTGGAACAGACCTCGCCGCCTTTCCAGATTCAGATGGACAATACTTGATCTATGACGGCTCTTCAAATTATCTTTTCATTAGAACTATTGCTAATGCATTTACCATTGTATCGATTGCGGCTACAAATAGTAAGTGAAAAAAAAATTACACAAAATATGATATAGATTCTTTGCCATTTTTATTAATAAGGCCAATAAGAATAATATTTTATTACCTTAATATTTATTTTTTTTTTTTTTTAATATTTATTCTTTTTTTTTTATTTATTTTTTTAATTTCTAATAATATTTATCCAACTCTATATTTCAATTTCTTTAAATACTGATACATTTATATAAATATATATATATTTTTTTTAAAAAAAAAAAAAAAAAAAAAAAAAAAAAAGTTCAAGAAACTGATGTCTACGGAATCAATGCAAGCAATGGAGCCCTAATCAATTTGGGAACAGCCACCGATGACGTCCTTCAAGCCAATATTGAAGAAATGACCCTCTATTACTGTGAAGCCACGGATCATACTTGCACTCGAACCTACGGTTACTTCAAGGCTAACGATAAATACTTTGAGGTGACTGCTGTTGCTGATGGAAAGAATGGTGAGGTCACAGTAGCCGCTCAATGTTCCGGAAATGTTGGAAAATTATTAACAGGTAACAATAAGCTTTGCATTGATGCAACAGATGACCATGCTAAAGCCTTCAGTACAGGTGATATTGACTATTACTTTATGACGGTTACCAGTCCAAATATATTTAGTGGAAGTAACGGTGGTGCTATTCTTGTAAAATCCATTGCTAATGCATTTATTATCCACACCTTTGGAGGTATATATATATATATATAAATATATTATTAATTTAATTTTCTTTTTTTTTTTTTTTTTTTTATTACTTACTCTATTATTGATTACTAAATAAAATTATATTATAAATATTATTTATTGAAAAATAAATGCTTTTTTAATTAAAAATATATTAATTAATAGTTGTAGACGGAGAGGATTATATTATAAAGGATGGAAATGATTTCAAGATACATGAATATAGCAGTACAACCTTTTCATTTACACTTCAAAACGATGCATCAGAAGATACTGGTATTAGAGTAGTTCAAAAAGTTACCGACAATGCCTCTGTTATCATCGATCCATCAGGCACTGGAAATCTCGCCGATTTGGCTCTTTTCAATTGTGCCAGTGGTGTATGTACTCAAACGGTTGGCTATGTGAAAGACAAGGATGATAAATTTTATAAGGTTAGTGCCAGCACCACAACCGAACTACAGGCTGAAGACTATGTGACCTGTTCAACTGACGGAACACCAGTTGGTGGATTGGTTAGTGGAGGTACACTCTGTCTTGATGGTACTAGTGAAATAGCATCATCGGGTATCGATGACTATCTTTTAGATGTTCCAGCTGGAAATGATAGTGTATTTTCAGCTTCAGCAGGTAAAAAAATTATCGTGAATGTGGCTGCAAATACAATAACATTCACAAATAATTATTCAGGTAAATTTTGACTAAAATTTAAAAACATATATATATCATTAAAAGCAAATATTTATATATACGATCTCAAATAATAAATTAATTATTTGATTATTAACATTTATTGGTTTTGTTTACTATTAAAAAAATAAAATAGATGGAACAAAATTCTGTATTGTGGATGACACATTGAAGAAAACTACATATGATACTGGAGCTAATTGTAAGAGCAGTAGTAGTGGAACTCCTTATGAATGTGATGCTGATGGATATTGTGTGGAAGAAAGCCTAGATTAAAATAGTATTAAATATTTTTAACATCATTAATTAATATTAGATGTTTGGTTTTTTTCATCTAAAACTTATTTATTATGTTTAAAAAAAAAAAAAAAGAAAAAGAAAAAAAAAAGATTATAATGTAATTTAAAATTAAACATAAAAATTTTTATATATAAAAATTACAATTAATAACAATAATTATTAATATAATAATTAATAATCAATATCACTTTTATTTTATTTTTTCTTTTAAAAAAAAAAAAATTATATTTATAATTATAAAAAGTTGTAATTTACAAAAATATAATTACCACTTTTTCTATTATTATTTTATTATTACAATAAATACTATTAAAATTATTTTTATATCATCAAAAAACAAATAAAAAATTATTTAAAAAATTATTTAAAATATATTTATTTATCATATATATTTAAAAATTTTTTTTTAAAATACATTTATATTTATATAATATATATAATTTTATTCTGAAAAAAATAAAATATTAAATCACATAAAACTTTGTTGTAAAATTATTTTTGAAATTTATTACTATTTAATTTTTTTATATTATCTTTAAAAATTACTTTTCGTTCCTCTTAATGATCTTTTTCAAAAAAATAATATATTATAAAAAATTAAAAATAAAAAATACAAAATAAAAAAAAGAAACCATATTTTAAATTTATATTCGTTATTTTCAACTTTATAGTTTAAAAATACGAAATTATGTCACAATCATTTATAGAGTATGACATAATTTGTTATTTTTAAATAAGATCTTTTAAATTAGTAATATTTAATATGAAGCAAGATAAAATACTAGATATATAAAAATAGAATTGAGTTTAATTTTTTTGATAAAAGAACTTATTTATATATACCCTAAAAGATAAGTATTACTAAATAGCTTTAAAAAAAAAGAAATATTAATAATAATCTATATCCAAAAAAATTATTTTTTCTACATAATTAAATTATTCATTTTTACTATTAATTAATAATAAAATGTTTATAGATAAAAATTTTTTTTTAAGGTAATAAAAAATAACAATTAAAAAGTTTTATATGATAAAACTTTAAAATTTCATATTTGAACTTTTTAAATCTACTTTTAAGTTTCTTAAACAAGAATGAAACCATAAACTAATAAATAAAATAAAATAAAATAAAAATACAAAAGAAAAACTTTACTGTAAGATAAAGTTTTATAAATTTTTATTATTATTATATTATTATTATTATTATTATTATTATTATTATTATTATTATTATTATTATTATTATTATTATTATTATTATTATTATTATTATTATTATTATTATTATTATTATTATTATTTATTTTTATTATTTATTATTATTATTATTATTTATTATTTATTATATTATTTATTATTATTATTATTATTTATTATTTATTATATTATTTATTATTATTTTTATTATTATTATCATTTATTATTATTATTTATTTTTATTATTATTATTTAATTATCTAAAATATATTTATTCATTCACTTAAATAATATTAAAAATATTTATTAATATTTAATATTCATTTAATTTTATGATAATTTTAAATTTTTTAACTATTGCATTTGAAAAATATAAATAATATATAGAATTAATTAAAATATAAAATTTACTATTAATTAAAATTTATAATTATAAACTTTAATACTATTTATTTTTATTTATAGTTAATTAAAAATAATTTAAAATATACTATTGTTCATTTATATATTATCTAAATTATTTATTAATATAAATATATATTCATTTAATTTATTATAATATTACAATTTTATTTATTTACTTTATTTTATTTTATTTATTTATTAAAATATTAAATTATTTATTATATTTATTTATTTAATTATTATAATAATATCAAAGAACTAATAATTATTAATGTTTATTTATTTTATTTATTTAATTTATCGATTTCATATTTATTTATTCATTAATATAATATAGATATTATTTATCTAAAAATATATCATTCAATGATTTTATTATTACTAATTTATCATTAATTATAAATAATTCAATGAAAAATTAAATGAATGAAAATTATAAACAATAAATAAATAAATAATATATTAATAATATATTTATATTTATTATATCTATAATTATAATAGATAAAACTATAATAATTAATAAAAAGATTATTTAATACTAAATAATAATTAATACTAAATAATATTTTATAATAATAATAAATAATAATATTAATAAATATAAATAATATTTTATTAATGGATAATTTAATAGTTTAATAATTTAATAATTTTAGTATTAAGGATTAGAATTCAATTAAAAATAATTTACATGAAATATTTAATTTATTCAAAATATAATTATTTACTCAATTAATTATTATTATTATTATTTATTTAATTATGATATAATACATTTATTAATTAAATAATAAAATTATTTAATTTATTTTAAATATATTTATTCATTCACTAAAATAATAATATTATTATTTATTTATAATTACACTATTTATTTAATTATTATTACAAAGATTAGAAGATAACCTTGAAAGTAAAACCAAAGTACTAAAACTTACAGTGCAAACAATTGAATATATTTTTTATTTTACTACACAAAATATTAAATATATTTATTTTTTTTTTTTGTTAAATCTCATTTCAAACTCTTTTCAGGTCTTTTCTTTTTTATAATAATTATTATTAGTTATTTCGAGTAATAACTTTAAAAAAAAAGGGAAAAAATTAAGTGTATTAAAAAATTTATTCTAATCTCATAAATTATAAAAAAATTTTGAGAATATGAAACTTTAAAAATTTATTGAATATAAATTTCATTGAAATGAGTTGAGATTTCAAAAATTATAAAAGTCTTTTTTAAAATATTAAAAGTAAATTTATTTGTATATAGAGACGTACTTTTTTTCGAATTTTACTTTAATTTTTTTTTTATTTCATATTTTTTTATTTTACTGCTTGTGAATATTTATTGAGTTCTTAGTTTTTTTTTTTTTTTGCCTTTTTTTTTTTATTTTTTTATTTTGATAATTTACGCCTTAAATGTTTAATAAGAAAATTTTTAGGTAGGTGGAAGAAGAGTGCTAAAAAATAATAATTAATAAAGTTTAAAAGTTCAAATCTTATTTAATACTATATTAAAATTAATTAATTTATTATTAATTAACATTAATATTGTTAAATATTAATTAATATATTTAAACTTATTTTTTAATTATTTCGGAAAATAAATAAAATTAAATTATAGTTTAATTTTAATTAAAAGTCAATTTAATATAAAATTAAATATTAAATAATAATAAAATATTAATAATTAAAGTTTGTTTAAAATAAAGTTTATATTAAAATTACTTAAAATAAAATTTTTACAATTAGTATTAATTAATATTAATTATTAATTATTAAGATTCATAAAAGTATAAATATTACTAATAATAATGAAACTATAAAAATAATAAAAGTTTAATTAATAATAATTAAAATAATAATAAAAATAATAATTAATAATTAATAATAATAATAATTATAAATAATAATAATAATAAATTATAATAAATAATAATAAATTATAATAGTATAAATAATAAGAGTAATAATTATAATAATAAAAAACAAATAATAATAATAATAATAGTAAATAATAATAATAATTATAATAAATAATAATAATAATAAATAATAATAATAATAAATAATAATAATAATAATAAATTATAATAGTATAAATAATAAGAGTAATAATTATAATAATAAAAAACAAATAATAATAATAATAATAGTAAATAATAATAATAATAATAATAATACTAATAATAATAATAATAATAATAATAATAATAATAATAAATTATAATAATATAAATAATAAGTATTAATTATAATAATAAAAAATAAATAATAATAATAATAGTAAATAATAATAATAATAATAATAATAATAATAATAATAATAATAATAATAATACATAATAATAATAATAATAATAAATTATAATAATATAAATTATAATAATATAAGTAATAAGAGTAATAATTATAATAATATAAATAATAAGAGTAATAATTATAATAATAATATATATAATAATAATTAAAGGAATATTATTAATAAAATATGATTTATTTATTATTATTTTGTAAAGCCTTCTTGGCTTACTTTTTATAGGGAATAGAATAGATTCTGTACTTTCAGCTAGTGCTGGTATGTATATATTTTTTTTTTCTATTATAAAACTAAAAAATTATTTTATTTCATAAGAATTTCGTATACTAATTATTCTTGAAATGCTTCATTATCTTTAGATTGTAATGTCAAAGAACCAAAAGATTGTAAGTACTTTTTCTTTTTCAATTAATGTACAATTAAGACTCTTTCTTTATTTACTTAATAAAAATATTAATAATATAATATTAATTGACTCCAATTAGGTCTTATCAATACCTATTATCTCGTTAATTCGAATAATCCATCAGAGGTAATCAATGATGGTAACGGTAGTCTGTACTACTGCTCCGGAGAAACTCAGATCACTTGTGAGGAACAAAGTAGGATAGGCTACTATGCCGTTGATAAAGAAACCGTTTATGTCTGTCGGTATGAAAATGGTAAATCGACTTGTACTAAGGAGACAGTCATCAGTAACACATGCGAATCCATCTGGGATATTGGTAAGATCTACCCAAAGGATGAGTCAACTCTTGCTTTCTGTCTCAATTATAATACTGAAGCTTCAATTGTCGAACTGAACAGTAATAGTAACGGAAACTATCTCGTCTATAAGAATTCCAATCCAGATCTTAACATCTTTGGTATCACAGGAACTAATGAAAACTACGCTATTGTGGGTATCCAAGATAAGGTGGTCACCCTCAATTCAACGTACAGCAATGGCCTCAAATACGTCTATGCTGATAAGACGAATAATAAGGTCATGGTAAAGGGAGACAAGTCCTTCCCAAAAGATGGAACTACCAACGAACCAGATGAATCTAAAATAATGGAGCTTCTTTGTAGTAGTGGTAAATGTAAAGACTCTGATATGGAGATTAGTTTGGATAGCGGCTTAGTTTCTGGAGGAGGTAATGATCTCAAGACAAATACCTATTTACGAATAATACAATCTTTCATTTATTTTTTTTTTTTTTTTTAGTTTTAAAGAAATATTTTATTAAGAGATATTAATTTCTCATAAGATATTAATTTTCTTAATATTTTTCTGAAATATTTTATTAAGCGTTATTAATTAATCATAAAATAATTTTCTTAACTTTTTCTAAATATATTTCATAATAATAATAATAAATTAATATTAATTTTTTATTTTTAATTATAATTATAAATATAAATATAATTTTATTTTTATAGGTATTAAATTATTAAAATTAAATGCTTCAAACCAACTCGTTGCCCTGGATGCAAGTGATTTATCTAATTCAGCAACATTTGCTTCTGTGAAATCAAATATTCGTTTGTTCAATTGTGATACGAGTGGTAACTGTGAAAAAACTAGTGGCTATTACTATGCCAATTCTAAATATATTATAGTGACTATGACAGGAGCAGATGATGTTCCTGGGTATGATAGTAGGCAAAATTGCAAAGGTAAGGAAGGTCTTCTTTACAAAGATACTGTGGAGAATAAATTTTATCTCTGTCTCGACCAGGATTTAGATGTAGATGTTACCGCACCAGCAGCTAAGAATTATGTCATTGCCTCAGGTAAAACAGGAAGTCCATTCCTTGGAGCCTCAAATAAAATACTTAAATTGACGACAACTTCTATCACTATTGATAACACCTTCACAGGTAACTTTATTTTAATATATATATATTTTTTTTTACTAAATAGAAATTTTTAAAAATTAAAATTAAAATTAAAAAAAAAAATTAAAAAAAAAAGTATATTTTAAAAGATCTCTATAATAATTTTTAATTATTATTTTCTATCTAAATTTATATATAAATTTATGATTCCAAATTAAGCTGAAAATAATAAAAACTATGTTATCGAAATCGGCACGGGAAAGTTCTATTCCTACAGGTATGATGAATCCAATTCTGGTTTCCTCAGGGACTCCGAATTATCGGGTGTGAAGAACTACGATCTTCATGACACCGGATTAAATATCTATGATGAATACCCCCTTAAGGATACCAAGTCAATTTCGGCTGCGGTGTCGACATGGAAACTTTTCAACTGTAAGCATGGAGAATGTCTTCAAACCTACGGTTACATGAAGTCTCAAAACGAAGAAAAGTATTTCAAATATTACAACAGAGGTACACCAAATGATCTATTAAAGGAACAGGCTCACTTTGTTGCTTGTGATAATGCCAATCATATTAACAGTTTAATGAGTGATGGTAAACTTTGCATTGATAATGAAAATTCTATCAAAGGAGAAATGAAAAAGGATAACGTATTTGTGATTGCCCCTGCTAATACAGCAGGTGATCCATTCTATAATTATGGACCAAATGTTGTTGTCGTTGCTACGGATTATTCATTAACAATTGAAAATATTTTTGAAGGTGATAGCGCTATTTTGACTCACAAAAATAAAAAAATACTCTCCAGTTCAATCACAGAAGGTACAGAAGGTAACCATGAAAAATTAATTCTTTATGATTGTGAAAAGACAGGTAGCTGTGAAAGACTTGGTGGTTATGCCATCAATGGAAGTAAGATCTATTCTGTTTTGAAAACCGATTCAAGCTCAAAATCCTCTATTAAATACAATAATGGGGTTATTACTGAAGTCAGTGCTTGTTCCTCAGCCTCTTCTGGAACAATCGTTAAAATTGGTGCAGAAAACTACTTATGCTTGGACAACACGAATAAAGTGAAACTTACAGACTACGGATATTACGCTCTTGGTAATGATGCATTCGATTCTGGAAGTCCATTCGTAGCAGGTGATAAGAAAAAGATGATCAAAATTACGGGTGATTTAATTGCTTTTGACCATGCATTTGATGGTAAATAAATATTATATAAAATAAAATAAGTTTTATTTAAAAAAAAAATTAGCAATGATGTATGAAAATTGAAAATTTTGTAATAGAGAAAGGATTTATTAATCCAGTTAAAAATAGTTTTTTTTTTTTTAATATTATTATTTAAGGAAAAATGAATAGACCTTTTTGTTTTTATTTTAATAATTTAAATTAATTTTATAATGAAATTAAAGCATAATAATTATTTTTTTTTATTAATTTAAAAATAATTTTATATTGAAATTAAAAAATAGTAATTATTGATTTTAAAGTATAAAAAAGTATAAAAGTAAAAAGTATATTAATTAATTATTACCTTTTTTTTTATGTATATATTAAATAATTAAGATTATGCTAAATGTGTTATTAAGAATGATAATAAGTATGAAGCTTATGAACAAAGCACCGGCACATACACTCTTAACTTGGAGGAAAATGGAATAAAAGTATATGAAGCTATCGATAGTACCAATATCTTCACAGTAGTAACTTCCCCTGAAACAACTTCTGAAGAAACGAATATTGGATCATGGGCTCTTTTTGATTGTACTAATGGTGCCTGTGACCGTACTTATGGATACTTCAAATCTGGTAGTAATGTTCTTGCTATATCCTATCAAGAAAATTCTAACACTTTACTTACTCCAACTATTATGGCGACTAAAACTTGTACTGAATCCTCTAATGTTGGTAATATTTTGACTGACGGAAAGCTTTGTGTCATAAACAATAGTGACAGTGAAAGCCAAAAGACTTATGATATGGCTGATGATGTTAGATATGCATTAAGCAATAGTAACAGCAATATTTTTGCACCATCTAGCCAGGGATCCCTTCTTATCATTAAGGGAACGATGAAATCCTTTACCTTAAGTACAGTCGACAAATATAATGTAGTATCAGTGGATAAGGGTACAGGAGAAGTTGGTGATCCAGATTATTCTGATAATACTTCAAAAGCTAATGTTTCCATTCTTAAATGTTCTGAAGGTAATATCTGTAACCGTGTCAGTGGTTACACGAAGGATGCCTCTGATAACTACTACAGTATTAATGTTAGTACCGGGGCAAGCAGTGAAAATCCAACGGAAAGTACTTGCTCAAGCTCTAACGCTGGTTCAATTATTTTGAAGGGGGGTATAAAGATTTTATGTCTCGGTTCAGGATCTAGTATTCAAATTCCGGAGGGAAAGGGTCGTTTTGTTCTCGGTACTGCCTCTTCTGGTGTTTTAACTACCGGAAAACTTATCAACATTAATCCAAATTATATTGTAGTAGATGATGTTATTGAAGGTAACGCATACCTTGAAATTTTAATTTAATTACTCGTTTCTTTACTATTTTCTTTTTTTTTTTTTTTTTAATTCTATATGAATTGAAATTTTTAATTTTATTATTAATAAAATTTTTTTTTTTTATTATTGTGAATTTTTAATAATATATATACATATATTTATTATTATTATTATTATTATTATTATTATTTTTATTATTTTTATTAATATTTTTATTATGTATTATTATTATTATTATTATTATTATTATTATTATTTATTATTATTATTATTATTATTATTATTATTATTATTTATTATTATTATTATTATTTATCATTATTATTTATCATTATTTATTATTATTTATTATTATTATTATTATTTATCATTATTATTTATTATTATTTTTATTATTATTATTATTATTATTATTTATTATTATTATTTATTATTTATTATTATTATTTATTATTATTATTATTTATTATTATTATTATTATTATTATTTATTATTATTATTATTTATTATTATTATTATTATTTATTATTATTATTATTATTTATTATTATTATTATTATTTATTATTATTATTTTTTATTTTTTATTTTTTATTTTTTATTTTTATTTTAATTTTTATTTTAATTTTTATTTATATTTTTATTTTTGAAATTTAAAGGTAATACAGATGCAAATTATCTTATAAACTTTAACGGTGGAGTTTATATTGCTTACAAATACACTAAGAATACCGGTATTTATTCTATCAATACTAATGTCAATGGAATGAAGACCTATCAAAAAATTGATAATAAAGAAGGCACAAATATTCTTAAGGAAGTTACTGACATTGCTAATGACATTCATCTTGTCGATCTTTCAACACTTTCCCTTTTCCAATGTGAAGGGGGAAGATGTGCTGAAATGCAAGGTTATGTTTTTGTGGGTGGAAAAATTCATAAATGTAATAATGGTAATTGCAGTAATGATGTTCCTGCTGAAGAAAAGGTAACTGCTGAGGCTTGTAATGCTTTAACTGCCGTTGGAAAAGTTATTGAAACTTCCACAAAGATTCAGCTATGTATGTATGGTGTTACCCCAGCTGTTGCTGATGTTTCTAATTCTGATACTTATTATCTTGGACCGGATGCTACACACATTAAAAAATACATTGGAAATAATGAAAATAATATTATTGCTCTCCCAAAGCCAGGTATAAATAAAAGATCAAAAATTAGAATTAACTTTTTTTTTTTTTTTTTTTTTTTTTATTATTATTACTTTAAATAATAAATACATATGAATAATAAAATATTAATTATATTTTTATTATTAAATTTTAATAAATAATATGATTTATGAATAATTTGTTTTAATTTTATTTTTCTTCAATATTTTATTTTGAAATGAATTAAATTTCAATGATTATTTTTGAATTACTCAGAAATTGGATATTTCCTGGTGAATAATTACAAAATTAGTACCACTGGAAATATTATTAAATGTGATGGAGGTGAAAACTGTATAAAGATGGATACTACAGCTAATTGTGCCACGGATATTGGAAAATTCAATTCAGATAAAAAACTCTGTCTTGCAGCTAATAAAGCTTCTGCTGCTATTGGAACTAATGGTTCTTACATTATGAGTTATGACAGGAATAGTGCTTTCTGGTCTATTCTTAAAACATCAGGTACCACTAAATTACTAATCAAAATGGATACCGAGTCTATCACTGTGGATACCTCTATGACTAGTATTTGTGTTAATGACGATACTTTAGCAGCTACTGCAAAGAGTGGATCTTGTGCAACAGGTTCCACGGAGTACACTTGTAACACTTCAGGATTATGTATTCAAGGAGGTTCTGCTCTTGTCCAAAGCACAGGTAAATAGGGGAAAAATTTTTTAAATATTTAAATCTTTTGAAGATATATAATAAAAACAAATTATTAAAAGAGACAATAATTACAGTCAAGCTAGTATAAAATACTAATATATATAAATATGATTAAAAAAAAATTTAACATTTATAGAAAAGAAATTAGAGGCTTGTCATGCTGGTTGTTCTGGAGAAACAACTGAAAGAGGAACAAAGACATATTGTATTGATACAGATAAAAAAATATATCCAATTGATGATCAGAATAAATGTAAAGGTAGTGGAGTTTTGGCTGAAGGAGCTCACTTATTTAAAATTTCGAATCCAGCTTCCGATATTACAGAAATAACTAAAACTACTGGAAAAATTATTTCAACTGAAGCTGAGGATTTGGCCTTATATCAGTGTAATAGTTCAAAGGAATGCAAACAAGTTGAAGGCTATGTTAAACTTGTCACGTATACCGAACTTCAAAATGAGCCTTCCAATTGGGCTTCAATATATACTAGTTACTATTCAGACACTTCCGATGCTGCAGCTTCAACAACATGGACACCTCCAGTGTATTCAAAGAATGAGAATTCATACTATTATGTTACCAAGAATGGTGCACTCAGCACTGGTAGTTCATTCTCTAGTACTTGTAATGCTTCAGATGTTGGTAAAATATCTTCCAGTGGGGTCATTTGTATCAGTTCAGGTAAAACTGTTAACTTTGGAACTAATGCAAAACAATATTTAGTTACAAATGGAAGTGCCCAATGGTATATGGAATTTAATACTGATTACATAATTAAAACTCAAATCTCAGGTATGAAATTTAAAAAAATTTTTTAAATATATATTATATATTCAATAATAATAATACAATAAAAAATAAAAAATTATTACCAATATTTTATTTATTATTGTTATTATTATTATTATTATTGTTATTATTATTATTATTATTATAATTGTTATTATTATTATTGTTATTATTATTATTATAATTGTTATTATTATTATTGTTATTATTATTATTATAATTGTTATTATTATTATTATTATTATTATAATTGTTATTATTATTATTGTTATTATTATTATTATTATTATTTTTGAACTAATTTATATAATAAAATTTAAAATTTTCCTTGCGATTTATAGGTACTCTTGTAAGTGGAGCAAATGTCTTCAATACCGAAAAATTAGAATTAGTCAATTATTCTAGCACTTCAAATGAAAATCTTACAGCAGCTAAAAATAATTTAGTACTCTATAATTGTGATGTCAGTGTTGGTAAATTATGTCTACAATCAATTGGTTATATTAAATCGAGCGATGGTAAATTTGAAATATCGGACAATAATCCGGGTACTAAAAATAAGGCTTCTACAGGTTATGAATGTAATACAAGTGGAAAGTTAGGTGCTTTATCAAACAATGCCGCTAAACTTTGTGTTATTAAAGGTACCTCCAATGAAAATGATGCTAAATTAGCTGAATTTGACAATGGTTACTATTATATTGCATCGCCAGCAACAGAAAGTATATTTACAGGTAAAACAGGGGCCATTGTAAGAACAGCTGACACCTTCATGATTTTAGATAATTTATTTGGAAACAGTGGTGGTAAGTTTTATTGAAATTATAAAAGGATTTTAACTAATTAGTAATCATATTTTTATTATTAGTATTATTAATTTTATTTATTAATATTATCATTTATTATTATTATTATTTATTATTTATTATATATTAATTATTATTCAATTATTTATTATTTATTATTCATTATTTATTATTATTTATTATTATTTATTATTTATTTATTATTTATTATTTATTTATTTATTACTTATTATTTATTATTTATTATTTATTATTTATTAATTATTAATTATTATTTATTATTTATTATTTATTATTTATTATTTATTATTATTATTATTATTTATTATTATTATTAATTATTTATTATTATTATTAATTATTTATTAATATTATTTATTATTTATTATTATTATTATTTATTATTATTTATTAATATTATTTATTATTTATTATTATTATTATTATTATTAAATTTATTTCAATTTCATTGTTTTTATTTTACTACTATAGCCAAAACACCAGTGGTAATAAATACTGATACTATGAAGGAACAATCCGTAGGCATTGACCTAGAAAGTAATAGTGGTAAATTAAAACTGTATGAATGCGCTGAAGGTCAATGTACGTTAACTGTCGGTTTTATTCATGGAACTGGTTCTAATTATTATGAAGCAAAAGCTTCAACTACTGCTTCTGCAAAATTCACTCTTATAACCTCCTGTGCTAAGAATGTTGGAAAAATGAAAACCGATGGAAAATTTTGTATTAGTAGTGTGGATGAGGAGGCAGTTCCCTTAACCACAAATAATGATTATATTATCCATGATGGTACTGACTTTAAATATGTTCGTATTGTTGAAAATATTGCATCAATTGGTTCAATAACAGAAAGTATGTCATAAAATATTAGATTATCCTTATTATCTATTTGTTAAATTGAGAATATTTAAATTTAAAAATATTTTATTTATGACTAAAATTATATAAAAATTTTAATTTTTAAAAAAATATAATATGTATTATTAATTTTCTTTTTTTTAAAAAAAAAAAAAAAAGCAATTACTGATGGTGTAAATCGTATAAATACTGAGACTGCTACTGTAATTGCCCATGGTACAAATGACGCATTAAAAACAGCTCTTTCAGACGATTTCTCGAAATTAGCTCTTTATTACTGTGATACCGGAAAAGAAATATGTAAAAGAACGTATGGTTACTTTAAAACTTCAGACTCTACCTATTACTCTGTCTCGCCAACTGAAACCTCTGTTCTTAGCCTGGCCTCCTCCTGTTCCTCATCAAATATTGGTCTCTTATTCACCGGTTATAAGTTATGTCTTACGGGTGCAGCTGGAGACAATTTAACATTTGGAACAAATAACGGTAATTACCAGTTAAAATCGGCCCTTCCAATTGCTGAAGGAAATGCTTTCAGTCCAGAGAATAATTTAGATCTTGTTATTGAAATAGCTGCAAATACTATTGCCGTTAATCCAATTTACTATCGTACATTATCAGAAGGTATTAATATTTTATACGTCGGAGCTACTGATAAAAAAATCACGGATTCAACAGATATATCAGGTGCTACTATCCCAGCAACTGATGTTCCAAGTATTCAAATTTACGGATGTACTGACAGTAAATGCGTCAGAACTTATGGTTATATTCAAGATGCTGCAAAAAAATATGCTATTAAAAACGGAGCAGCAAATGCTGAAGTTTCATCTGCTGTGGCCAATTGTAATACTATTGGTTTATTGTATACTGACTTTAAACTCTGTGTCGATTCCAACACAGCAAATGTTGTAGCTTTTATAGCTGACACTGCTATTGGTAACTATATCATCAACGCTCCAGCGGATAATGTTTTCACCAATACCGCATCCAACAGTATTTTGATAAGAGCATCTAAAAGCGTTTTCGTTTTAAATAACTTTGAAGGTACTTTATTTTTGTATAATTTTTTTTTTTAGTATAAATTTTTTTTTGTATAATTTTTTTTTAGGATAATCTTTTTTTTTAGCATAATTTTTTTTTGTATAATTTTTTTTATGTATAAATTTTTTTTTGATTATTCTAGTAATAGTTAAAAAACATAAAAAAAAACTTATAAAATAGTCATAGGATCTAATTAAATTTTTATTTTTTTTTTTTTTATTTTATCTTTTTTTATATATAATAATATTAACATATTATTATTATTATTATTATATAAAATTTATGTGATTTGTATGGTTCCTTTTTTAACAGTTGAGGAAGGTGAAAAGTATATCTTAAAGGAAGGTAATGATTACCATCAGTACAGCTATAGTAGTGGATTAATGACTAAAGTGACTTCAGCTACGGATGTTGGATCCTATGACCTTATTACTAGCACAGATGATACCTTCTATAGAGTAGCAGATTTAACAGACACTTCCATTTATGCAGATTCTGCTAAAGTGGCAAAAGTTGCTTTATTTGATTGTGATGCTAATGGCGCTTGTACTCAAGAATACGGTTACTATAAAGCGGATAGTAGATACTTTAAAATCGGTGCAGATAGTAATGCTTTAGTAGACAGTACTCAATGTTCAGCCATTGGACTTCTTTTAAATACTGGAAAATTATGTATAACCAGCGGTAGCGAAACAACAGGCTTAGATTTTGCCACTGGAAATAATATAATTGAATATCTAATTTCTGATCTTGCAAGTACCAATGCATTTATTGGATCAGGAACTGGAATAGCTATTGTTAAAGCTACTGCCAACTATATTATTCTTGAGAAAAAAGGTAAATAGTTTTGAAATAAAATAATAATGTTTTTTAGAAGGGTTTTTCATATAATATAAAAAATAATATAAAAAAAATATATGAAATATTTTATGCATTTAAAATTATATATGAAAACCTATGAAATAGTTTATGTATTTAAAAATCATATATGATATATTCTTCTCAATAATTAAATTTAATATTAACGTATTATTTTTTAATTATTTATTAAATATTAATATATTATTTCTCAATTATTTAATTTAATATTGTTATATATTCTTTCAAATTTTTTTTCATCAATCCTTTTTCTTTTTTATTTTATACTTTTCTTAAACTGAAAATAAATAGTTGGTATTTCCCTCCTAAAATTTGACTCCACTACAAGTATATTGACAGACTTTACCGCTGGCGATTGTACTTCGAATCCCACCAAGGTCACTTTATTAGATTGTAAATCTACAGGTATATGCACAAAAGTTCCTGGATTCGTCAAGGATACCAACTATTACACAGTCGCTGCAAGTGGAGGAGCCAGTGCACTCTCAGGAGATAATGCGGAAGTTACACTTGAAGCAGTAACAGGAACTGATCATTGTAAAGACAATGTAGGTAAAATTGGAGCTTATAGTGGAAAGAAATACCTTTGTCTCACCGCCGATTTAAGTATTGATTTGAGTACCACTGGTAATTTTGTCATTGGAACACCAACTGCTAATACTATTTTAGCTGGAAATACTAATAAGATGCTTATTGTCACTGATACCTATATTGCTGTGGATTCTACGGTGACAGGTACATTTTAAAATATACTAAAAAAAATTTTTTTTTATTTCTGAAATTTTTAATTAAATAATTAGAAATAGTTTCATAGATTGATAGATTGGATGTTGTAATATTTTATATTAAATGAAAGTTTTTTTTTTTTTTTGTATATAAATCAATCTTAATGAAAGTTAAAACATTATTTTATCATTTTTAATAAAAGTTTTATATTAAAATATATATTACATATTACTAATCCTATTAATGCTACAATTTTATTAAAAACAAAAAAGGTACCGGTGAAAGTTTCATTGTTAAAATGGGTAATACTTACAGATTTTACACTCATAGTGGAGGTACATTTACAGCTGGTACAGATAAAATTGGTACTTTCCAAGGATATGAGGGACATCCTAATGTACTCATTGAAGTAATGGATGCCACCTTACAAACCTTTACATCTAAAGCTGATTTAGATGGGGTGAAAACGTTTAAATGTGTTGGCGGAATTTGCTCTGAAGCACAAGGATACGTTCTAGCTGGTACTGGTGCCGGTGAAAAAATCTATGAAAACTTCTCGACACCCGGTACCTGGAACGACGTCACCCCCAGTACCACTTGTACCACGGCTGCCGATCATGCCGGCGGTGTTCAAATCGACTCAAGCAAAATTCAGTTGTGTATGCCAACGACAGGAACCGCAGCTGCATTTGGTGCTGTCGTTAACACCAATACCTATTTATTTGGTAAGACGGCGGCCACCTTTAAAGTGTATAAGGGAAATGGAAGTACTAGTACCGTCGTTATCGTTGAGAATCCAGGTAATTAAGAGAAAAAATTTTTTTGGGGAAAAATTATTTAAATAGCAACTGAAAGTTTTTTATTTAAATAGCAATTAAAAGTTTTTTATTTAAATACATAGTATAAAGCATCATTTTAATATATTTTTTTTAGTGTTATTGAGAATTTTTTTAAATTTTTTTATTATTAATAATTTTTTTTTTTTTTTTTTTTTTTTTTAAATTTATTTATTATTAATAATTTTTTTTTTTTTTTTTTTTTTTAAATTTTTTTATTATTTATAATTTTCTTTTAATTTTTTTTTTTTTTTTGAAATTTTTTTTTAAAAATATCATAACTATCACAAATTAAAAATGATTACTAATTTAAAAAATTAAAAAAAATTTAAAATACTATCTTTTTTTTCTATATGAATTTTAGTGGCGGGTTATTACATGACGACGGCAGCTGGAGTAATTGAAACAGCTACTGGAGAAAAAACTGGTGATTTATTAGTAACATGTGTCGATAGTTCTGGTATTTCATGTTCGACCACAGTTACCAATGCTGTCAGTTCAGCTAATGCTGGCTACTACTTGAACAATGCGGATAATAAGAGCTTAATTTTATGTACAGCCACTGCAAATTGTCAGCTTAAGAATGGAGATAGCGATGTCAAAAATGTGAGTTATATTGGTAATGGTGGTATTTTAATTTCTTGTGACGGTAGTAATGTTTGCTCTAATCCAACGAGTAAGTATATTTTAAAATATCTTATTTATTTTATTATTATTTTTTCTATTTTTATTTTTATTTTTATTTTATTTTATTTTCTATTTTTTTTTTATTTATCCCTTCCAAAGTATCGCACAAAGCAAAGTTACTAATGAATGTCCTCTCTTTACATAATTATTTCTATATGAAATTTTCCCCTCTTTTTTTTTTTTTTTTTTTTTTTTTAAAAAAAAAAAAAGCGGCCAGTGGCGATAAATACGTTGTGAAAGTCGGTGCAGATTTTAAAATCTATGAGAGTGATGGCACCAAGTTAGCCCTCGTGGAATCGGCCAGTATTGCAACGTATAATCAAGATACCACCTATACGACCCTATTTAAGCAAGTTGATCTGACGAGCACGGCGCCTACGTCTTCAACTAAATTATTTGACTGTAAGGCCGATGGAAGTTGTAAGGAAACCTATGGTTATTACATGCCAACTACAGGAAGATACTTAAAGATTTCTAAAACGCCAGCAGAAAATACTGTAGTTGCTGATAATATCTCAAGTTGTACTGCAGTTGGTGATTTACTTTCCGGTGGAAAACTTTGTGCTCAGGCTACTGGTAATGGAGACATAGACATGCCTGATGAAGCTACGAAATATATTATTGGAACTTCGGAAACAAAAGTAGCTGCTGCTAACATTTTCACAAAAAGCGAAGAAACGGCTATTATAATAAAGGCCACCGCCAAATCATTCACGCTTGATCTTGACAGTAAGTTATAGAAAAATAATTTTTTTTTTATCAATACTAGATATGATTGTTATTTTTATTTTATTGTTTTTGTTTTTGTTTTTTGTTGTTTTTTATGACTAACATCCACTAATATTTTTTTTTTCTTTTTATCATTCATAAAAAAAAAAAAATTATTAAAATATTTAATAGATGCTGCTAATACTGATTATTGTAAAGATACATCAAATGTAGCAACATTAAAAGGAGAAGGAGCATGTGCCAGTGGTGCAGGTTGTTGTGGTACTGAAGGTACATGTACAACTGCTGCATGTAGTTCAGGATAAAATAAAAGTGAGTCCATAAAAATTCTCAAACTATTTTCCTTTAAAAATTGCTTAAAAAAAAAAAAAAAAAAAAAAAAAAAAAAAAAAAAAAAAGGAAAAAAATTTATAAAGTCATAATAAAAGGATACAAGAATTGACTTAGTTTAACGTTTAAAGCGTTTTTTTTTTTTAAATTATTAATAAATATTATTTATATATCTAAATTAATTTATTATTATGTCAAAAAAAAAAAAAATATTCTATTTATTATAATTTAATTATTATTTTATATGTTTTAACAATGAACAAATAATTTAAACTAGTAATAAAAAAAAACATCCATAAATAGTATTAATAAAATAAAAAAGATACAATTTAACAATATATATATTAAAAAAAAAAAAAAAAAAAAAAAAAAAAAAGTTTTATAAAATATTATAAAAAAAAAACATAATAAAAAACCTATATAAAATATAAATATTTATAAAAAAAAAGTTATTATTATTATTATTATAAAAATGAAAATACTCATACCATTTCAATTTAAACCACCAGAAGCATATATATTCTTTTGATTTTTACATTGCTTTAACGTAACTTTTAATTAATGTTTATAATTATTGAAATTTACATTTATCAAAGTAATAAAATTTAATCGTCTTTACGACCGAGACCATATAATAATAAAATTTTATTTTAAATTATATATATACTATTCGTTAAAATAATAAACATACATTTCATTAATTATAAGTATATAAATTAGCTTTAACAAATTGAAAGAACTTTTAATAGTTCTTTAAGAATTTTCAAAGATATTGATTATTCCATATTTATAACTTTGCTAATAATCTTTATACAAGTAATATTAGTTATATTTTATTTTAAAATAATAATCAATAATAATAATAATAAAACTATTCATAATTATATTTTAATATTCTTTTTTTGGTCTTCAAAAATATTAATAATAATATTATTATAGTAATATATTAATTTATATTAATATCATTAAAATTATTAATTTACATGATTACGTATTCATTTATTTTATTATAAATAATTATTTAAATTAATATTTATTCATACATTAATATAATTTATATATTATCCATTTAATTTTGTTATTATTTATTTAGTTTGATATTAATTTATTCATTAATATATTTATTAATTATATACTTTTTCATATTTTTATATATATAATTATTAAATTTAATTTATCATAGATATAATTATTTATTCATTTAAATATAGTATAATAAATTATTTATTTAATATATTAATTATTCATTTATAATTATTAATATATTATCAATATATTATTCTATTTTCAATTATAAAATTAATTTATTAAAAGTTATTTATACATTAAAACAATATAAAATTTATTTATTTAATAGTTATTATCATTCATTTACATATTATTATTAATTTATTAAAGCTGTAAATCATTATTCATTAAATAAATATTTAAATTATTTATTAAATATGTAAAGTATTCATTTAATTTAGTAATAATTTAATACTTAATAAGGAAATAGTCAATTTATAATGTGGCTTAAATACATTATATTTATATGCCACATTATTTAATAATTTTAACAAATAAATATATTATTTATTATTATTAATATTATTAATATCGTTTATTTTATTAATATTATTATTAAATATCATTTATTATTATTATTTATTTTTTATTATTTATGTTTTATTACATTAGTTTGTTTAATTTTTTAACAGCCACATATTTCAAAATGTACTACTGGCAGTAATCATAATAAAGAGAATTATATAATATTCAGTGAAATATTTTATTTTTATATTGAAATAAAGTATGATTTAAGTTTATAAAAAATTTTTAACTAATAAACTTTAATTAGCCTGTTTTATTTGGCAATAAAAATATTCATTTAGGTATTTTACTAGGAATTTTTAAAAAAAAAAATAAAATCTTATTACTAAGATCAATCATTTGAATTATTTTAATTAGTGGTAACGTCAATTATTATTATTAATAATCCAAATGTTCAAATTATAGTAATACACATATATGAAATATTAGTAATTTTATACATAAAGCTGTAAATAAATAATTTAAATATTAAGTAAATGAATAAATAATTATATTTTAAATAAAGTTATAATAATAAATAAATAAATAATTATTAAAGATTGTCTATTAAAATAAGTAATTTAAAAAATATATATTTAAATTCTTTAATTAAATATAAAATTTATTAATTTAATTATTTAATTTATTTCTTATATAATTTAAATATTATACATAAGCAGTGAATAATTAACTAAATTTAATGAATAATAATATAGTAAGTAAATAAATTTAATAGATTTTAAGTGAATAAATAAATAATTTTTAATAAATAATATAAAGACTAATAAATTATAATAATAAAAATAATTATTATTATTATTATTATTATTATTATTATTATTATTATTATTATTATTATTATTATTATTATTATTATTATTATTATTATTATTATTATTATTATTATTATTATTATTATTATTATTATTATTATTATTATTATTATTATTATTATTATTATTATTATTATTATTATTATTATTATTTGTTATTATTAATAGTATTATTATAAAAATAAGTATCAATTGAAATGATTATTTTTTGTTTTAATTATAACTATATTATTACTAATATTTGAAGACATAAATAGTAAGATTAATCATATATATATTATTTTAAAAAAAAAATAGTATTCATAATAAATAGTATTTCAATATCGCCTAATTATCATCAATTATTAATTGAATTGTGTTGATAAAGCGCTTCAATAACTTCATTTGAATTTTAATAACACATTTATTTATGTATTTTTTTATTAAATAATGTAAATAATTCACGTGTTCTAATCTCTTTTAAATTAAAAAATAGAAATGCAAAAACTTTAAAATTTTTTTTGAGTATATAAAGACCTCAAAAAAAAAAAAAAAAAAATTAATGAATATATAAAAAAAAAAATAAAAAAAAAATTAATCTATTTATTATTAAATATCTTTATTTATAAAAAAAAATTATTTTAATTATATTTAATTGTAGATATTCTTTTATAATTATTATTTCTATTCTTTTTATAAAAAAAAACTGTTTTAATTATATTCAATTGTATATAATTATTATTTCTCTTTTTTTTTTATTTTATTTTTTCATTTGTTTGTTTGAAATTTTTATTTTATCTTTTATTATAAATTATTTTTTGTTCATCGCAGAAAATACTTTCAATTACTATACAAAAATATTAATAAAATAGAAAAAAGAAAAAAGAGTTTCTGTGAAAATTGTCATAAAATGTTTAAAAAAAATATTTTTAGGTAAAATTATTAATTGATTATTAATTCTAATTATTATTAATTTATTTTTAATACGAAAGAAATGATTAGATACCTTTAAATTATTAAAAGTGTTATTGAAGGGTTATTCCTTAAAACTATTAAATATCAAAATTATAATAACTAGGACAATAATAATAATGATAATAATAATAATAATAATAATAAATGTTAATAGTAATAATAAATAATGATAAATAATAAATAATAATAGTAATATTAAAAATGATAATAGTTATAATAATAAATAATGATAAATAATAATAATAAAGATAATAATACATAAATAATAATAATACTAATAATAATAATAATTATAATATAAATTATAATAATAATAATAATATAAATAATAAGATTAATAATAATAATAATAAAAGATTAATAATAATAATAAATAATAAATTATAATAATAATAATAAAAGATTAATAATAATAATAAATAATAAATTATAATAATAAATAAAATTAATAATTATAATAATAATAAATAATAATAATAATAATAATAATAATAATAAATAATAATAATTGAATAATAATAATAATAATAATAATAATAATATAAATAATAATAATAAACAATAATAATAATAATAGTATTAAATAATAATGTAAAATAATAATCATAAAAATAATTACTAATAGTAATTAATAATAATAAAAGATTAATAATAATAATAATAATAATATAAATTATAATAATAATATTAAATAAAATTAATAATTATAATATTAATATAATATTAATAATAATAATAATATATAAATAATACTAAATTATAATAATAAAGATAATAATAATAATAATAATAAATAATAAATAATGAATAATAAATAATAATAAATTATAATAAATTATAATAATAATAATAATAATAATAATAATAATCAAAAATAGTAATAAAAATAATGATATAATAATAAATAGTAATAATAATAATAGAAAGATTGTTAATAATAATAATAATAAATAAAAATAATAAAAATAATAATAATAAAAATGATATAATAATAAATAGTAATAATAATAATAGAAAGATTGTTAATAATAATAATCAAAAATAATAATAAAAAGATTATTTTAATAATAAATATGATACACATATAATAATTTATATATAAAAAATGTTTTGAATATATTTTTATAATAATATTTAAAATGACTAAATCTTATATCATTATAACTACATAAAATTTTGAAAAGCCTTCTTGGCTTGCTTTTTATAGGGAATCGAATAACTACGGTTTATTCTGAAGAGGGTAAGTATAATAAATGAAATTTGATCTGATAAATATATCAGTACGAAAAATATGTTGTAGTTTAAGAAATATTAATATGAACATTAATTTCTCATATATACGTAATATAAATTATGATTAATGTAAAAATAAATCTAATATTTTTTGTAATTTTTTCATTACTTTTTTATAATTTATTTTGTTTTTATAAATAGTCTGTGATGTAAAGATTGGTGGAGGACATTGTAAGTAATTCTATTATCCCTATTAAATTATTAATGATTAATACTTTAATAGTATTATTGAACAATTAAATAGAAAGATCATATCTTATTTTATAGAAATTAGAATTTTATTAATTAATTAATTAATGCTTTAATAAGTATTATTGAACAAATAAATAGAAAGGTCATATCTTGTTTTATAGAAATTAGAATTTTATTAATTAATTAATGCTTTAATAGTATTATTGAACAAATAAATAGAAAGGCCATATATCTTATTTTATAGAAATTAGAATTATTATTAGTAATAAAATTTTAATTTTTTATTATTATTGTTTTGTATGAATAATAAAATTTTAATTTTTTTATAATTATTTTTTTTTGTAATGAAAACTTTTAATTGAAAATAAAAAGGTCTTCAGAACACGTACTACCTAATAAATCCTGATACTTCCAAGCAAATTACGAATACTATTGAAGAAGGCCGTCTCTACTACTGTACTGGTGAAGGTGAAACGATCACTTGTGCTGAACAAAATCAAGTCGGATACTATGTGATTGATGCTAAGACCGTCTACACCTGCCAAGATAAGGGAAGTGGTGTGAGATGTAAGAAGGGAGAAGTACCTATAGGTACGGAATGTACCGCCAGTAATATCAGTCAACTTTTTGTGAATAACGAGGTCATCTCCTTTTGTCTTGATACCACGACTAACGGTAAAATTGATCTCACAGGGGCCAATAATGGTAACTACCTGGTCACCAAAAACTCAAATCCAGCCATTGATGTCTTTGGCATCACCGGTATCAATGAGAACTACGCGATCGTCAGTATCCAGGATAAGATCATCACGCTCAATGTCACCTACACCAATAACCTCAAGTATGTGTATGCGAATAAGGAAAAGGTAAAGATTATGGAGCATGGCGATAAAAGTACCGTTCCATTGACGGCCAGCAATGAACTTGATGAAGACAAGATCTTGGAACTTCTTTGTAAAGATGGTCGCTGTAAGAGTGCCGACAGTGTCGTCACTATTGATGATTCAACAACCGGTATAGTATTTCTTTTTTTTTGTTTTATCAATTTGTTTTTTATCATTTTTTTTATTATTATTTTTATCCTTTTTTTTTATCCTTTTTTTTTATTTTTATCATTTTTTTATCATTTTTTTTATCGTTTATTTTTATCCTTTTTTTTTATCCTTTTTTTATGGAATTGTTAATGAGGTCATAGAGTTAATATGAAACCATAAATAAATAATTAAATAATAAAAAAAAAAGATAGTAGATATTAGCGATTAATATATTTATTTTAATATTTAATAATCTTTGAATAGGTATACAAATGATAAGAACTGATGGTGAAACCCTCAACGACGGTGATTATGACGACTCTGACAACAAGTCATTGATTCGTATGTACAAGTGTCAAAGTGGTGAATGTGATATTATATCGGGTTATCACAAAGCCGGCGAAGATTACTTTATTATAACCACTGAAGGTTCAGTGAAAGCTCAACAAACAGCTCCAGCTAGTGGATGTACCAAAGACAATATTGGTCTTGTCTATAAAAGTGGCGGTGGTGGTGTATACCGTATCTGTCTTGACGAAAACATATCCTTACCACTTTTGGAAGAAAATGTCGGTAATTATGTTTTAGGTAGTGGTACTAGTGTATCCCCATTCCTAAGTATCTCCAATAAAATGATTATCATTAGCGATAGTGCACAGGATATTTATTTGGATGATAAATTCAAAGGTAGTTTATTATTTTTATTATATCATGTTTTTTTTTTTTTTTAATATAATAAAATGAATTGAATTTCTAAACGAAATAACAAACAAAAAATTAAAATTATTATAAAGTTTAATTAATATTAAAGAATAAAAATTAATAATGATTATAAATAATACATAATAATGATAATAATAGCTTAATTAAATCAAATTGTCATAATATAAATTTATTGGGGATTATTTAAATTAATATATATTTATTATTTATAAAATATAAAAAAAAAATATACATATATATATATATATATTAAATAATTATTTATAGCTGAAAACAACAGACATTATGTCGTTAAGACTGGAACATCATATTACGCTTATAAGTATATTGAATCGTCTAACAATTTTGAAAAAATCGAAGGATTATTGGGTGTGAAGAATTATAAGATTCATGATGATAACTCTAATGTTTTTGATGAATATTCCTTGGCAGATACGTCAAGTATTTCCCAAACGGATGTTAATAAATGGGTACTGTTTAACTGTAAAGAAGGTCATTGTCAACAGACTTACGGTTATATGAAATCTGGTAATGAAAAAAAATACTTCAAATATTATGCCGATGGTACCTCTAATGCCATATTGAGTGACCCTACTAATCCTGCAGAATTTACTACATGTGCAACTGGTGGAACCAACGGTCTTATGAGAGATGGTGAACTTTGCATTAAATATGCTAATGATGAAACCAAAATTATTGCAGATACCTCAACTAAAAAAGTTTTAGTTCTTAAGACTGCTAATGGAGATCCATTTTATGAAACCGCCTCTAAAAATATTGTCGTTGAAGTAGGCACGAATTATATCATCTATGATAATATCTACCTTTACGACAACGCTATTCTCACTTATCATAGTGAAAAAATAGACACGACTAGCATTTCAAATAGTAACAAGTCTGATTTGATTCTTTATGATTGTGCGGGAGATGGGGTCTGTTCAGTCATTGGAGGTTATGCCATTAAAGGCAATGAGTTCTATTATCTTAATAAAAAAGCTGCTTCCTCTCCATATTCAGCCGCTTACACTATTGTGGAAGGTGAAAGTTGTGCTAATAGCATCGGTGAAATCGTTACCATTGGTGACAAGAAATACTTATGTCTTGATGGAACAGAAAAGGTTCTCTTGGAGAATGGATATTATCCACTTGGAAATACTGATTTCAGTGGCGCTAATAATGTATTTGATAGTGATACTGACAAGAGAAAAATGATCCGAATTACTGATTCCCTTATTGCTTTAGAACATTCCTTTGAAGGTAATTAAATAAAATTTTATTTATTTATTTATTTATTTATTTATTTTTGTTTTATTCAAATATTTGAAAATATGTATATAAGCATAATGTTTTAAAGTTGAAATTTAGTGAACTTCTTACATATATAAAATATATTAAAATAGAGTTATTATTTTTTTAATGATTCAGTTTTATTTTATATTCATTATTTTTTTTTATTAAAATTTTTTCATTATTATTTTGTTTTAATTATTATTTTATTTTTAATACTTTTTTTTTTTTTTACTATTATTTTTATTATTATTTATTATTATTATTATTATTTTTTATTATTTATTATTTTTTTATTATTATTATTTTTTTATTATTATTATTTTTTTTATTATTATTATTTTTTATCATTATTTTTTTTTATTATTTTTTTTATTATTATTTTATTTTCATTATTATTTTATATTCATTTATATATTGCGCTTTATTTCTATTATTAATCTAAATTTAATTTTTTCTTTTCTTTTATTTTAAATTAAAAATTAATTTTAAATATTTAGTTACTGGACCAACTAATCTTATAATTGACCGCGGAGATGAGTTTGTACAATATGTCGCTGAATCCAAAAAATTTGCTATTTCAGAAGGAGTAGATGGCATTTTCGTGTACAAGAATCTTAAAGATCGAAATGGTTTATATTCCAATATTTATGAAGAGGTTAGCCTGGCCGATACTACGGCAGTGACGGCACAAGATATTGGCTCATGGAATATCTTTGATTGTACGGATGGTAAATGTAAGCGAACCTATGGTTATATTAAATCAGGAGACGCTCTTCCAGCCGACACCAAGTATTTCTCTTTCGCTTCCACTGGAGAGAATAATATTGTTGATTTCACTGGAGTTCAATGTGCTACTGCTGACGATATCGGTAACTTATTAACCAATGGGGAACTCTGCACTCAAGGCGCTAATACTCCTGTCAAGAAAGCCATGACCAGTAGCGCTCTACTTATTTCGAATGAACAATCTAATATCTTTGCTTCTTCTGAAAGTAGTACCAGTATCGTCATTAAGGCCACCACTTCCTCATTCACTTTAGATTACACTGATCGATTTAACCTTTACAAGGTCGATTCAAATGCCATCACCACCCCAGACCATGCTGATTTCGATGATGCAAGCAAGAGAGCAAAAATAGGTCTTTTCGAATGTGCTGATAACGGTATCTGTAAAAATGTTTCTGGTTATGCCTATGATGCTGAAGGTGCATTATACTATGACATCGGAAATACTCTTGGGGCTACCGAAACCACTGACACTGCAAATGCGGAATGCACTAACTATATTGGAAAATTCATTAAAATTAGTAATAGGAAGTATTTATGTGTTAGTAGCACTGAAAAAGTCGAGCTTCCCATCCTTGGTAGTGATGTTCAATCCTATATATTAGGGGAGGTCGCCTCTGGTAGTAAATTGGAATCTAATAAAATGATAAGGATGACTTCCACTACTATTGTTGTAGATAAAAGCTATGAAGGTAAAATAATGAAATATTAATAATAAAAAAAAAAAAAAAAAGAAATAAATGTTAGATTATATTAGATTAAAATAAAGTTTGAATTGAATAATATAAGTATAAATAGTTATTAGTGGTAGTAAATAATAAGTATAAATAGTTATTAGTGGTAGTAAATAATAAGTATAAATAGTTATTAGTGGTAGTAAATAATAAGTATAAATAGTTATTAGTGGTAGTAAATAATAAGTATAAATAGTTATTATTTGTAGTTATAGTTGGAATCTACAAATATTAATATTAAGTAAATATAGTAAAAAATTTTAAATAAATTGTACTATGTTACACAAAAAATATAAATTTAATTATTTTGATTTTTAAATAATAATAATTAATAGAGTATAATATATAGAGAGAAAATATTTACTATAATAATAATACATAATAATAATAATAATAATAATAATAATAATAATAACAATAATAATTAATAACAAATAATAAATAATAATAATAATAAAATAATAATAATAATAAAATAATAATAATAATTAATAACAAATAAATAATAAATATAAATAATAATAAATAATAATAATAATAAATAATAATAATAATAAATAATAATAATTATAATTATAAATAATAAATAATAACAAAATAAATAATAATAAATAATAAATAATAATAAAATAAATAATAATAAATAATAACAAAATAAATAATAATAATAATAATTATAAATAATAATAATAATAAATGATAATAATAATAATAATAATAATAATAATAAATAATAATAATAATTATAAATAATAAATAATAACAAAATAAATAATAATAAAAATAATTATAATAATAATAATAATTATAAATAATATTATAAAAATAATAATAAAAATAATAATAATAATAATAATAATTATAAATAATTTATAAAAATAATAATAATAATTAATAATAATAATAATAATTAATAATAATAATAATAAATGATAATAATAATAAATAATAATAAATAATAATAATAAATAATAATTATAGTTATAATTAATAATAAATAATAATTAATAATAATAATAATAATAATATGTTAATTTTTTTTTTTTATTTTTATTCATATAGGTGATGATTATTTAGTTAAGAGCGATAAATACACTGCTTATAAGTATAGTGATGAAACATATTCTACTGATAGTAGTCTTTCAGGTCTTTACACCTATAAAAAGATGGAGAGCCTCAATCTTTATAAAAAGATAGATATTCCTAATGTTGCACTCGCTGATCTTAATGATCTTTTACTTTTCCAATGTGAAACTGGTAAATGTTCAGTAGTTAGCGGTACCATTTTAGTAGGTGATACTAATGTCAAGGCATGCACTGAATCTAATTGTAATCAATCTGCCGCTGTCACGGCTAACTGTAATGCTCTCCTCGAGGTAGGTAAAGTTAAAGTCAATGAAGGTACTCTTCAACTTTGTTTAGGAAAAACTGGAGCTTCACCTGCTTTCGCACTTGCTGATGTATCTGCTTCAAAAGTTTACTATACCAGCATTGATAATGCTAATTTCCAAAAAGTTGTTGCTAATTCTGATGCTACGATTATTGCCCAGATTAAACCAGGTAAAAATTTCTAATAATAAATTAAGAAGTTGAAATACAATTAAATTTCTTAATATATTTTTTTTATTTGCTATTTATTTAATCATAATTAAAAATAAATAAATAAAAAAAAAAAAAAAAAAAAAAAAAAAATAAAGATTAATAAAAGATAAAATATCATATATATATAATGATTTCCGAATTATATAAAAAATCATTTATTAATATTTATTTTACCCCTAAATTGTATATACGCTTATCCCCATACATAAATAAATTTAAACTCAATAGAAATTGGTTACTATTATGTGACGGATAATGTCTTTTCTGATTCCGGTAATGTTATTTTAAAGTGTTCAGAGGAATCATGTACCGCAGAGACTACGAATTCTTCATGTGATGAAAGTAATATAGGTAAATTTACAAGTGAAAAGAAACTCTGTCTCTACAACGGAAAGGTTACCGATGTAATGAGTACTACAGCTAAATCCTACCTCATGAGCTACGGTGATAATAGTCCATTCTATCAAACTATTAAACCTGGTAAGACTGGTGTTATTACTGTAGGTAATGGTTCCATTACATTAGATACCAGTAAGACGAAGGTTTGTGTTGACGCAAATAAGGTTGTCACCGATAAAAGTGGAAGTAGTTGTTCAGGAGGTGCAACAGAATTCACCTGTAGTGATAATGGTCTTTGTATTGAGGGTGAAAATGCTCCAGTTGTATCAAGTAAGTTTTTTATTTTCTTTTTTTTTTATTAATTCATTTTTCAATATAAGTTTTACTTAAAAAAGAATTAAAAAATAGTTAAAATACTAAATATATAATATAAATATGTATTTTTTTTTTGTTTCCTAATATAAAAAATAATATTTTTATTTATTTTTTCTTTTTTCTTTTTTTTTTTTTTTTTTTTGTTGTAAAATAGTCAAGAAGTTAGGTCCATGTACTGGTGTCACTATAAATACTTGTGATGCCGGTAGTGCAGCAACTTTCTGTCTAAACACCGATGGAAAAATTTATGGAGTGCAAGCCAATGGCTCCACCTGTGCTTCAAAAATTGAAAGTGGCGTTCACGTTTATAATGTAGCCACCAAAAAGGAGATTACCTTAGGAACAGACTTTGTAGATACGGCAGAAGCCTCTAATTTGGTCATCTATGCTTGTAGTGCGGGAGGCTGTGAACAAACCATCGGTTATGCAAAGATGAAGACTCGTGGTACCGTGACGACTGAAGAACCAGGTAGCTGGAATGCAAATTATGCAAGTTATTGTAAACTTTCCGGTGGAAAATGTACACAATTAGCGGCTACTGAAACTTGGGCTGCTAGTACTTTTTACGCTTTTAGTGATGGGGTTATGGAAATAACTAATGAAGGCGGAAAATCTGCTTCAGCGGGTGTTGCATGTGCATCGGGTAAAATTGGATTATTAGATAATAACAATAAATTATGCTTAGGCGAAAGTTCAACAATTCTTGCCGATTATTCAGCCGTCTCATTCCATGTATTAACTGGTAATCTTTCTCCTGCCTCTATCTTTAAATCACTTGTTTCTACAACCGATGGTAGTACCGGTATAGTGATTACTTCAGATACTAACATTATCTATTATAATGCTGCTGTCAGTGGTAAGCACTAAATTAAAAAAAAAAAAAAAAAAAAGATATATATATTTAAATCTATATATTCTATAAAAATTTAGATAATAATTTTTTCAAGCAAACAAAAAAAAAAAAAAATTTATTAAAATTTTAATTTTGAATAATATTTAAAATATTATTAATTAGATACCTCCGTAAATGTAATTAATATTACTACAATGAAGACTCAAGCACTTGGGGGAGATATAAGCGGAGAAGTTAATAATTTACGTATGTATGAATGTAACAATGGTTCATGTACAAGAACTAGAGGTTATGTTGAAAGTAATTCAGCTTATTATGAGGTCAAAATAGATGCGGTTTCAGCTTCTGAAACTGGTGCTGCCGATTGTAATACCATTGGTAAATTGAAAAATGATGGTAATTTCTGTGTTGATAACACAGGTGTTGCCATCGCATCAACAACAGCTAATTATATATATTATGAAGGAACAGAATATAAATTTGCAAGAATGTTACCTAACATTGTTTCAATAACTACTCTTACCGGTAAATTAATATTTTTATTTTTTTCTTTTTTGTGAAATTTTTTTATATAAAAATAAAATAAAAATTTAATCAAAAAGTATAAATTTAAAAAATTACAAATAAAATAAAAATTATTTATTAGTACTTTTACTAAAATTTAAAGAATAAAAATTGAATAATTTATAAAAACCAAAATAAACCAGATTTCATATATATATATTTTAAGATATTAATATTTTACTAATTATAATTTAATCATTTTAATTTTAAATACGATCCGTAGGAACCATTGCTGATGGAGCAAACGCCATTAACGTAAATACTGCTAAGGTTGTCACTATCGGAACCTATAATAATTTAATCTCTGAAGTGGGTTCCATCACCAATTTAGCCCTCTACTACTGTCAAACCAGTAAAAATAGTTGTATCCAAACTTATGGTTATGTGAAGACCACCGGTAGTATTCCAGAATACCTGGAAATCCCAAAGACTGGAACAAATGCTAAAGTAGCTAGTCTTGTGGAAACCTGTGCAACAGCAGGAACAGATTTTGGAAAATTATATACCGGTAATAAGCTTTGTATCGGTAATGCCATCACCATTGGATTTAATGAACCTGGTCTATATCAATTCAAAGGAGATGCATGTAATGGAAATCCATTCACTAAGAGTGCAAATCCTGATATTATTATTGATGTTACTTCAACTTCCATGGTCGAAAATCCATACAAATTAAGTAAGCTTTTTTTTTTTTTTTTTTTTTAATGTTATATAAATATTTTTAATAATTCATATAAAATTTATATATAATATATAAAATATTTTATATATTCTTTTATTATTTAAAATTTTTAGTATATTATTACATATTAAATTAAATTGCATATTTATTTTATTTCTTTTTTTTCTTATTATTATTTTTCTATTTTGTTTTTTATTCTTTTATATAAAATATAAATATATAGATATTTTATCTGATGGTATTCATTTATTGGAATTATCTGCGAGTAAAAAGTACAATGATATTGATTTTGCCAACGATGGTACAGTTTCTGTCGCTACTGCACTCGAACTTTATAATTGTGCGGATGGAGCATGCACTCAAACCTATGGTTATGTTAAAGTAGGTACATCCTATTATACTATGGAAAAAGGAAAAACAAGCAATACTGCTACCATAAAGACTGCATGTTCCTCCAATGTTGGTGAAATTTTAACTGGTAATAAGCTTTGCATAGACGGTATTGATGCTAATGCCATTGATTTCGAAAGTGGTAATGACTCCAAATATTATGTGATTACCGTAGGAGAAACAAATAATTTTATTGCATCCGGGGGAAGTGTTCTCATAAAGTCTATAAAGAATGCATTTGTATTCAATAATTATGATGGTGAGTAATAAAGTCATTACTATTGTATACTATTAATAATTTTTAATTAGAAATAGCTTATAATACATTTTTTTTTTAAAGTTTGATTAATTTGAACAAAAAAATAATTTTTTTTATTTGTACATGATTTAAAATAATAGGAACGGATAGTCAATATTATATAATTAATACTAATGGTCAATATAATTATTACACTTGTGGTGGTTCAAAAACTACATATACAAATTCAAACGATGCTAGTGGTGCAAAAATTGGTCAAAAGATTGAAAATGGTTTCTATCATGTTATTGCTAATACTGCTGTTGAAGCGGGTACCGGATATTCATTATTCAGTTGTAGTAATAGTGTTTGTGAACCAACCATTGGCTATGTGAAGAACAGTTCAAATACTAAATACTTTACTATCTCGTCTAATGAAAGTACTGAAATAACCTCAAAATTATCCTCGGTGACCTGCTCAGGGGATGCCAAACAAAGTGGTGGTTTAGGTGCTTCAGATTACCTTTGTCTTAGTGGGGCAGGAAGTGGTTTAAAAACAGTAACTGCAGATAAAGATTATCTTATCAAAATTGATGAAGGTCACAATGGAATATTTGAAAATTACAAAGGAAAATCTATTATAGTTAACTACATAGCGAACGTAATTACTTATAATAATAGATACTCGGGTAAGTTTTAATTCAAATCTATTTAAATAAAAAATAAAATTGAGAATGAAAAAGTTTCTTAGTACATAATAAATCGAATAATAACGGAATTTCAATAATATAAAAAAAGTATAAATTAAATAAATAATAATATGCCAGTAATGAAAATAATTAAGAATTAAAAGTCTAAAAATACGATTAAAATATATATATATATATAGAAGTAATTTTTTTTTTTTGAATAAAAAAAATAGTATTATGAAATAATGATAGTATATATGAAAAAATACAAAATAATTGTATTTTAATATTACAAATTAAAGAAAAAAAATTATTTATAGCTAGTAGTAAAATAATAGTTAGGAATATATGAAAAAGTAAACATTGATTTCATATTTAATTTTTTTTGAACGAAAAATATTAGATAAAATGTTGATAAAGTTAATATGAATTAAAGAAAAAATATATATAATTGGTTTTATTAATAAAAAAATTTAGATTTTATTAGTAGATTAAAAAAAAATATTTATATAAAGTAATGCTAATCTATTTTATAATACTGTATAATATATATTTCATGAATAATATTTTATATGCATTAAAAAAAGGTGGACCACTCTTAATTAATACAGGTACAATGACAACTCAAGCATTAGGTAGTAGTGTTAGTGATGACGATAAAGGAAAATTAGAACTTTATAATTGTGGTGTAAGTGGTATTTGTGAGAGAGCAGCAGGTTATATTTATGATGGTACTAATTACTTCTCCATTTCAAAGACTAATGCTGCTAATAATAAGAAATCTGCCGATGATGATGTTGAATTTGTTACTTCTTGTACTGCCGCTAATGCTGGAAAAGTCAATAAAAGTGAATCACATAAGGTTTGTCTCGGTGACAGTGATGTCGCTTTCCCAAGCGGTGGAAGCACTCAATATATTGCTAGCACTGGTAGTAATTATTATCATATTAGAGCTATTACAAAAATTATTACAGTGGAAGATATTACAGAAGATGGTAAGTTTCTTTTTTTTTTTTTTTTTATAAAATTTTATTATAGTAATAAAAGATAAAAGTAAAAAAAAAAAATAAGGTGTTATAAGAAAATAAAAGGAATACTTTTTTTAATCATTAATATAGTTTACAAAAAAAAAAAGAGAAATTATATTGCTTATTATTATTTTAATTATTAAGGATTCTTATTTTTAAATTTTGAAATATTTAAAACACTAATTTATTTTAAATATTTTGAAAAAAGGAAACCTAAAAACTACTTTTTATATTATTATTATTATTTTTATTTTAATTTTAATCTTTTTTATCTTAATTTTAATCATTTTTATTTTCATTTTAATCATTTTTATTTTATTTTATCTCTTTTTATTTTTGCTATTTCTAAAAATATTTATTTATATATTTATATCAAAATATCTTTTATTTTCAAAAATATTAACTCTAAATAATTATTTTATTCTTATTTTCATTTTTATATATTTCAACTTGGTAAAATTTGCTTTAATTCATTTTTTATTTGCTTAAAAAAAAATTAAATAAATAAATTACCTTATGAACTTCAATTGAATTGCTTTGCTGTTCTCTCAATGGAACCCGATTCGATTTCCAAATAGTTGAGGATGGTCTCATCGTTTTCAATAGGAATACGGTGAAGAAATTCACTTTACCGAATGCTGCAGCCACTATCAATCGTGAATTATCTGAGTTGGCCTTATTCTCTTGCGACATTAACAATGCTAAGAAATGTATTCAAACCTACGGTTATATTAAGTCGAATGACAGTAGCCATGAAAAATACTATGCTTTTGACTCCACCTCTAATATTGCTGTTACTTCAGATTACATTTTAGGAAGTAGTGATTGTGCTGCTACTACTACTGATTATGGTAAACTAAAGGCTAATAAGCTTTGTATTGGAAATGGCATAGAAATTGACTTTTCCGATACTGGTAAATATAAGTATAAGTATGATAGTGTAGCATTTGCAACTAATCCATTTACTAGATCTGCAAGCCCAGATGTAATTATTGATGTTGGCGCTAATCATATGATTGTTGATGGTTTATACTTGAGTAAGTTTATTTTATTTAAAGTAGTTTACTTTTCTTCTAAATATGAAAGAAAAAAAAGATTAAAAATTAATTTATTTTATTTAAAGTAATTTACTTTTCTTCTAAATATGAAGGAAAAAAAAAGATTAAAAATTAATTAATTATATGTTAATAAGAAAATTCCTAATTAAAAGCAAATTTAATTATTAATGATTTATTTTTATATAAAAATTTATTTTTTTTAAATATTTACTTTATATAAATGTTTGTTTTTATATAAAAATCTATTTTTTTTAAATATTTACTTTATATTAAAATTTATTTTTATTTAAATAATTTTTTATTTTTTATTTTTTTTTTTTTCAAAAATAATTAAAAAAAAAAATGAAATAGATTCATTTTCGGATGGTGTTCATTTAATTGAAATCAATGCAAACATGAAATTAACTGAAAAGAACTTTGCCAATGATGAATCCATCACCAACGCCACAGGATTATCTCTTTATAATTGTAAAGAGGGAACATGTACCCAAACTGCCGGTTATATTAAATCAAGCAGTTCTTACTATGCTGTATCAAAAACTACAAGTGCCATCATTCCTACTGGTCAAGCCTGTAGTTCCCATGTTGGTGAAATAAATTCAACTAGTAAAAAACTTTGTGTGGATGGAGACGATGCAAAAGCTATAGACTTTGCAACCTCGGGAACCAATTACTACCATTTAACTGTAAGTTCTACAAGTGCTTTTGGAAATGGCGTAGAAGTAATTGTGAAAGAAATAAAGAATGCCTTTATCTTGGAAAACGTTAATTGTAAGTATCAAATTAAGTTTGTTTGATATAAAAGGATAGAACTATAATACCACTATAAACCTATATGTATATATTTATAAATTAATTTTAAACGATAAAAAGATTAATAAATCATTTTTATTTTATTATTATTATTATTATTATTATTATTATTATTATTATTATTATTATTATTATTATTTATATGTATATTAATTAAAAATGTACATTGATGATCTTTATATATTAATCCATAAACTAAAATATAAAATGTATTGGTAAAAATGAAAATAACAGTAAGTGAAAATGGTAAATATATTGTTAAAATTGGTGAAAAGTTCAATCTATATACCTATACAAAAGAAACTAATGTAGTTGCACCAGATACTGGTTCAACCATTGCAGCCTATGAAGAAGTAGAAGAAGGCAATATCTATGTGCAAACTACCACTCTATCCACTTCTGTACTTCTTTTTAGTTGTAATGGGGGTTCCTGCGTCAAGAGTGGAGGTTACATAAAAGTCAATGATGCTGTTAAAAAGTGTACTACCACAAGTTGTAATAGCAATGCAGAAAGTAGTGAATTAGCTAGTGCAGAAGATTGCTCAACAGGTTCAGGTGATGATGTTGGTAAAGTTATAATTGTAGGTAGTGATCTTAAACTTTGTAGAGTAAGCGGTACGGCAACAAATGATGCTGGCATTTATTTAGTTGGTAGTTCTATTTATCATATTGGAACTAACGTTATTGGAAAAGTAGCTGCAAGTAATGGCTATTACATAGTAAAAGCCAATGTAATTACCACTACAATTGAAGTAAGTGATAGTGATAATTTAGTGTCATGTAAGGGTACTTGTACATCAACTGCAGTAGCCTCAGCAGCTATCGGTTATTACAAGAATGTATTTGATTCTAAATTTGTCATTAAATGTGGTGGTGCTAAATGTGTACTTGAAGCTGTACCTGAAGAAGCATGCAGTAGCAACATTGGTCTTCTTAAAAGTAGTGGTCTTTGCCTTGCTACTGGAGAAAGTACAAACAAAATTGCCGGATTTGTAGCTACTGGAGGAGCAGATGTATACTATATGGTTGATTATGAAAATAGTAATAGTTTATTTAAAAGTGTGGTAAAGACTGGAGAAACTAGCAAAGGACTTATAAAAGCTACAACAAATTCCATAACTCTTGAAAAACCACAAGATAGTACTGATTATTGTATGATTACAAATACCCAAGTTGCATCAACGCCATACGATGAAACTAATTGTACGAATGCAGGGGGATCAAAGATGATATGTGGTACATCAGGTGAATGTAATCCTCCTCCTCAACAATAATATATAATAATGAAAAAACTTTAAATGTTATTGATTATATAAAAGTTATGCTGATTTTAATTTAAAAATTCTACTATTATTTAATTCAAATAAAAAAGTAAAAACATGTATATAATAAACAATGTACATTAAAAATTTTAATTAAAATGTATAACTTATACCAAAATTATACTATTTATTAAAAAAAAAAAAAAAAAAAAAAAAAAAAAAAAAAAGAAAAAGAAAAAATTTATAAATATAAAAGTCTTTTTTTTTTTTAAATAAAATTTAATTTTTTATAATTTATATTTAACGTTTATATTTATTTTAAACGAATAATCTTGCACAAAAAAAAAAAAATAGAAAGAAATAAAAAAAAAAAAAATAATAATAATTAAAATAAAAAAAATTATAAATAGTAAAAATACAAAAAAAAAAAAAAAAAAAAGAAAAAAAACTTTTTTTGAAGTTTGAATTAAATTTTGATATATTAATATTAATAGTATTAATTCTTTGTATTTTGATATATTAATATTAATAGTATTAATTCTTTGTATTTTACTATTAACATTACTATATTGTGTCGTTGTTAAAAATTCAATTTAGGAATTTAATATGATTAATTGCTACCCTTCTAAATTTCGTATTGAACAGGGATAAATAGAGAATGAATACAATAAAATTGAAAAATTTATTATCTAAAATTTGTTTTTAATTGATCTTATTGATAAAATAAAAAAAGTTTTTTTCCAAAAAAAAAAAAAAAACTTTACCATATATTAATCTTATTCTATTAAAATTCTTGACAATGTATTAATGTGAAATCCTATATATATATATATGTATTTTTTTTTATTATTTTTTAAAAATAAGTATTATTTAAAACCATAAAAAAAATAGTTAATAATCTTCCTTTTATTTTCTATAAGCATACTCAAAAAAAAAAAAATGCATATCTTTGATTGTTGATTTTAAAATGAAATCATTTTATATTTCATAATTACTATAATGATATTTTCGTAGAGAGAAACACTCATAATAAAATTATTTTTTAAATAGAAAATTTACATTTTTTTTTTTTGTGATTTTTATAATTTTTTTTAATCTAATTTATTAAGAATTAATTATAATATTTATTTGTGAAATGCATCTAATTTTCAGTATATAACGTATAGTAGATAATAAAAGAAAATTTTGGACTTTATTTTTTTTTTCTTTTTCTTTTTAATAATTTCTATTTTATTTTTAAACTGAGTACTTATTCAAAAAGATTTATTATAAATTTTTTTTAATGTGAGTTAGGTAGTCATTTCATCTCAAGTGATAAATAGGGTTGTTCAATTCCCAAAGAAACATGACTATGACGCTTATTAAAAATTGATAACGAATGAAGCCTTCATGGTAACTACGATATTTTTCTTGGTGCAAAAGGGTCAAAAAATTATGATTTCAGTTGGAAATAAAACCATATATATATGTATGTTGGTTGCCAGCAAGGTTTAGCAACAGTCCAACCAGAGAAATTTTTCTGAATCTCATTAAAGAGTTTTTTTTTTTTTTAAAACAAATAGCATATTAAAATCACCCACTAAGATAACAGGAAAGCTGTTCTTTCTTCGGGAATTTACCCATTTATCAAGTTCAGAGAAGGCTTTTAAACGAGCATTCTCCAAGCTACTCTGAGGAAAATATACATTTCTAATAGAACATTTTCGTTCCCAAAAGGAGTTAATACTAATAGAGATGATGAAATCATACACTGGAGATTCTGGACAAAAGAAATGTGAGGAATGGACACCTCGTTATAAATCTCTCATATCTGGAACCCTTTTATTTGCTTTGAGGAAGATTGGAATGTAATTAGGAAGGAATGGAGAATAGAAAAAGTATTCATTTATAAGAAATGTACTATTGAGTGTTTCCTGAAGACAGATATAAATAAACTTAAAAAGATTGAGTTGAAATACAAAATATTATCCTTTTTTTTTCATTATTCTAGCCATTAATATTCCAACAAAGCACAGAATTGAAATGAGTTGAGTTTTTTTGATAGGTGTCTTGAGAAAAAAATATTTATGCATAGGGTGAAGAGTAGAGTCTAATTGTTTAAACTTTTCATCATAATTTTTCCTTTTTTTTTTTCTAACCAAGGAATTATTGCTAATAGAGGAGTTGGAATTGTTTTAATATCAATAATAATAATATTTTTATATTAATATATATATATATATATATTATTATTATTATTATTATTATTATTATTATTTATTATTATTATTATTATTAATCTTTTATTATTATTATTATTATTATTATTATTATTATTATTATTATTATTATTATTATTATTATTATTATTATTATTTATTATTATTATTATTATTATTATTATTATTATTAATCTTTTATTATTATTATTATTATTATTATTATTATTATTATTATTATTATTATTATTATTATTATTATTATTATTATTATTATTATTTAATTGCTGTATCATTATTGACTATTATATATGAATTATTTATTATCAGTTTATTATTATATATATTTATATATTATATTTCATGTTACATTAATATATCAAGTAGTCTAAGCCACATTTATATGTCTATAAATATTACATAAAGTAAATTTATTGTACATTAGATCTTGAATCACTTTGAGCGCCTTAAAATGCTTAATACACCTATCTTAATTAATAATAAATAAAATTGATATAATTTTAAACCATAAATTCCCAATAATCATATTTATTATAATAATTAAAAAGTATTTGTTATATATATTATTTATTTATAAAAATTAATCAAATAATTAAGAGTATGGGAAAAACTTACTGTTTAAATTCATTATAATCAATAATTATTATAAAAATATTTAATTATATTATTCTAAACATTTTTTTTTTTATTATTTAAAAATAAATAACAATTACTATTACTATTATTATTTATTATTACTATTATTATTTATTATTACTAATATTATTTATTATTACTATTATTATTTATTATTACTATTATTATTTATTATTACTAATATTATTTATTATTACTAATATTATATATTATTGCTATTATTATTTATTATTACTATTATTATTTATTATTACTAATATTATTTATTATTACTAATATTATATATTATTGCTATTATTATTTATTATTACTAATATTATTTATTATTACTATTATTACTTATTATTACTATTATTACTTATTATTACTATTATTATTTATTATTACTATTATTATTTATTATTACTATTATTATTTATTATTACTATTATTATTTATTATTACTAATATTATTTATTATTACTATTATTACTTATTATTACTATTATTACTTATTATTACTATTATTATTTAATATTACTAATATTATTTATTATTACTATTATTATTTATTATTACTATTATTATTTATTATTACTATTATTATTTATTATTACTATTATTATTTATTATTACTATTATTATTTATTATTACTATTATTATTTATTATTACTATTATTATTTATTATTACTATTATTTATTATTTTATATTTTATATTTTATTATTATTTCATTTTATTAATAATTATTATAAATGATTTAGTATTTTTGACTATTTATATATCAATTTAATATTTAAGTTATTTATTTAAAAATATTATTTTATATTTTTATATACATAATTATTTATTAATAATTTATTTAAATCAATATTTAATATTCATTTATAAAATTATAAAATAATATATTTATTTAATTATTATTTATTTACTATTAAAATATCAATGAAATAATTAAAACTTTTATATATATATAATAGTTTTAATTATATGAGAAAATAAAAAAATATATTTTTATATTTTTATATATATATTTATTTATTTTTACGAATTTACTCTTTTTTTTTTTTTTGTTTTTTTTGTTTTTTTTGTTTTTTTTTTTTTTTAGAAAGTTTTATGTGTTTTTTTTTTTCTTTTTTTGATAAGTTTTTAATTAATATTCTTAATGTTCACAATAATAATCATAATAAAAATAACAATAGAAAAAAAAAAAGATCTTTTTTAATAATTTTTGTTTATTCAAGTTTTTAACCTGAAATGTTTGGTATAATATGTTTTGGGTATGAATAAATATATTTGAAATTTGTGTAATTAAAGTCAACTGTTCATGGTAAACTTCAATTAATGAAATATTTGAATCTTTTTTTTTTTTTTTTTTTTTTTTTTTTTTGTTAAAAATTTAATTTTCAGTAAAATTCAATTTATCAAAGATTTTTTATTTATGTTAAAAAGTTCTTTAAGCATAATAAAAAAAAGTGCACTTTTAGAGGTTTTTTAATAAAATTTTAATAAGTAAAACTTTAATTAGCCTATTTTATACAGCAATAAAAAATTTATTTAGGCATTTCTTTTGGTTTAAATTTTATTAATAAACAGGAGTTAGGGTTAGCGATTAATAACTAATAAATTTTATTTATTTATGAAAATACTATATATTATAATCATTAAAAATATTTAATAATATTATAATAATTATGATTTATAATTTTAAAAATTATTATTTTTATTTTGTATTATACTATTTATATTAGTAAATAAATAAATAAACCTATTTTAGATAAATTTATATTAGTAAATAAATAAATAAATAAATAACTAAATTAATAATATTTAAAAATTATGAATATTATAAATTTAATAAATTAAAAGAATGCTAAATATAAATTTAATAATTTAAATATTAAATTTATTAATAATAGATTAATTAAATTTAATGGATGATAAATATAGTAAATAAATAATTTAAATATATTTAAGTGAACAAATAAATTTATTTTAGATAAATAATTAATAATAATAATTATATAAAATATAATTATGAATGTTGCAAATGTATTTATAAATCCTATTGAATAATATTAATATTAATAATATATTTGATATTATGATATAAAATGAAATATTCAAACCTTAATTAATATAAAATAGTTTTTATTATTTAAACATAAATTAATGTCATAAATCACATTTAAATCTAATGATTTTATAATATTTTCAATACGTGGCTTGATTTCTATTTATTAATTATATTTATAATTAATAATAAATTTTATAGCATAAATCAATGTTTTAATTATATTCTTATTATTTTATGTTTATATTTATATAGTTATTAGTTATTATATATTTTCTTATATAATAATTATTAATATTTATTATTCATTTAATAGTTTACTTTAATCAATTAATTAAATAGTTAATTATAACTAAATAACATAAAAATAAAGCATTTTTCTGAATTTAAGAAAAGTGTTAAGTTGTGTTGTGAAAGAAAGTAATGAATGTAAGTTAGTGTGTAATTGAAAGTATTAAGAAAGTTGTTAAACAGTTTTTTTATTAAATATATGTAATCTCCATAATAAAATTAAATAAATAAATAAATAAATAAATAATACTTTAATAAATTTAATAAATAAATCCCAATAAAAGTAGTATATCATTAGTTAATAATTTTTTCAATATTATTCATTTTACTTTCTAATAATTAATTTATATTTAAATTTTAAAATTTTAATTATTATTAAAAAATGTTTAAGGTTACACCATTTAATTTATGATATTAAACTTTAATTATTATTTCTTTTTATTAATATGAATAATGAATTAAAATTTATTTAAAATAGATATTGTTCATTTATATAATATTTAAATTATTTATTTAATAATTAAATACATTATAAATTAGCATTATAAGTTAATTATCTAAAATATATTTATTTATACATTCAAATAATATTAAATATATTTATTTAATGTAAAATAATATCCATTTAATTAAAAAAGTATTAAAATAAAATTATATTAGAGTATAATATATAAATATGATAATTGTTAGAAATCAAATATGGTAGTGATTAATTATGTTTAACTTTATTATATGAATATTATAATATAAAGAGTTTTAATAATATGGGTTACATGTAATTATATGTCAAATATGGCTTTTATCTTTTAGATACTAACGTAATGTAATATATATGTTTAATGTATACATAGAATATTCACATATTCTAATAATAGTCTTTTTATAATATTATTATAATTATATATTTATTTAAATTATAACTATACATTCATTTAAATAATATTTAAATTATTTATCTAAATTAAATATATTTATTTATATTGTACTAATAATAATAAATAAATTTATCTAATATAATAATCTTTTATCCATTTACATATTTTATTTATTTAATCTTAATTATAATATATTAATTATTATTACGTACTATTATGTATTATTATTATTTATTATTATTTATTATTATTTATTATTATTATTATTATAATTGACATATTATTTATTATTATTTATTATTACTATTATTGATGTATTATTTTGTATTATTATTTATTATTATTATTGATTTATAATGCATTATTATTATTGATGTATTATTATGTGTTATTATTTATTATTATTATTGATGTATTATTATGTATTATTATTTATTATTACTATTATTGATGTATTATTTTGTATTATTATTTATTTTTATTATTGATTTATAATGCATTATTATTATTGATGTATTATTATGTATTATTATTTATTTTTATTATTGATTTATAATGCATTATTATTATTGATGTATTATTATGTATTATTATTTATTATTACTATTATTGATGTATTATTTTGTATTATTATTTATTTTTATTTATTATTATTATTATTTATAAGTTTTAAAAAATAAATATCTTTTACAATCATATTGCTATTTTAAATAATTCTTAATAATTATTAAAAATTTATAATTCATACGCTAGTTATTGTTCATGATGATTAGGTTTTGAAGCAATCAAAGAATTAAAAAAATTTTTAAAAAAAAAAAAAAAAAGGGATCATGAAGTTTTTCTAAAAGGGTTATTTTATTTTATTTTTTTATTGCTTTCCGTAAATCTATGTAGATCTTTTTTGGATCATATTTATTATAAACTTTATTTAACCTGACGATCTATAATTTATTTTTTATCAATTTTCTTTTCAGCATTTATGCTTTGACCTCTGTTTTTTCTCTATTTATATTTATGTTCTTTGCTACAATATATGTTGTGTAGAATAATAATAAATATTAAATTAATAAATTATTAAAAATATTTTTAATTAAATTATTTATATTATTTGATACTTATTTAATGATAGATCAAATAAATCAATATTGAAAAAAAAAGTTGATAATAAAAATATATAAACATTAAATTTTAATACGATTAATTCTATAAATAATTTTATATTTTAGAATGTGATAAATTCTATTATATATATAATTAATTAAGAATATGTAAAGTATTAGTATATATAAATAGAAAGATAAAAATAAGTTTATAAACACTACTACTACTACTACTACTACTAATAATAATAATAATAACAATAATAATAATAATAATAATAATAATAATAAATATTATAATTATAAAGATAATAAAGATCATAATAATAATAATAATAATATAATAATATGTAAATGATTAGTATATATAAATAGAAATATACAAATATATATAAATAAATACTACTACTACTACTATTACTATTACTAATAATAATAATAATAATAATAATAATAATAATAATAATAATAATAATAATAATAATAATAATAATAATAATAATAATAATAATAATAATAATAATAATAATAATAATAATAAATATGACAATAATAAAGATTATAAAGATTGTATCAATAATAAAAATAATGATAAATATTATTATTATTTATTCTTTAAATATATTTAAAAACTTTCTTTAATTATTTTTACTTAATATTTTTTTTTTTTACTAGATAATGATTTTTATATTAATTAGTATTTTATAACTCTGATTATTTATTATTTATTAATTTTTAACAAGTAAATAAATAATTAAATAAATAATGTGTGGCTTAATATTTTAATTAAATTATATAGGACCAAGTATATTTAGCAATTTACTATTGCAAAATGCATTACTCTACAATAAAAGCAAATTGTTTCTTAACACAAAAACTTATGAATAAATTCAAGTAATATAATTTAACAAAATTTATTTTATGAATTTTATAATAAATTTTTTATTTAGAAATAAAGCCACATAATAAAACATAATGTCTTCATTAGATTTAAATGTAATTTTGACATTGATTTATGTTCGAATCATAAAATTTTATATTTATATTAATTATGGTTTGATAGTTTTATTGCATTAATCATTAATAATTTATTTATAATTATTCAATTCAATTAAAAATTATATAATACATACATTAATTATATATAATAAATATTGTAATTGAAATATATTACTATATATATTAATTATATTGAAATTATATTATAATATGTTAAAAAAAGCATAAATAAAATTTTATTTTATTGCCAAGAATTAAAAAAAAAATTTTTTTAATTTAAACATTTTGAAATGTAAACAATTAAAAAGAATGAATTGCGAGCATTAAAGGATAAAAATTGTAAACAATGAATATTGAATTAGATTGAAAAACTATTTTAATTATATAAATTAGATATTTATACTTATATTATGAATTGAACATTGAACAATGCCTATATATAATTTCAAATATTATTTAATGAGAATGGTGTCAGATTAAAAAAAAGGTAAATCAAATTTTGTTACTATTTCATCATAAATTCTATTAGAATTGAATTAAATAACTTTCAAAAATTTTTATAAGTAATAAAATAATATTAATACCAACAATAACGAATTATATTAACTTTATAATAATAATTAATAGTAAATAGTTAAAAAAAGGACAAATTGATGATTAATCAAAAAGATATTGTAAACAATTAATCTAAATTTTAGATGAATGTGAAATATAGAATAAAAGCAAATTTTTATTAAATTTATAATAAATTATAATAAAAACAGATAACATAATAATAAATTGTGGAGTAGAAAAAGTGATTTTCTTATAAATCTAAAGGAGAAAACGATAGATTTGTTTTTGTTTCAAATTTTACAATTTAGATTGTTTTTTTATTTATTAGCTAAAATTTAATTTAAGCAAAATAAAATTTCACTGTTTAATTATAAAATTATTCATTATGTTATTACTTTTGTCATACTTATGTATCCACTGAAAATTAGAATAAAAAAAGAAATTCATCTAACTTTTTAATTATTTTAAATGTTAATTAAAATAACAAACAAATATATTTAAAGAAGTAATTATATTTTTATAAGAAAGATTTTAAATAATAATAATGAAAAAAAAAAAGGTAAACATTTAATTGTTATTTTAATATACATATTTTCAGTTATTTTGTGTTGCTTAGAAACCTATTTGACAATTTAATTAATTTAAATATTAATTAAAAACAATAAAAATTTAAATTTTAATTATACTTATACAAGTATTCATCTAAATTAATATATAATAAGCTTATTTTCAATATAGAATTATCAATTATTATGTTAATAACCTAATGTACACGTTTAAATTAGACTATCTATATTTTTTGTTTATTGTGTAGTCCTTCAGATTGAATATAATTATTTAATCCTACTTATAAATTTGTATATTATGTATAAATATTTAAATTCCAAATATCAAATATGTTAAGCAAAAATTTATGTTAATAAAAATATAATATACTTTCTAATAAAATTTCAAAATTATTTTGTAATTATCTTTCAACTATCTAATATTAAAATTATATGTTTCAATAATTAATCATTTAATTTTACGAAGTTTGAAAAATAATAATTAAAATTGCTATCTTCAAAAAATGTCATAAGAAATAATAACCTATAATAATTATTTTTACATATTTTTTTATTTAAATTATTGAATAAAATTCGTTCTCATAATACTTTTGGTTTTAAATGAAAAAAAAATTACATATATAAAAAAAAAAAAAAAAAAAACAATGGATCTTAAAGGTAAATTTAAATATATGAATATTATTTTAAATAATAGTTAGTTTTCTCTTTTTTTTTTTTTTTTTTTATCTTTTATTTTTTTTATTTATATTCATATATATATATTTTTTAGATATTATATATTCTAATTACTTAATAATTTTCTATTTATTTTCATTTAGTTTTATATTTTTTTGAAGAAAAGTTTCAAATTTAAATTAAAATAGATATAAAAAATATATATATTTTTGTATATATTAATAATTTTTTTTAATAATTTTTTTTTTTTTTTTTACTGTTCGTTATAGCTACTTCTTTATAATTGGAACTTTTAAATTTACTTTTATCCTTTATATTTATATATATATTTTTTACACAAAATTTTTAAATTTATTTATTTATCTATTTTTTTTTTTTTTAATTTTTTTTTTATTTTATTTTTATTTATTTTGCAATTTTTAATAAAAGTTTCTTTATACTTTTATATTGATATTTGTATATTTTAATTTTTAATTACATTTTATATTCTTATTTTACATAAAACATTTAAATGATAATAACTGTTAATTTCATATTTTAATCAATTTTTATAATATACAATAATTTATAAATTATTGATTTTTTTTTTTTTTTTTTTTTTTTTTTATATATATATTAAATAAATAAAAATTTTTTAATTACTATTGTACATTTCAAAAAAAAAAAATTTTTAAATAAAAATATTTTTTTAATATTTCACCATTGATGATGATATGTTGGTATATATAAATATAATAATACATTAATAATATATATATTCAATTCTTAATATTCTTATTTTAAAAATAATTTAGGTATATAATTTAATACTTAATACTATATATATAAATAATTTATGATAAATACTCTTTCATTTATTTTTATTTTTTTTAACTATATTGTTTGGTATATTTTTATATATAATATTTTTTTTTTTTTATTTTTATTAAATAATACTTAAAGATATTAAATAATTATTTATTTAAAATTGAATAAACAAAGCGAAAATAAATAATATAATGTACAATGATAGTGATGGAACTGATCTAATGACTGAACCAGTACCACTTCCTTCTGTAGGAGATGAAGATGGGGCCTTCGTAGTAGTGGTGGATGTCTTAGTAGCTTGTGTATTAGAAGCAGATGTAGATGTCTTTGTAGCTTTAGGAGTTTCTGTGTTTGTTTTTGGACTATCGGTCTTCTTAGTAGTAGCACTTTCCTTTTGAGTGGTAGGAGTAGTACTAACATCACCTGAAGAATCAGCAGTAGTAATAGTAGTAGCAGTAGTAGCAGTAACTTCTTGAGCTTCTGTAGTAGTAGTTTTCTTAGTGGTAGTCCTAGTAGACTTTTCTGTCTGTGCATGTTCTTCATTTGGTTTTTCAATGAATTCTTCACTGACATCCTTCTTTTCTTCGTCACATTTGTAGGTATCACCCTTCTTAACAACATTAACAGTATCAGCACAAAGATCTTTATTGAATGCCCAGTATAATCCTTCATCTTCGTCATCTTCTTCTTCTTCGTCTTCTTCATTATCTTCTTCGTCTTCAGTGTCATTTTCTTCTGGTTTAGTACCGTCTTCTTGATCCTTATTTTCATCTTCTTCCTCAGTCTTCTTAAGACAGACATAAAGTTCAGCGCTTTCATCACCTCCAGTGGTTACCTTTTGTCCTTCAACGCATTCAATAACTCTACAGGTAACATCCTTTGGAACTTCTTCTTCTTCCTTTGTTTCTTCTGGTTGTTCACCTTCAGCTGGTTGATCTTCCTCATTTTCACCTTCTTCATTGTTCTCTTCATCACCTTCAGCTGGAGTATCGTCATTAGCAGGAGCTTCGTCATTGGCTGGAGCTTCTTCATTCTCTTCTTCACGTTTAACATACTTGACTTCTTCAACGACTTCTTCGTATTTGACACTATCAGTTTCATCTTCAACTAAATTGTTAACGCCAAGTATATCGAAACTGCTGGCATTAACTTCTTCTTCAACTATTTCTTCACAGCTGTAGAGTACCTTTTCACCATCAGCAAGGAAGTAACCTTCCTTCTTAATTTCTTCACATTCTAATTTATCGCCATCTTCGTTGGCTTCACATTCTAACAATTCATCATTAATTAAATAGTAACCACCCTTAGTAGCTTGAGCACATTCAACTTGTTTCTTGTCATTCTTGGCACAGAGAATTATTTCGCCGTCAATAGTAACCATACTACCAACTTCAGAAATATTCTTACAGGAAACCTCTTCACTAGCTTCAACTTCACAGTCAACATAGCTTCCATCATCTAACTTGTAGATACCCTCCTTGGTGATAATTTCGTATCCACTACTTCCATCACGTTTAGTCTTCTTATCTGGATCATACTTTATAACCTTGAACTTTCCATTAACTTCAGTAGTGTAATCCTTATAGTACTTAACACCATCTGGATCAATGAGGTAACAATCACCCTTCTTACTACACATGTAACCAACAGTATCAGGATTAGCGTAATCTTCAGAACTTCCAATCACACGGTTATCACCATTCATGAAGTAGTAACCGTCAAAGACTTGGACGACGGTGTCGTCAATTAAACTGTAAATCTTTCCTCCAACGAATTGAAGACGTTTGATATACTTTTCAACCTTGACACATTCATCCTCGCTCTTAACAAGATATAAGCTACCATCAGCAACACACATATCGCCATCGGCAATTTCACCTTCAGCAGCAGAACACTTTTCATTGGAAACGACACACTTCTTTTCAGTGGTGATGGCTTCCTTAACACTACCAGTAGCGAAACTTACGACGTTTCCATCGGCAACAGCCTTGTTAAGGTAGTTGCTAGCCTTAACTGGTTTAACATTGGCGCATTCACCATCTTCGTCGCATTTGACAAACATGGCCTTTACTGGTTTTTCGCTCTTTAATCCTTCCATAGTAGCACTATTAATAGCATAGTAACCCTCTTCATCAATGATGTTAACAGAGGACTTCTTCACGGCAGTTAATCTACCATCTTCACCCTTAAGGAAGAGTGGAGCTTCATCATTACCAGCAACACATTTAGCAATTTCATTCTCAGTATCAACTTCACTAACAACATGAATAGAACCATTAATAATACATAAACTACCAACTTCCATATCAACATTTTCAGATTCACAACTGTTCTTTTCTTCGTTGATAGTACATTCGTTTTCAACAATAGACCATTCTCCATCGCTCTTGACAGCAAGAGTATTATTGTTGGCATTATTAACATAACTACCTTCAGCGACGGACTCAATGTCAACTTCTTCAATTAAAGTGGATTCACCGTCCTTACTAATCTTAACAATAGTAGCAACTTCATCGACACTAGAGCTGCAAGCCTTGTTTTCTGGAGTAAAGTAGTAGATACCTTCATCTTCCACCTTCACCAATACGCTCTTTTCTTCTTCGGTTTCCATTTTAAATATTTCTCCAGTTTGAGAAAGGAACATAACATTTTCGTCCATCTTTTCATTTACACATTCACTTTCATCACAATTCCAGATAGAAATTTCTTCATCACCACCATTATTGTCGTCAACAACAGTTCCATTGACATTTAAAATGTATAGACCTGGGGAAACTACCTTAATTGAATCACCAGTAAGTTCAACTAATTTACTGCCAACAGAGTTACCGTTAATGAAAGAAGCCTTTTCTGGAGATAAGTAGACTGGAACTTCATTGGTACCAGCGACACAGTTTGCATCTTCTTCATTTTCAATATCGGAATTGCCGATTAAGAGGAACAACATTTCATTCTCATCATCATAACAGTAGTCACCAATATCAATAGTAGTAATCTTGCTGTTCTTCTCTGGGCGACAATTTATACCTTCCTTCACTTCGGTAACATTACAATTACGTACAGCAATACCCTTTGCCCAGAATTCCTCATCATTGGATACAATAATTTTCTTTGGAGAGGCCTTATTGAAGTAGAAACCTAATTCCTTGGATCCACTGATGTCAGTTTGTTCAATTTCACCAGTTGGACTTGATTTAACAGCAATTGCACTATTAACAATGGTATTTTCATTGACTACAGCCATATCACTTCCAAGGAAGTAGTAACCTTCAGTAGTTTCAACTTTCCAGTTACCTGAACCTTCGTAAACAACAAGTGGGTAGTCATCCGAAAGTGCATTAATGTAATGCTTGCCAGCTTCTACACTTGCTACAACGGTACATTTGCTCTTACTACACTTGTAAATACTGGCACTTACACCTTCAATACTTTCTACTGGTAATGATTTGTCATTGTCAATAATAACATAACCGGTGATATCAACGTTCAAAATCTTTCCATCTTCTAATTTGACAAGAGTTTCTTCATCGGCATCATAGTTGTATTTAGCCTCATCAGCAGAAGCGCTAACACCATCATAAGTAAATTCTCTTTTCTTTCTTTCACTGTTAAGTGAGTTGTCTTCAATAACATCGTTTTGAGTATCATTACTTTGATCAGTGGTTTCAGTGGCAGATGGTTTAATTAAAACAATCTTCTTACCATCAAGACAAACTTCTCCTGGTTTCATTTCAACATCAACTGTAACCTTTCCTTCGTCGGAAATGGAACAGCTTGGAACCGCCTTTGCGTTTTCCCACTTTCCGTTGTTTTCAACAACAACATTTTCATCACCACTGCTTTGGTTTATGAAAATACCCTTTACGGTACTGTTCAATACGCTAACTGGGTTACCCACATCTTCAATGACATAGGCGGAATTGATCTTATCACCGTCACGAGCAGCATAACCCTTAGCGTTGAAGAAGTAGTAACCGTCTACGATTACCTTTCTCCAAGTCTTACTACTATCATTGTAGTAAAGGATGACTGGTTCTTCAAGTCCACCATTAGCCATATTCAAATAGTAACCAGTAGATAATTCATTTTCAACCTTACATTTTCCTGATTCACAAGCGTAAGCTGTGGCCTTGCTTTCTAGTTTGTCTTCAAATACCTTCTTGTTTGTGTTGACAATGTATAGACCATCCTTAACAACGCTCTTTAAGGAATGGTCACTAACACTGTATAAGTTCTCATCTATTAAGAAGTAGTAACTCTCAACACCATCACTAAAGACACAGTTGCTTTCAACATCCGTGGCATCATTACTGATATCTACCTTTGGCATACAGACACCAAGTGTACTGTTGAAACAGAACTTATCCATACCTATAATTTCGTCAGTTTCATAAGAATTACAGACTCTTCTATTGTCAGATTCAACAGTTCCAACAGCGACAACGGCATCTTCCCAACCATCACTCTTATTGCTTTCAATCATTAAGTTACCATACTTATAGAATCCATATCTGTTATCATCCTTAGTAATATCGATAGCGTCACCATCAACAACTTCCATGACACGAGCAATTCTACGATCAGTAGCAGAAATGGAATTTCCATCTTCGAAGAAGAAGTAGACTCCATTTTCACCAACTAATCTCCATTTCTGAAGAGTTTGGTCATACTGAATAATAGATAATCTCTTAGTGGCCTTATTAACAGCATAACCATTTTGGATAACAGTACTTAACTTTGATGAACTGCAACTACCACCACTAATGTAGCAGACCTCACTACCAGTACTTAATGATTCCCAATCGTAACTCTTAAAGGCCTTACCATCCTTGATAGCATAGAGACCATCAGAAACAAGTTCAAATGATGTAGTTAATTGACGGTAGAGATAGCCTTGAATGAATACATAGACATCTTCTTCGGTATCACGATTAACAAATCCGTCATATTCTACTCCGTCGACCTTTCCACTGTATCTAGCCTTACTATCTTCAAATATGGTGTGTCTCCATGTTAATAAACCTGATTTTGCATTGTTAACGTAAATATTTCCGTATCCGAAACTTCCCGGAAGTGATGTTAATTCACCACTATCGGTTAAGTAGTATCTGTGAGTGTAATCATCCGTTATTTCACTGCGATCGTTAACAAGGTAGTAACCTGGTTTGAATACATTGACGTATTTGTTGACATTAGCATAGTATTTCAACATCTTGTTGTTTCCAGTAGCAGCAGTATTGAATACAACTTCAGAATTTATATCAAGACCATCAGTCTTATTCTCACAACGACTTCCATCACAATAATAAACAGCAGCTGGGGTTTCAGGATAAGTAGCACTAAATTCTTCACCCTTGTCATTAAGTACATAGTAACCTTGAGTTACTTCTTGAACAGAGAGTCCATCTAATCTATAAAGCATATTATTAACAAATCTATACTTCAATTTCTCAGAACCAGTGTAACACATGGTCTTCTTATTGTTTTCATCAGATTCATCAACAATAATAAGATAGAGGGACTTCTTTGTTCCAGTAGAAATACAAATATCTCCATTCACCAAGTCCTTATTGACGTCACTATTGGCCTTGGTATTACAAGTTTCTCCGGATGGTGTACAAGTCTTGTATTCAGTTAATACTGTCTTTCCGCTTGTTTCATACTTTACAATATATTCATTATCAGCAGCAGCATTGAGGAAAGTACCATATCTCATTGATCCGGTACCAATTTCCTTTGAATAGGTAACGTCGTCAGGAACCTTCTTTTCTTCAACAACATTGAACTTTGATGGTAAGTATCCCTTATTGAAGAAGTAATAACCTCTCTTTGATTCGACATTCCATTTTGTCTTATCCTTTGCACTTAAGACGGCGTTTGATCCGTCATTGTATTGAGCTTTACCGTAATAATATTTACTATTCAAGTTAAAGGCTTCACATACAAAGTTCTCTGAATCTGGAATAATTTCTCCTGCATTTGCCTCTCCTTCTGGGTAGTATTCATACTCATAGGTACAATTATATGAGTTGACAACGGTACTTGCAGTAGAAGATAATACTTTACTTTCAGATTTGTCAAATACAAAGTATCCATGATACTTACTTTGATCATCAAATGGAGTAATTTCATTCTTATTAACTTCAACAATAATTCTTTCATGTGGTTCACTGTTGAATTCAATTGAATTCTGAATGTAGTAGTAGGTAGTATCACCTTCATACTTCATACAGTTCTTTCCACTGCTATTCTTTTCAATGTTTCCAATAGCAAGGTATAAACCACGATTTTCACCGTCAACTACAACACAGGCATTACCAGTTGCGAACTTTTGTCCATCAACCTTTGGAGTACAGGTACCCTTTTTGACACTAACACATCCATTAATAGCAGCCTTATATTTTCTAACTGGTGCTTCATTCTCTTCTCTCTTAACTAATATATTTTCGGATTCTTGTATTGTTTCGGTTTCGTCATCTAATTCCTTTTCTTCATCATTAAATTCACTCTTTTCGTTTTCATCTTCAGTTTCTGCTTCATCTTGGACTTCTCTCTTTCTCATACTTTCGTCACCTTCATCTTCCGGAGGAGTCAACTTCTTTGGAACATCCATAACTTGAATTACTATACCTTCACCTTCCATATCTGCCTTATTCCAATAGAAACCTTCTCTATAATTATTTAATCCAACAGAAGATGACCAACTGGATCCACTACCTTTGTATACAATAATATTACCAGTATAAGTGGTATTTACGGTACTCTTGAATGGTTCAAGATTATGTGTGTAATCGTTGTTAATAAACATGTAATAACCACTGTCATTCACTACGTCAAAGAATTGTTTACTCTTATCAAAGGTGTATAAACCGTAACCTTTAATGAATTGATATTTCTTTGGATCAATTTCGTTATTGTATTCATTATCAATAACGGTATTCTTTGTCTTCAAAGAAACCTTAGTAGCATATATTACCGGATCGGAATCTCCACTATTGTAAACATAAATGAATTCACCCTTACTTATACCTTCACTTGGTAATGTACATTGACCTTGATTTTCTTTGTTCGTCACACAACGGTTTTGCATGACATTCCAGTATCCGTTTCTATAAATAGCCATTTTCATTTCTGAGGCCTTATTTATGTAGATACGATTTTCTACTGGTTCTCTGATTTCAACGCAACCCTTTGAGGTACATTCATAAAGTCTTGACTTATTAAGTGCGGTTGAACTTGCGGTAAGTCCCATGCGAGTATCTGTGGTAATGATGTAGTAACCAAGTTTCTTTTCATAGACACTAACAATAGCTCCCTTGCTGTAACGAATAATTTCATCTCTTTCCTTATTGCCAAGGAACTTTGATTTACGGTAATGGTAGTAAATTTCGTCATTTCCTTCATTACTAATACATTTTCCTTTTTCGTTGGCACGAATAAAGTTCTCAACATATAACATTCTTCCTTGTTCAATAATACGTCCTTTATCTTTCTTAATGTGATAACAGTAACTATTACGTAAGAGATCATCTTCACCCTTACATGTTCCTTCTTTTGCGGTGTATTCACATAAAACTGGATCTTCTGATTGACACTTGAATTTATCGCCATCTCTAATACATTTAATAACCTTTTCTTTGTTACCATCATCAAGGTAATATCCTTCCATACCATTATCGTTATTATAAATTGTACATTTATAATCAACACATCTTATTAAGTTCTCCCATGGTCCGTTAAGGAAGTATCCGTTCATTGCAACGTTAGAAATTGTAGTTGTCTTTGGATCACATTGTAACATAGAATACTTATCATAGTATATGTATTCATAATCAGTAACAGAATTGCAGGCATTCTTTATCTTACATCCATTAGATGTACAGATATATAAATTAAATTGTGATCCCTTACTGATGTCAACCTGAGATTTAGGGTAAACTAATTTATTAGCAGAATCAATCAAGTATACACCTTCTCCCATAACATAAACATCACCATCATTTTCTAACTTATAAATTTTACCATCAATTAAATGGTAGGTTGGTTCATATTTTTCTGAATATACAAATTGATCAACGTTACTATAGTCAGGACTAACAGTATTACTTCCTAATGAGTAGCCCCAACTAGTATTATGTCTTACACATCTTCCACCAGAGCTACTTAATCTTTCTAAAGCCAGGTAAATATTGTTTTCAGGGGAGAGACATATTTGTCCAGCATTTACATTACCACCACTAACAGTACATTTTTCAGTCTTATAATTATAGGTACATGATAAAAGCTTACCTAATTCACATTTTTCACCATTGCATGTAATCATATTACCGTTTGGTTCATTTAATACTGCATTCAATTCATTTTTGCTATAACCATCCTTAATAACTGATGTAGTCTTTAAACCATCAATAATATTATCACTTGTACTTACAATTCTAGTACTGTAAGCATTTTGGTAATATATATAATAATTAACCTTAAAGTATCCAGAAACTGTATCTGTAGCAATACAATTGACTTTATCGACACCAGTGTTTATTTCATTTAAGGCGAAGTAATACTTATTAGCATCACTCTTACAAATACTTTGTGCAGGAATATAAGTTTCACCTTCACCATCGTATGGCTCATCTAAGTAACTTACATAACAATAGTTTTGTTTGTAAGAAAGTGCTGTACATTTGCTTACTTCTTCGACTACACTACAACTTGTTCCTTCACATTTATAAAGAGCCACTTCTTTAGCATTTGTATTTGTGTTCAAGTTTTCATTATTGAAAAAGTAACCATATACGTTATCACTTAAAACATCCTTACATACCATCTTTTTACTGGAGTTCTCCTCACATTGGTATATCTTTGAAACTTCAACAGCAGTACTTACGATAAGCTTGTTGTTTTCATCCAAGAATACGTTACCCTTTGTCTTATTTTCACTCCATGAACACTCTCCACCGTTACAAGAGGCGGTATATAATATTGAATTAACCGTGTCAAATACAATGACTCCATCCTTGTCATCACCATTTAATAAATTGCAGCTTCCATTGCATTCATACATTTTATTACTTATGTAGTAATATCCATCATTTACGGTAACAATTTCATTATTACTTATTTTAACTACAACAGTGCCTGTGTTTCCTGGGAATCCACTTTCATTATTTATAACATCATAACCTCCGTTCTTACTGAAATCAATTGGTGATTTTCCTGCTTCTTTACAAAGTTTATAGGTTCCCTTTGATGGATTAACAATATCACCTCCTTTTGCACATGTAGATCCTGAAACAATATCGCTATATTGTTCGCAAGTATTTCCAATACATTTTATAATTCCCTTATAACTATTGGTACTATATGTCTCAAAGTTATACTTACTATCAGCACCGGCATTAATATAGAAACCATCTCTTACACTGCTTATAGTATTACAGCCAGTTTCAGTGGTACATTCAATTAAAGGAATGTTTTCAATATCGTGGCGAGCATTGATAAACCAACCTTCACTGAAGTCTCTTTCCAAACAGAAGGCCTTGTCAGTTTGTTCATAGGTTGTCTTTTCTTCATTCAACTTTTCATTTGGAACACATTGAATTAATGGCTTATTTATATTAGCGTTTACTCTAAATCCTTGTTTCAGATCTTTTAAATTATTGTCATTTTCATTTTTGTATACTCTGCATCTACGATTTATGCAATAAACTAATTCATTATTGTATCCAGTTTCATTCTTTTTCATATACCAATTATCTTTTGGAATAAGATTTTCAACACAACCTTCTTCAGTACATTCGTACAAAATACCACTATCGTAACTTTCAGTTAAAACTGTTTTATCATCTCTTACTACAACATTAGTCTTCATCTTTATTTGGCTAACCTTATTTTTCATAATTGATAAGAGTATATCAGTGTTATTAGATTTCAAACCTGGGAATTCAGTATTCAAAGATACATTCACAATAACTCCATATCCATCATTACTTCCAACTGAATTTCCTACGTCAAGTTGTTTCTTTATACTTTGACATACCTTGAAGCCATTGTTATAGATAATGCTTCCACTATTAACACATTTTGAAGATTCTTTCACTTCAATAATTCCACATACCTTTTCAATACAGCGGATTACACGTTTATCGCCAAATATACTGTTGAAGTACCAACCGTTGTCTACACTAGATACTTGTTTACATTCATAGGACTTATTTGTATCATTAATGCCAGTAATTCCAGTTTCTTCGCAATAGTAGAGAACATATTTGTTACTTGAACTACCAACAGTGCTTACAACTTCATTTCCGGCAGGGTTATAAAGAACATAACCTTCCTTTTCAAATTCCCTCACATATCCTGAATTTACTTCAACCAAAACTTTTCTTTCTGAGTTTTCATATTTTACTTCATCTGGGAAAGCGACTCCTGCAAAAGTATCGTTACGTGTTAATGAAAGCATGTAGTATTTCGATTTTTCTACATTAATTTCAACTGGCTTTGCTTTTCTTGCAGTACATAATTTGTAGGTTGAATAAACCATTTCTTTTTTAGCATTTTCAGTAGCCGTTCTTACTAATTGACCTGTTACATTACAATTATTATAGGTTTCTTCAAATATAACTGTGTTACTGTCTGCTAAATCACATTTACCATTAACACATAATATCATTGATAATTTGTCACTTTCAGTGACAGCAGCATTCTTCAAGTATATATAATTGCTTCCAAGATCATTAACTGTTGGTTTGGTACAAGTTTTTTCAGTGCTATCACATAACATTAAAATATTTGTACTTTTATCAGATTTAGGATCGGAATCAGTTTTGGCAGTTGGGTCAATATTTAATAATTGACCATCTTTATTTATTAAGTAGTAGCCATTTCCAATAAATGGAACGATGTAAGTATCTCCTGCTTCAACTACAAAGCTTTTATAAGTTTCGGTACCCGGGAATTCATTATAACCAGAAATAAAGAAATAATTTTTCTTTCCTGATGAGGTAGTATATGGATTAATGCCGTTAGGGGTTACGTCGGTATATATCTTTGGACCACTATATAAAACACCCTTTACGCTCTTTGTCGGTACGGACTTATTTGCAGATGTGTCACAACCATCATAATTACATATTACGTTTCCACCAGCATACTTCTTATATCCAGTAGTAATGCGACAACTGCCGTTATTACAGTAATACATTTGGACACCCTTCTTTTTAGCATCATTGTTTGTTGATACTAATGAATTTCCATCGAATATTTCAACGCTGACTCCCTCAGTAAACTGTTTAATACATTTGTAGACTTGATTAGCATCGGTAGTGTTGGAGTAAATACTTCCATTGTAAATACAATATTTTCCTGCACCAACGTCTTTTCCAGTGCTCTCTAATACACATTTATCACTCTTACATTGTGCAATACCACTTCCCACTTGACTTGTGTTACTCTTATCAACATAACCAGTACCAATAACTTTATTGGCATAAATAATTACATAGGTCTTTCCATTAGGGAATACTAGCTTTGGACCATTCAAGTCTGCTACTTTACCGACATTTTCCGATAATTTCACTGCTGTGGCCTTGTTATTCTTTACAATACAGAAGTTTGGAGCACCACTACTCATAACTAAATCACCGGCACCACTACAACTCTTATTTAGATCTTTTATCATTGTACATGCTCCTTTAACACATTTAATAGCGGCATATCCTTCTTGACCACTAATGTACCAACCATCTTCAACTGTTTCAATTTGTACACAACGTTTAATGGATGAATTACAACTATATAATTTTTTCAAATCACGACTTTCAGATGCCCCAGCTAATCTATTTTCAATGTCATTAAGAAGTACGAAATTATCGGCCACTAATGGCGTAATTTTAAATTTACTTGCTTCGGCAATAACGGAATAATCATTGCCATGGAACTTTCCTTCTACATAATAATAAGAATTTTCCTTAAAGTACAGGTCTTCTGATGGTCCATCTTTATATTTCATTTTTGATTCTGGAGTTATTGCATTGCTAGTTACATCTTTCTGAGTTCCACAACTATTATCCTTACATTTGATTAATAATTTTGGATAAGTAAAAGATCTGTAATATCCATTATCTGGTTCTGGTACATATTCACATCTATTTCCATTACATAATACTAATGTATTTTGAGTGGAGTCATTAACATTTTCTTCAGTAGTAGTAATAATATTCTTACTATTTAATAAGAAATATCCATCACTTTTAACCATTGTATAAGTATACACATTTGTGTATTCTGATTGTATATTTATTAAAATTTTATCACCAATCTCGGTTTCAGGGAAGTTTTCACTGACATTTATATCAGCAACGAAAGCACCCTTATCCATTTTACGTGCTTTTTCTCCAGCACACAAACTTAACCCTTCCTTATTAATAACTGCACCATCTCCAGCTTCATTACATGTTGTAAATAATTTTTCTACTGGTAAGTATCTGCATTCACCCATTGTACATTTTAAGTACTTATTAGCATTCTTTGTATATACATATCCATAGGTGATATAACAATTATCAGCGGTTGGACAACTGTACATTACTGCACCATAATGATCTTCCTTTATATTTTCAACTTTAACTTCACGAAGAGAAGCATCAAATAATTTTATACCACTATTTAATGGTAGAACAGATTTATTTTTATATATTTTTCCTTTGAGTACACAATGTTGTCCTTCTAATAATGAAACACCGTTGTCCTCGCGTACATAGTTTCCATAAATATCTTTATATGGTACATTTAAAGGAGTAATTTTACAATCAGGAAGTTTATCCGTAGCTAATGCAGATGTAGTTGTACATCCGTTATCAGTACATGTAATTAATGCATTATCGACACTTGTTGCAGCGTAATTTTCATAAACATTACCATTTTGAGCCTTTATGAATGTGCATTTTTTATTAGTACCATCTCCACCACATTTTACTACAGCATTTTCAGCTTTTCCTTCTTGTATTGAGTTTATGAAATACTTTTCATTTCCAGATGTTTCAATTACTTTACATTTATTTTGCGTGTTACACATGTAGCCAATTACGGCTTTTTCTTCATCCCCAGATAAAACTTCATTTGTGATTTGAGAATACATTTTATCGCCTCCTCCGAATAAGAATATATTCTTTGATGAATTAAATTCAACTTCACTGTAAGATGTTGCACTTAATTCATTTATTACAATGTTGTATTCATCGTCATCTTCATCACGTCTATGCAAATTACTTTTATTGAATATGAATTTACTAAATAATTTACTGGCTTGAACAGTTCCGTGTTTTAATACACCACCAACAATTGATAATCCATTTAATGGTTCCTTTGTACATTTCATATTGCCACTCTCTGCGGAACATTTAATTGCATAATTAGTTACTTTTGTATTACCATCATAGATCATATAGGTTCCTGGCATAATCTTCTCTGTGACTTCCTTTGCATTACTTTCATTACGTTTTTGTCTTTTTAAGATACCATTTTCTTCCTTATAACCAAGAATTGGTTCCTCTGCCTTCTCTCTGCGAATACAGATTCCACCAATTGGGCATTCCAATTTGTAATCAACACGATTTTCACTCATTGGAATGTACTTCTTAGCCAATACATTTATTTTCACTTGAGCCCCAGTAACAGATTTTCTTTTTTCAGTATTATATATGAAATATCCCGAATTAGTATCCGCATCATATTGAATCTCCTCCAATAATTCACTAGAATTAATTTGTATATTTGTATTCGCATTAAGATTAGTAGTTGTTAATAGATCCTTTACTAATACTAATGTATTGTCTTTTTTCAAACAAACTTTATTTTTAGCTTCAGAATCTGCTTCAGTACATGTTGAAACTTCCGAAATACTCTTGTTATATTTAATATAGTATTTGCTAACGTTGGCAAGGAAGTAACGGAATTGAGGAGTTGACTCTTTCTTAGGGAAATTGTATCCTCTATTTTCGAGGGCATATAAATACTCCCCTTTAATTTTTTCTTTCATATCTTCTATCATATTAATATTATCATTATTATCTTCAGCGCTTCCATTTTTGTTATTTAAACATAATTTTATATTTTCTCCCCTAATAATAATATTATTTTCATTACATTCAGATGGATTTTCATTCAATACTATACACTTTTTATCTGATTCTCCTGTACATTTTATTATTTTTGTATCCGAATAATTAATATAATATCCTGGAATGATTGGATCAGGGACCTTTTCACATAATTTGTCTCCATAATCCTTACAGAGGTACAATGTATTACTACTACTATCATAAGCGTAGCCATCAATGGATGATTGAATTACACTTTCAGGTGTAATTTCAAATACTGCAACACCTTTACTTTCGATTCCCAAAATTTTACTATTAATATTCACCAAAACTTTACTATTATTTTCCATCTTAAGTAATTTATTACCATCACACCACTTTATTTCACCATTATCCTCTACGAAATTTCCAACATTTCCAGAATTACAAGAGCCCGCTAAATTAATGCTTTCACACGTTGTTCCCATTTGTGTTACAATACATTCTATAATCTTTTTTGGATCATTTACATCAGCGTTCAAATACCATCCAGATTTGGAGTTTGGGAAATTCAATTCTATTTTAGTGAAGAGATTACCAGTACTTTCTATTATATTACAACTAGTGCCAGCACATATATATTTTCCTTTTTTTAAATTTGATATAGTTTCACATCCATTATTACAATATATAACAGTGTCAGTTCGATCTCCTAAAATATACCACCCATTTCCTGTTTGTTCTTTACATTCACTACTACTAGAGGTTCCACAATTTATCAACTGATTTGCTTCTCCACTAACGAAATATCCCTTATCTAAACTACCCCCACTTTGACTAATACCATATTTAAACACAGCAGTTCTTTTTTCTGTTGCATCAATGTAATATCCCTTATTTGCATTTTCTTTAATTTCACAATTAACAGATCCATTATTACTAGAGGTACATTTTATTATGTTATTACTACTTTTATAATAACCTGTTTCCGGCTTATTTTCGGATGAGCAAATAGGGGTTAGGGTAGGGTCACATATAATAAGTTGTTGTCCTTCTTCACCACTCTTATAATAACTTGTTGATGAAATTGTACCCTTTCCACAACTGTTGTTCATACAATTTATTATTGTTTTTGATTCACCACCAATATAGCTTCCATTGTTAACTTTTTCTTCATAATTACAACGTATATCGCCATTGGATTCATTACAAAAAATTAATGGTTTATTATTATCTTCACTGAGGTAATATCCTTTCTTTATATCCGATTTTCCCTTCATGGAACAAGCACTCTCCGAACATGAAATTAATCCATTCAACGTAGCTGGAAGATAATAACCAGCTTTATGTGTTAATTGATAGCATTCAGTACTATCACAATTTCCTTTACATGAGTGGAGTTTATTTGACTTCACACAATAGACTTCTTCACTAGATGGAGTAAATAATACACATTTAACCTTCTTTTCAGCATCATCATAATAACATTTTATGGTGCTTGCGCCATTTGGATCAGCATTTGGATAAAATTGTTCATTTCCACTGGCTAGAGTTGGCATTTTAGATGAACATGCACCATCAATACACAAATTCAACTCTCCTTCTTCATTATTAGTTATAATTGTACGTTCGTAATTTTTAATAAGGTAATAACCTGTATCTTTTGTTTTTACAATACGATTATCACCTACACTAATCATAATAGTTTTTGAACTTTCTCCAGGAAAACCAGAATTCGAAGTTGTTATTATATATTTTCTAGAATCTGAAATACCCACCGCAACTGGTTGATTATTTTCACCCTTCGCTAAAATACATAATTCGTTATTATTTACTATATTACCTACTTTTCCTTCTCCGCATGTTCCATCTAAGCCAGTTGTAATTTTTTGACATTTTGTTGGATCACAACTAATAATATTTTGATTATCAGAGTTAATATAATATCCATGTGCTAAAGAATCTATCATTTCTAATGAAAATGCATTACCAGTATTAACAATCAAATTCTTATTTTCTACACTCTCTACTAAAAAGTTGTCACCATCTGTCTTTATTTCACATTTAGTTGTACTACTTTCTTTTGTACAAATGACAAGAGATCCTTTTCCTTTATCTTCAGTTATAATTTTTCCACTGGATTTGTCGAATATATAATTTTTAGTTCCAGATGCTTCTCCATTTAATATTTCTTCGGTTATCCACTTATTTGGATTCGAGATATTATCATATTTAAATATAGTATATGCATTTGGATCAATAAATGAATAATTAGTAGGTGGTGTAATTTCCTTACATGATGTTTCAGAAGTACAGAATATAAGTACATTTTGAAATAATGTAAGATCGCTGTTACCATTTAGATATATTCCATTAGCTTTTGCTACAGCTTCCTGAGGAAAGCCCCATTTCTTTTTATTGGCTCTCTTTCTCCTGGCGCTGGCCTGTTCTTCTTCATATTCCACAACGGTGATAATACGAGCACCTACGCTCTCTCCATTTAAGAAATACTTTTTATCATCAGTTGCCTTCAATGGTACACCACCACTATCAGTGATGATTTTACAATTCTCACTGATAGTACAACTAATTAAACGATTATTTTCGTCATTACCAGAAATAAATACACCACGATGAATTCCTTCAGTTTTTTTACAAGAAGATCCATCTTCTCCACAATAAATTAAACCCATATTAGATTTATCATCTTCATTAACATAGTAATATGCTGCTTTCTTTTCTTCACATATTTTGGCATTAGATTTATCACATTCAATAATTTTCTTTTCACTATTTACATCACCATTAATATAGTTTTTAATTCCGCTTGAAAGAGTACTAATAGAACAGCTTTCTTTACCACATTTAATTAATTTATTATCAGAAGAAACATAGTAACTATAAGATGGAACATCGAAAGGTTCACATTCTACCGATTCAATTTTACCGTCACTGTCACTGTCTTTATCTTTACAACGAATGAGTGAAAGATCTTTTCCTCCATTGATATAGAGTCCCTCATTAATCTTCTCTCCTGCTGCAACCATATTATTCTTTTTAGAATTACAATGATAATTACAATCAATTAATTCTCCTTTACTATTATAAAAGTATGATTTTTCACCTCCTGATATAGTATAATACACCTTATCACCAATTTTATACTCATTTCCTACAAGAGATGGTACTTTACATTTACCATCACATACAATAAGTTCTGATGTTAACTTTGTGCTATCAGTAGCAGAAGTTGGGAAATTTATTTCTTCATTCTTAAAAGCTTGAACATAATCTGAAAAGACATCACTGATGGCTTCACAAGTCTCCGTTTTAGTGCCATTATCATCAGTTTTTTCACTACATAGGATAATTCCTGTGGCACCATTACTTCTATCAACATAGTATCCTAAATCATCTGGTCCTAAATCTTCTCTTTCAAAATTAACAGTATTATCTTTAGCACATTTAGTAATATATTCGTTTTCTTTCATTTCAACAATCACTGGTAAACTATTTCTTAGAATGGCGAATTTCGCTCCATTTTCTTCGAATGGTACTCTAATACCACCGGCACAGTAGTAGAAATTACCATTGTACTTCACAATATCGTGATCATTCACACAAGTGTCTTCCTTTTCGATGAGAGTAACAGTAGCTGTAGCACTATCCTTGGCACGAACCATTTTAACAATGTAGTTTCCCACAGTAGTCACACCTGGGAAATTACCAGCGGATACATTCAATAATATTTGTTCCTTTTCAAACGCCTCCTCTGTATTAATTTTACCTTCTGTATTAATATTACCAACTGGAACACCAGAGGATGGAATTCTTTCACAAATTCTCACAACATTGTCACTTGAAAATATTATTTCACCAATTGTTGAACAAGTAGAAGTATTAGGGTTAGGGGTAGTTATTTTTTCACATTTTCTTTCACTTGTACATTTAATAAGTGACTCTAAGGTAGCTACATTTTTACCGCTTAAAGTATTTGTAATATAATATCCTAATCCACTTTCAGGTTTCTTTAATGTACATCCATTCTCTGAACCAGTACAATAAATTAAGGGATATTCTGTTTTAGTGTTATAGTCGGCATTTAAATAATAACCGACCTTATTATCTTTTTTTGTGTATGTATCTCCAGTGAGTTGAACAACTTCTCCTGCTTCAGATGCATTTTCGGATGAAACAATTTCATCATTACTATTTATTAAATAGTAATAGCCAACATCATTATTACATTTACCTTCATATGTTTTTGCGACTCCTTCTTTTTTACTACATAATTCGGAATTCACTTCTTGATCGTTGTATGTGGCTTGCTTATAAGAAGTACATATACCATTATCAGTACTACATTTGTAGTATCTACCTGAACTTGTTGAGGTACAGAAATCTACTTTACGATTAATGATGAGACCGTTACTAGCATCCATACAAAGTAGTTCTTGATCATTGTAAGTTACTTCAGTTGTTTTATCAGCTTTACAATACTTTGCAGTTGTATCTAATTCAATTTTATAAATTGAACGGGTTACCTTGTAATAGTTCGAATTTTTATCAAAATTGAATATTCTTCCATCGTCAGCAGAAGATCTAACGTGCTTTACAAGATATCTCAATTTTTCCTCTTTTGATTTATCTTCGTTATTAGTTGAAGTCAAAAGAAAATCCAATGTTGGATTGTACTCAGTATCACCAATTTTTTGAGAATTAAGACAGAGACCAAAATTATTGTTTCCTTTTTTTACCATTTTTCCAATGTTTTCTTCATTACAGGCATCAACAACGGTAACTTTAGTACAGGTACTGTCAACACATCCATAAACATCACCATTTGCATTTCCATAGTAACCTCTAAGGCCACTTTTACCCACTGCTTCACCTTTTGGGTTAGTGTTGGTTCCATTTATTAAGCAAAGATCGCCATTTTTAAATAAATAATAACCATCACCAGAAACTTCTTTAGGTGTTGTTTCAGCCTTTACATAATTTACTACTTTTTTTTGACTCTCCACCCAGTAATAACCATCATCTGATTTATCATTAGCTTTTATTTATTATAAATTATTTATTAGTTTTAAAAATACTTATTATATTTCATTACATATATATATGAATATTTCTATGCATTTATTTAATTTATATTTACCACAACCCTCCGTTACATAACCGCTATTATACGTTATTTCACAAGTAGCTATTTATTAAATTTAAATTTTATGAATATTTTATTATTAATTAGTAATACTATCTCTGTATTTTATATTAAAAATATTATTTTAAATAATTACCCGAAACTATTCTACTTTTCATCAAAAAGCCCACCAATAACGGTAGACTAAAAAGTTTGTAATTAACCATTTTTTAAACGGTTTTATTCTTTTTTACAAAAAAAAAAAGAGTATTTAGAACAAAACGATTCTTTTTTCTCTATGTTTACAATGAATATTTTATATATAAAATTTTTGTGTGTATGTTCAATTATATACAAATTTTTTTTATTTTCTTTTTCTAATATAATATTTACAATCTTTGATAAAAAATTAATTTATAAAATTAATAATAATTAAAAAATAATTGATTAGAATTTTAAGATGTCAATTAATTTTATTATTCACTCTTTTATTTTATTTTTCTTTACCTTTTATTTAATCTTTTTATGGTATAAATTTTTAAATTCTTCTTTTAAAAGAATAAAAATTTTCAATAAAACCTTCAATATAAAAAAAAATTAAAATAAACTTAAAAAAAAGGAAGAATTTATAAAAAAAAAAATTTTTTTTTTTTGTAAAATAGAAAAAATATAAAGAATTAAGAATTGTGGTGTAAAGTTTACAAGTAAACTTTTCAATTAGCTTCCTTTCTTTTCTTTTTTCTACTACTATAAAAAAAAAATTTTTTTTAAAACTCCTCTTTCACGAAGTTTCTTTTTTTTTTATATATATATATATTTTTTTTTTATTAAAAAAAAAAAAAATATGAAGAATTAAAGATGAAAATAAAAAAAAATTAAATATTGAAATTAGTCGTAAAAACGAGAAAATTTTTTTGATTTTTATATTAAAGATCAAAAATAAAATTTTTAAGATAAAAAAATAAAAAAAAATAATTTTTTTTTCAAAGGTTTTTTTTTTTTTTATTTTTACCAAGAATATTTTATTTATCTAAAGTAAAATATCATGAAGGTGGTATGAAATAGATTAAAAATTTCTTTTCGCTTGATTCCAACGCAGTAAATTAAGAATGAAACTTTAATTAATAATAAAAAAAAAATTTATTTTTTATTTATGTTTTAAATTTTATATATATTTTTAGTATTACTATCACTATTTAATAATTATTATTTTTTTTTTATCTTTATCTTTAAATTACTTTTTTTTATTTAATATTATTATTAGATTTAGTGAAAATCGAGTAATTATTATTGCTAGCGATAATATTTGATAATCCTTTATTTTTAATTATTTTGCATAAAAAAAAAAAAAAAATATTTATACTCTATGATATACTAACTGTTGTTGGACTTCTTTATTCTTTTGTCCTAATATTTCATAAATAGAAATAATATTTTTTTTTTTCTATTTCTTTGGTGTTTCCTTTTCCCTGTGTAGAAATTTCATTAAAAGGACTGGTCCTGAAGGGTTAAATCAAAATCCTACAAAAAAAAAAAAAAAAAAAAAAAAAAAAATAAAGAGATATTTATTTTTTAACATTCAATCCTCCAGAAATGTACTATTATTTATTAGTATAATTTATTTTCATTGCATATTGTATATGTGATTTCTATAAGTTACTCTTAAATACTATTTACTTTTTAGTTTACTTTTGTATTCTTGAAAATTCTCTGGTTACTAATTCTTAATAAATCATGTTAATTATTTAATTATTTCTTTATACAAGTAATATTGAATTACTTGAAAAATAAATAGAGTTTTTACTATTATTATTAATTATCATATATTAACATATATCTATTATTATTGCTATTATTATTATAATAAATATATATCTAGTAGTGATTTCATTGTATTACATATAATTATTTAAAACTAAAATAAAAAAAAAAGTTATAAATAATTGATAAATAATAAAAAATACATTATTAATAATAACAAATAAAATTGAAATACTATTACCGAAGTTTAGGTTAATAATATTTAAATATTAAGGAAAATAAATATAATATATATGAATAAATAATTAATTAATAAGTTACTTATTATTAATTAAATAAATAAGTATTATTTATTTGAAAAGGAAACATAAAATATTATTTAATATTTTATATAATAGAAAGTATATATTTAATCATAGAATTTATTTCTAGAAATAAGTATTTATTTATTGTTTATTTATGAATTTTATTAACCAAAATTCTATTAATTGTTGTAATAAAATAATAACCTTAAATCAATTGTTTAATGATTTTATATCAATGCTTTTTTATATCATAATAATAATAATATAAGAAATTAAAAAACAATTAAGATAATACCTTTTAATTATTATTATTATTTAATTATTATTATTTAATTATTATTATTTATTATTATTTTTTATTACTATTATTATTATTATTTATTATTTTTTATTATTTATTATCTATTTATTTTATTATTATTATTAGTAATATTATTATTATTATTATTTGTTATTATTATTATTATTATTTATTATTATTATTTTTATTATTATTATTATTATTATTATTTATTATTTATTATTTATTATTTGTTGTATATTAATATAACAAATAATAAATAAATTTGTAACAAATCAATTATTTTAAATGTAGTGAAATGATTATTTATTTAAAATATATATATTTATTTATTAAAATATATTAATTGATTATTTAAAATATTATTTATATATTTATTTTATTTATACTATTTATATCAAACTTGATTTTTTTTATTGAATATATAAACACCATTTTTTTTTTATTTTTAATATTTTTTTTTAATTTTATTATAAAACTATGATTTATGTGGATCATGTGTTGAACATGTGGGAACCTGTGAATATATGAAAATATTACATAGAATATTGATTTTTTCATTAATAAAAGTGTGGACAAAAAGCTTTTAAAAATTTTTTATCATAAATTTATGACAAAAAAAAATTTTTTTTAATAAATTTATTTTTTCATTATTGTGAATATTCCCTCTAATAAGATCATATCAGTATAAAATAATGTGAACACTGGATGCCATTTTTTTAAATTTTTTTTCGTCCCAAAATAACACTGAAATAAATTCCTCACTTTCTAAAATAAAAACTTTATTAAGAGAAAGTGGTGTTAAAACGGTCATTTTTCTTCTGAAATCTTATAAAATAGAAATTATAATAAATAATTGATAATTGATCATATGCATTATTATGTTAATAATAATTATAAAAATTATAAAGTTCATTATTAAACATAATTAATAATAATTATTATTTATTTTTTATTCATTATCTTCATTTCTAATGAAAAATATATTTAGTATATTTATTTATTATCATATCATTGAATAATAAAAAGATACAATAATGATAAAATATGGTTGATAATAATAATAATAATAAATTATTATATTAAATGGACATTATATTTACTAGATTCATAATTATAATGTTATAATAAATATAAAATAATATTTTCAAATATATAAAATTAGTTAGATAGAATTGAATATATTCTTATAAATAATAAAAATAATAGTAAAGAAAATCTTATTTTAAATGAACCCATTAATTATAAATGTTGTATATTGTATTAATATTTATTACTGATCATAAATTTTTAAATTTTAGTTACTTTTTTTTTTTTTTATAAAAATAAATGATATATATTGTTAATATTTTTTTTTCCAGTTTTTAAAGTTTTTCTTTTTTCATTAGGGCTATTAGTATTATCAGTGTTACTATCGCTATAATCGTCATCTCTACATTCAGAGTTGCTCTGACTATTATCATCACCTTTATTTTCAGAGTTACTGTGGCTATTATCATTTTCATTTTTATCTAATTTACTATTACTATTATCATTATCATTTTTATCTAATTTACTATTACTATTAGCGTCATCTTTTTTGATTTTTCAGATGTTCATTACTCTAATTGTGCTAAATATTTACTTTCATTATTTAACAAAATTTGGGACTGTGATTACCCTGAAGAGTGGAATTCAGTTTCTATAATATCAATTCCAAAAAAAAAGTGATCTTTCATATTTCAATAATTATTCTGGTATTTCTCTTATTAATGTTGGCTTAAAAATTACTTCATAGAATGCTACTAATAAAATTTCTAAATATGCCTTAGACCATAAATTTGTTAGACCTGAACAATTTGGATGTAGAAATAAAGAAGAATGCATAAGTTTATATACTTCAATTAGAGTAATATGTTAAAGAAGAAAATTTCAAAGAAATTTTACTTATCTCGCTTTTCTTGATCTTAAAAAAACCTATGATTCAGTACCTATCTTCAATATTTTGACCAAATTATATAACTTAGGAATAAGAAATAAATGTCATCTGTTTTTAAGGAACCTTTATCTATCCTCTAAAGCTCGTGCTTTTTTAATGGTAATCTCTCAGAGGAAATTTTCAATTAATCGTGGTGTTAAACAAGGATGCCCTCTATTTCCTATCTTGTTCAATTTGTTCATTAATGATATACTGGAATAATTTTATATATTTAGAATCTCAATAATGTTGTGGTGTACTTTTTGGCTGATGATATTATTTTAATTTCTTCATCTAAACAAGCTCTTAAGAAAATTTTGAATAAGGTTCATGAATACTCTATTAAAAATGAAATGACTTTTGGAAATTAATAAGTGTGCTACTTTTGTTGTAAAACCGATTAACTTTATTAGACCGATAAATTACGAAAGATCCATCTTTCTTTATTGGTCGTAACAAATTTCACTATAACTGACAACTATACTTATCTTGGTATTCCTTTTGATGAATCTTTATCATTGAAACCTATACAATCCAAATTAAACAGTAATTTAAATGTCAAGTTAATTTCGTACTTTCGATTTCTTCTAAATAAATCTATTCCTTTCCCATTGACGAAATATGGTTTAATTTCCTTTATTCTTAGTCTTGTTTTATATTATGCTCCTCTCTTTGGTTCAAATAAGAACAAATGCGCTAAAGCTCAAAAAATTATTAATAGAAGACTTTATTGGAGTTATGGATTTAAATCTCGTAATTCATATGTTAGTTACACGTGAATTGAGAATACCTCCTATTTCAGCTATTTGTGCTATTTCTCAATTTCGCTGCTTTAGAAAACGGAAAAATTCATCATGTATTATTAATCATCTCACTAATAATATTTCTACTATGTCACATTACTCATGGATTAAAGAATCAAGGACTCTGGATAAAAAACTAAATAGTAAAAAAAAACAAGTGAAATAAATAAGTTTTATTTGGAAAGAGATATCTTCAAACCCTTAAAAGCTAAAAAAAAAAAAAAAAAAAAAAAAAAAAAAAAACAATTATTTGCAAGGAGAATAATTTTAGATTTAATTCAGAAATCAAAGAGTTAATATTTTAATATTATTAGTATCAATTAGGATTCTTTTGAATTTCTCGAATTAGGTATGTCTTTAAATATGACATTAGTATTTCCATTAAAAAAAAAAAAAATAGTTTCAGTAGATTGCCCTAAATGTTGCCCATGTTTTGGTGTTAGTTTACTTAGTTTTTTTCTCACTGGATCTTTGACTGTAAAGAATTGGAAATTTACAGAATTAAATCTTTAATACTGTAGAACCATACAATGAAAATGAATTCTAAGAATATTTAAAAAAACAAAGAAAATTTTTTTTTCAATTAAATAATCGTTGATATCATGTGAAAAGCTCCAGAGAAAAAATATAATAGAAAACTTCCAACAGTATTGTTAATTTATTATTCGATGAAAAAGTCTTAACACAATGAAAATACTTGGTGTGAAGAAGTTTAAGCTACTGATTAGAATATAATAGAATAATTAGAAAAAATAAAAACGATCCAACGAAATAAAAAATTACTAATAAAAATAATGAAATTCATAAAGTAAAAAAAAAAAAATTATTAAACATATGTTATTGATCTGCCATAAAAAAAAAAAAAACTTGCAGGAGCTCGGCTTAAAGGGTGATGTTGTAAAGATTACTGTATAATATTTACGGGAAAATTTCTTCTATTTATTATTTTATTATAGACTTAAATAATATCATTAAATAATTTTATTATAAAATAAAAATAGATAATATTTTAAAATATTAAATTATTTCATACAAAATATATTTAATAATTTTATAATTTTTTTCATTTAAAATTAAACTTTTATTTTCCTTCAAAGGATTCTTATATTTGATCATTATATATATTTAAAAGGTGAATTTATATATATTTTATAAAGGATTTAATTATAAAATAGTTATAATTATAAAATAATACTTTAATTTATAAGTTTATTAATGCTATACTGATAAATTAATAATAAATTACTTTATTTAAATAAAGTGTATCACTAGAAATAAATCAATAGTTTAATTTTAATTTTATTGATTTATTTGTTTATTAGTTTATTAGATATTAGCTAGTTTTGTTTTTGAAATATATACATACTAAATAAAATAGTTATGAAAATATGTAAAAAAAAAAATAAAAAAAAAAGACCATTTATATGAGTATTTAAGACTCATCTTTTAAATTATGATGAAAATGAAAAATATATTATTGTAGATTAACAACAATTAAAAATTATTCTTTGTTAAAATTACTTTCTTTTATACTTTCTATTATATTATTTACATTGTCTTTAATTAGTTATTATTTAATAAAATAGAAACATTTAATATTTGATTAGGAAGGAATAATTTCTAACATTCCCCCTCAAATTTAACTTAAATAATTAGTTCAATTAGATTTACTTAAAAGTATCAAGAGAATAAAGAATAGAATTTCTAAAATTTTCAATTAGAGTGTTATTCAAATACTTGGTAAAACCATATGCTAAATTGTTTTCCGATTTAATATAATAAAGTTTTATTTTATTTTCTTTTACTAATTCTCTTACGTAATGGAATCTAATTTCTATATGTTTTTGTTTTTGGATTTATGGATTGATCTTTAACTATTATATATAACTATTATATATAAGGCCTTGCTATTAACATTAACATTAATGTATTTGGGCATTAATGTTCAATTTCATAAATAGATTTAGGTACCATTCAAAGTGTTTAAAGCATTCACTAAGACTGTAATATTCCGATTCTCCAGTTAACGTTGAGACACAATGCTGAAGTTAAGAACCCCAACTTGTAGGTGTATTTCCCACTTGCTGATCTTCTTATCTCTTCATCTCCGGGCGTAATCTGCGTCAACATAGGCGTTAATAATATTATTACTAGTAAATTTTAATCAAGTATTGCCTGTACGGTATATGAGTGCAGATAATAATGCGATTAAAAGATTTTTAATCTATCATTCTCCAGGTACTGGGAAATCGTTTACTGCGTTATGGATACAATTAAATTTCATTAGGGCATTTGAAAAGAAAACGATTATTCTGGTTAAAAGTCAGGAATCTAATTTTAGAATTCAGGCAAAGAATAGCTTCATGGTATTTCTTTAATACATCTTAAAACCTGTATACTTCCTTATTTGAAAGTTATTAAATTTTCACATACAAACGACTAAAAAATTATGAAATAAATTAAATACATGACATTATGAAATTAAATAAATAAATATCATTATGGTTATAAAACTAACTACATCGTTAGATTTTTCAAACTAGTATTCTCTATATTTTATTTTATATTATTTGTAAACGAAATTATTCATAATAATAAATCTAGAATATCTATTCATATTATGTTTAATTGTCCTGGACTATGTGTAAAAGTTATAATGAAAATATTATTATTTTATATATATTTGTATCATTGCTAATTTAAATTACTTTAATTCAAAATACAGAATATGATTTATAAATTATTTAATTTTAAATATACATTTTTTAAAAAGAAGTTCCAATTCAATTAAACAAATAACTCTATGATTTTAGAGTATAATTTATGATAAAAAATAAAAAAAGATTTATATATTCAGGTTTAATTTAAAATATATATATTTTTTCTTGAAAGAAAGGAATTGATAATTTGATTAGAATGTGTTAAGTCTATAAAAAATAACGCAATTAACAAAAACCGATTTCTCATATTAATTAATAAAGTATTAATTTATTTATTTATTAAAATAATTTTTTGATAATATTATTATTTAAAATAATTTATTTAAATTTTATTTGATATAACTAATAAGAAATTTTATTTCAAAGTAATATATAATTATTTTAAATTTATTTAATATTTAAGCAATAATGATATTATAAATATACTAATAGTCAAATAGTAATTAATAGTAGGAATCCATTATAATTATTAATATATAATTAATAATTAATTTTATCTTAATTATATTCTTTATTTTTTTTTTTAAAAAAAAAAAAAAAAAAAGAAAAAAAATTATTATTTATTAATAATTAAAAATACATTTAAAAAATAAATATACCTATTTTAGTATATATATATTATGTATTTTATAATTTTATGTAGTTAAAATTATTATTAATTTTAAAAAGCAATCTAATGTTTACAAAAATACTAAAATATTATAAACATTTATATATTATTTTTAATTACTTATTATTTAGTATTATAATTTGATAGGCTTTAAAATATTTTTTTTTATATACTTCTTATGATAACAATAAATAATAATTTATAATTTTTTGAATATATATTTTACATAAAAATAATATATATAAATTATTTATATTATCATAAAATCATCGATTAATATTTTTAAAAAAAAAAGTATTTTTAAAAATATAATGTATATTATATAATATTTTATTTTTGTTTTTATTTCTTTTTTATATTTTTATAAAAATCACGATTTATTTCAATGACCTACATTTATTCTTAATTTTTTTTATTAAAAAAAAAGATTAATTTTTTTTTCATTTTTATTAATATATTAATATTTAATTTTATAATTTGGTAGTTAAATTTATTTTTTAAGCAGAATATGCTGATAACATACATTGATTTAAATTGTTAAAATTCTTTAAATTAGTTAAATTACTTGATAATTTAAATTATTCTAATAAATTTATTATTAGTTCTATTATAATTAGAATTATTATTCTAAATTATAATTTTATAATCAATTTGTTGTTTTGACTTGTTATCTAAATTTAATTGATTTAAAAAATTATTAATAAAATTGTAATGATTTAATTTTTTTAATACAATATTTTAATATATTGATTGAATATAAATCGAATACCAATTTTTTTTTTTATTTTTTAATATGGATAGTTCTTTACAGTGACAACCCTAAGTTATAAATAAAAAAGATTACATTTATATTTTTTTACTATATGAAAACTATCATATTGAATTTAATATCTTCCAATAATATATATTTTTTTTAAAACAATTATTCATATTATGAAAATACATTATCATATTACATATATAAATATCTTTATCTAATTTTCATTGTAATAAAGATATTGATATTTTATTACTAAAATATAATAATTATTGAAATATTTATTAAATGAACACTCTGAATCAATATTAAAAATTATTATTTTAAACATTAAATATATTGTATATTAAAATAATCATTTTCTTTAAATTGATTGTCTGTTATTTGTGTTATGGGTCTTATATATAATTATTATTCCATTATTACTTATAATTATTATTGGATTTAATAATAATTAATAATAATTTATCAATTATTTTGTAATTATTTATTTTTATATATAGTGGATTCTATATTATTTATTTAAATATAATTATTAAAGTTATAATATAAAATAATTGTAATACCAAGGAAATTAAAATATATAAAAATAAATATAAAGATATAATAAAAATACAAATAAATAAAATACATTTATTTTTATTTTATGTTTTAATATAAATTTAATGACATAAGAAATACATAAACTTATAAATATAGCAATAATAAATTTTAATAAATTTATAAAACCGAAAAAGAAATCACTATCTGAAGGACCTTCAGGTGGCATTCCACAATAATTCTCTACTTTCCAAGTTTTTAAATCTGTTATTAATCCACAATGTTTTGATCCACAATCTTTATCTTTTTTACATATATCACTTATTGCCTTACCACAATGCATATATGAATATCTAAAAATTAAAAGATTAATATAAATATCAGTACAAAATTCGGTTGGATTTTCTTTATTAAATATGCAAAATCCATCCATACATTTATTAGTTAAACATTGTGAATCAGAAGTACATTTATAAGAGATAATAATATCATGTCCACAAGATATATTATATAATAATTCGGTTGATTTTAATTGATCATATCTGTAAGATTTACTAATATATCTTTTTACATTACCATTTTCATCTGGAATTTCGACAAAGTGAAGTAAAGCCTCACGGTTTACTTCAACACAAATATTATTTTTACAATAATAGCTAAGATTAACATTATTTTTAATTTTTAATACTTCTTTTTTCTTTAAAGTTTTATTTTTGTCATAAGTATATATAAAATTTTCACACCTTTTATAATCAGTAATATTATCATAAGTATAATAAATTTTATTATTTAATTTATAAGAATATGTAATTGGAATATTAATAATAAAAATTAATATTATAAATAAATAATATTTTAAAGGTTTAATATACATTGTATTTTAAATATATAAAAATATAATAAAAACAAAAAATGGAAAAAAGTATTAATTATAAAATATAATAGTTTTTAATTTTAAATAAATTATAGTTAATAAATTAAAAATATTTTATATTTTTTATTATATATAATTATATAATTATATATATTTTTATTTTAATATGTTAAAAAATAATAGAATTTATTTTTATAAAATGATTTTTTTATAATTTAATTTAAAAAACAAAAAAAAAAAAAATAATTTATTATATAAATTACTCAAAATGAAATCATTATTTATTACTGTAATTATTTTATTAATAAATTACAGTTTTTGTTCTAATGATAAAGGTAAATATCTTGATTTAAATAAAACTGAAGAAGGAGCATATTTAGTTGCTAAAAGTTGCACAGAAGTATATATTTGTAGCAAACATAGTAAAAAATATATATTATTTGGCGATGATATTTTAGATGGATGTTTTTATAGAAATGAAAAATTTGACAATGAAATTAATATTGATGATGGTGATTTTAATCTATATTTTTTGTTTTACAATTATTGTTTGTGATTTGTGTATTTTTATTGATATTATTATTATAACTACTTTCAATATCATTAATAATTAAGTTATTGTTAATGCTATTATTATTATTATTATTATTATTATTATTGTTATTATTATTGTTATGATTTCAATTATTATTATTGTTATGATTGCTATTAATATTAATAATGCTTTCATTATCAATTATTTTATTGTTTTTTGTTATTTTTTTTTTTTTTTTTTGTGATTGATTTTTAAGTTAATTTTTGAATTGTTGATATTTTTTTTGAATAAATTGAATTATTGCATTGTGTTGTATATTGATTTGCTGAACTTTGACATGGTTGGTATAGGTCATTGAAAAAGAAGTTTTGATTATCATAATTGATATTGGAGCTTAGGTCATAACTATTGTTAGAGAAATAAGTATTATTTCCCCCTGATTTCGTGACATGGTATAAAAATTAGAAAGAGAAGGATGACATTTGTTAAAGGTAAAAGTTACCTTGAGTGAATTAAAAAAAAAAGAACTTGATTGTACGGGAGAAAATAATTTTTGTTATTAGTAGTATCTAAGATTTTAAATGCTTCAGAGTTGTCGATGTGCACAAGAAAAATTCCTGGTAATGAGTTATTATCGAACTTTCCTCCATGAGATTTTGGAACAAAAAAGAAAAAAATTTACCTCCAAAAAACATGTAGATTTGAATAATCTACTTTGGATTTTAAAAATAATTTCAAAAGGAATCTTACCATTGATTCCTTTATGGGAAATAATATTATGTATATGATTTGCTGCGTAGATGTTGCATCTTCCTAAAATTGATGGCTCAATTTAGCAACATTTAGCATAGCTTTAGCTGAATACATGGAAGCGTCGCTTAATCTTTCGGTGGGCCCGTTAGATTGTAGGTTATAAGGGACAGTTAATTGTTGATTAATTCCAAAGTTCTTGCAGAAATCATTGAATTTCTGATTAACGAATTCGGTACCATTGCCAGAACGGATTGGTTTGATTCGAGTATTAAATTGTTTTTTAAATATGTTAAACCAAAGATAGAAGGAACTAAAAGGTGGCATTTTTATTTTTTTAAAAATATAAAGTCTATCCAAATCTGGAGTAGTCATCAAGAAATGGTAAGGAAATAACGATTTCCAAAAATTGATTCAGGGAGTGGACCGACAAGGTCTATGTGTCATAGTTGGAAAGTATACTTGGATTTATTAAAAGTTAATTTGAATGGCTTACTTTTTAGTTTTGAATTAGTTCATGTAGGACTATGAGAATAAGTTGAAGATTTTAACACAGTTTGCTTTTGATTTGATTTACATTGAACTAGTCAAATCATCTATGCCATAAATCTAGTTCTTGGTTTGTTCTAAGTGGAGTAATAAGTGTTAATTTCAATACCACTTACCGAACTTTCATATTTATTAAAATTAAATTTAGTAGTAGATATCCATATTTTAAAAGTATTTGTGTTATAACTTATAATATTAGCAATCCTCTTTTCGTTGTCGTCATATATAATTGCTGATCTTTTATTATTATAATTGCAGAAAATTATTTTATAATTTAGTTGAGTTAATTTTATCATATTACATTTTAATTTATTTTATGTATTTATTAATAAATTTAATTTATTAATAATTAAAGTTTATATTTATATTTCATGTCATATTAAATATTTAAATTTTTATCAATATTTAAATTTGACTTTAATTTATGAAAAATAAATGTATAGATTAAAGAATTCTCTGAAAAAAATAAAGTTATAAATTAATAATATATCACATTAAATATTTAAAAATTTATCATTATTTTAAATTTTAACTTTATTTTTTTTTCAGAAAATTCTTTAATTATATGTTTATATAATTCATAAATTAAAGTTATATTAATAAATAATGAATATTTATTAATTTACTAAAAAATAACATAATATCTTTACATAAAATTTCTATGAGCTTATAAAAATATGATTTAATTCAAAAATAAAATAAAAATAATTGAATTAATAATTATAATTATTAAATTATAAAAAATCAATATTTAATAAATTTAATAGAATAAAAATATTATAGATAATAGAAAAAAATAATTAAAAATAAAATAATAAAAAAAAAAAAAAAAAAAAGTACATTTAACCTATTTTTGATAAAATGTATAAAAATAAATAATATAATAACTTATATTTAACCTTTGTTGGAGGAATTATGTTGGAATTAATTTACAATTAATTTAATTTTATATTTATTTACTTATTATTATAAATAATTACTGCAAAGATATTATAATATCTTTAATAAATTAATGAATAAAAATCAATAATTTATGACTTATTTTAATTTTATGAAAAATGAATGAATATTTAATTAAATTAAAGAATTCTTTGAAATAATGAAAATTAAATCATAAACCTGGAATCATGAGTTTACAGCTAATTACACTATGCTTGATTTTACCAGTTTGTATCCAAGTGTAATCATCACCCACAATATATGCTACCCTACTATAATTAATCAGAATGATATAAAAAAGTACCCTTCGGATTCTTATCATACCATTGATATTAGAAATAATAAAGTTTACTATTTTACAAAAATCATGAGAGTATTTTACCTCGTTTGATGAAAATATTATTAACGGAGTGTATACGTTATAAAAATTTAATGAAAAACGCCCAAGGTTCATATTATATTATATATGATTAAAAAACAGTATACATTTATAATCTAGTTCAACTCCATTTTACAGTTGTCTCAGTTCTAAGTTATTAGAATATATAAGATTTTTACGGGGTGCAGAATGTACCACAGGTATGAGAAGAAATTATTTAAACAAAGTGATTGATATCTTACACAAAAAACAAATTTTAAAGTTATCTACTGGAATATCGATTCATGTCACATGAAAAATAAAAATTCTAACGGTAATGATCCTGACAAAGAAAGACGGAGATAACAGTAATAACAATAATGATCGTAATAAAAATAAAAATAAAGAAAAAGATAATGATGGACAATGCTCTTGGCTAGGAAATAATGTTAATGATGATATCCAGAAAAGATATCATCATTAACATTTTTAATGTCTAAAATATTTTCTGGTTTTTCTTCAGTGTTGTTTTTAATATAGTCAGGTCTTCTAGATAGACTATCAGGTTTTCCATTTTTATTTCCTTGCCTTATACTTTATTATAAATTAAATTCTTGAAAGAAAAGGTACTATTTGTTTTGTCTTTGATTTGAAACCTTTTCTTCTAATCTATATATTAATTTCCTATGGTCCGTATTGACAGTAATTTAGTATTTAGCACCAAGGAGTAAATGTCTCCAAGCAATAAAAGAATCCCTTATAACGAATAATTCTTTATCACTAATTATATAATTAATTTCGGCGTTTAGTAAACTTCTAGAATAATATGCTACTGAATTTAAACTATTATCTTCATCCCTTTAAAATAGTACAGCTCCAATAGTATAATTACTTGCATCACATTCTACTATAAAAGGTTTTGTAATATTAGGATGGAGTAGAATTGGAGAAGTAATTAATCTTTTCTTTAATTCCTTAAAAATGTTTTCACATTCATTCGTCCATAAAAATTAACTATTCTTTCTTATTAAATTATGTATAGGTTTTGCAATTTTTGCAAAATCTTTAACAAATCTTCTATAGTAATTGTATAAGCCAAAAAATCTTTGAACATCTTTTAAATTTTCTGGTCTTGGCCACTCTTCTATAGATTTAGTTTTCTTTGGGTCATAGATACACCATCACCAGATAAAATGTAACCTAAAAATTCAACTTTGCTCTAGTCAAATTCACATTTTTCTAATTTTGAATATAAATTATTATTATTTAAAGTTTGAAGGACGTTTCTGACTTGATTATGATGCTCCTCTAAATCTTTGGAATAAATTAAAATATCATCTAAATATAAGATCACACATTTTTCCAAGTATGGTCTAAGAATAGAGTTAATAAATGATCGGAAAGTGGCAAGCGCATTTTTTAAACCAAACGGCATAATTAAATATTCATAATGACCGTTAATTTTTGAATTTTTTTATTTTTAATTGTTAAATTATTTAAAAACTTATTAGGAATATAAGATTTAAATAAAAGGAAAGTAGATGGGAGATTTGATTCATTGATTGAATCAAGTGTAGGAAAATTATAATATATTGTTTTTAAATTTTTTGATGTTCTGGACTCCTTTTGAAGTCCATCAATTAGTTTTTTTGATTATTATTTTAATTATTATTATTGTTATTATTAATAAAATAATTATTGCTTGATTTATTTGTAGTATAATAATAATTATTATTATTATAATTCTTGTTATTGTTTACGTGTGGTCTTGAATGTTTCTTTCTCAAATTTTTATTACCATTATTATTTCTTAATTGATCCTTACTTTTAATATTATTTTCAAATAAGATGCATTTAGTATAAATATCACCAAGCTTTGTAGGGAATTCTTCCATTTTATCTATTTCTTCTTGGAACTTTGGGTGAAGTCCATTATAAAAAAATAAGACTAAAGTTTCTTCATTCCAAGACAGACCAGTAGTTAACGTTCTAAACTTTTCTATATAATCATTTATTTTTTCATACGAATGCTTTAAATTTATTAATTGGATTTTAGCCAATTTTTTACTAGCAACATTCGTAAAAGTTTTCTTTATATCATTTAATAATTCCTTTAGTGTTTATGGATGATTGTTCTCCTTATAGGTAGCAATATATCAATTTCTTGCACCGTCTCTCAAACGTAATTTGACAAAGTTTATTTTTACTTCTTCTGGTAATCCCAGATTGAGATAAGTCGAGAAAGTATCTTCACATAATTGACAGAATAAATCTGCGTCATTAGTATTACCCGAAAAGAATCCAGGTTCAGGTACTTGTTGCAAATTATTAGAATAACTATTTTTCATGATAACATCATTGTCTGCATCAAGTCTGGTAGAAATAAATGCATTATCACTTGATTTTGTGGTACAGTTTGGCTAGAAGAGGGTTCATCATTGCTACCAATTTTTATATCTAATTTTTCATTAAATATTTTAGTTAAATTAGAAAGTTGATTAATAATATTTTTAGTATCGCTGTAAAGTATATATAGTTTTTTCTGTAAATCCTGGTTATAATTATTAAAATCTTATTTTAATAAAAAACTATTATTAACAGAAGAAGCCAATTCGGATACAGTAACTTGGGTGTCACACCTTAATTTATTAACTTCTGCCATTGGGGCAATGAGAGGTACTTCACTAGCCCAGACATTCGTATATAAGACATATCAAGGTAGCAACTAAAACTAAGGTAAAGTTATTGTTAAAATTTTGATATATTTATGTTTTAAATTTAAATAAAATAATATGTTTTACTAAAAATTTTTACTAAGTCATTATGTCTATATAGTAATATGCTATATAGATATATAATAATAATAATAATAAATATATTTAAACGATTTAGTTTAATAAAAATTTATTTATAATAAACATTAATAATTAAAATTATTTAATTATTATTATTTATAATAATTTCTCCTTATTTAATAATTAAATATCTATAAACTATCACTATTAAGATAATTTTGCAAAAACCTTACAAAGAACATAAAAGATAGATTTTTATATCTTTCTTTTATACTCTGTAAGTTACAGAACATTATTTAATTATAAGATATTAATAATATAGTTATATAAATATTAATAAAAATATAAAGATAAATTTAATTATATAATTAATTTAAATAATTGAAATTAATATAGATATGTTGTATACATATATAAAAACATAATATAAATAAAATATACGTGACGTCTAATGTAGAATTGAAATTAATTATTAATATAAACCTTATTTATTAATATTCTCAGAATTATTAGGTCTAAGATAACCCTTTAAATATTAAACAGGAATTTATATTAATTATTAATTATTTAAATATATATATTATTTATAATTAAATAAATAATATTTTTAATTATTGAAATGTAAATAACTAGAATTGAAATTTCAATTCAGTTATAATTTCAACAATACAATAATTTAATATAAATAAACATACTAAAAATAGAATTTTAATTGTAGATGGTACAGAACTTTTTAAAACTGATGAATGTATAATTATATATTGTATTAATAGATAATAAACTTATTCAAAAGTGATATAAACTTATATAATATTTATTTATTTATTTATTGATTATTTATTAATTTATTTATTTAAATATTTATTTAACTATATATTTATTTATCCATTTATTTATTTATCCATTTATATATATATTACTCCAGTACACAAAAAGAAAAGAGAGAGATTTAAAGTAATATTATTACAAAATATTTGATATAATTTGATAATACATTGATCAGTTTAAAATAATTTTGTATAATATTAAAATAATAATAAAATTTTAGATATAAATATTAATATTAAAATGTTCGTAATATAAAATAAAATTTAGCAAATATATAATATAAATATAATAAGAATATAATAAAACTGTAATAAAATATTTATTTATAGCAAAATATTAATTAATATATATTTATATAATAATATAGGTAATATCGATAAATTTAATAAAGATAATAATTAACTAATAATAAAATAATATTTAAAATATATTTGTACGGAGAAATATTATAATTATAATAATTTATTTGAGGAAATACCGTATCATGATGCCCTCGTTAAGTTTAGACTTCGTTCCCTGAAGTCTATACTTCGCAGAGTCTGTATGGTACAATGTTCTTTAAATGAACATTTCTTTCAACGATTTCATTGGTTACAGGTGACGATGTTAAATTTCTTCTTAACTATTTTCATAGAACCAAGGAAGAATGGGTCTAATTTTCTTCAGTTAATAAGTTTTACAAGGACAAGGTCACCAGGATTATATTCAGCCTTCATTCTAGTCATTTGTTTTCTCCTATCTTCCCATAAATTGTTAGCCGTGTTAATGTTGTTGATGGCATCTCTAATCCAGGCATAATGTTTAGTAAATCGTCTTATTAGGAATTCTTCTTCATTTTCATATTCTTCTTTCTTGTCTAAATTCAGTGTTAGTTCGAAGGGTTGTAAATTGTGACGTCCATATAACAACTCAAAACTGGAAAATAAAGTAGTTTCATTCTTACATGTACGAATAGCCCATAAAGCGCTTGGTAGCATCTCATCCCAAACGGTAGTGTTGCGATTGCAAAGAATTCTCAAATACTTGCCAATTTCTTTATTTCTGTTTTCGACTTCACCGTTGGATTCCGGGTGGTATGTTGTAATATAGTGTACGTAAACTTCATATAAGTCGAGAAAAGCTTTCGTTTTGTCCGAACAGAACTGGGGGCCATTGTCCGTTATTAATATCTCAGGCGTTCCATGTCGAGCAAAAACTATGGATAGAAATTGGATAACGTCGTCTGATTCAATGTTCTTAGTGGGTTCAGCTTCAACCCACTTTGTCAGGTAATCTACTAAAACTATAATGTATTGATTACCTTTCTGAGTAACTGATAGAGGTCCTACAATGTCTAGTCCTACCTTGGTAAATGGAAGACCGGGTTTCGTGGTTGTGTCTTCGGATTGCTAGTTAAACGTTTGTGGATTAAAAAGTTGACAAGTTTTACAGGTCCTGACCATGTATTTAACATCTTGTATCATGTTGGTCCAGTAATAATCCCTTTTCAATCGGTTGTAAATCTTAAAAGTACCTTCGTGACCAATACTATGGGCCTTAAGAATAAGTTTGACTTTTTCCTCTGGGTTATCTATAACTTTTCTTAGCATTCCATCATCTTTATAAAATTTTTCGCCATTCATTAAAGTAAACTTATCTTTTAATAGATTTAATAAGTTGTTTTGGTCTGTTTCATTATTTACATTTACGGTAGTAGTTGCTAATATATCGCTTTTGATGGATGGCATCCTCGAGAGTGCGTCTGCGATAACATTCTTTTTACCAGGTTCATATAGAACACGAACCTTCAACATTGACAGGAGTAATACCCAGCGTGTTTGCCTTTCATTGTTGGATTCTTCGGAGGTAAATAAGCTAACCAACGGTTTAACGGAGAGGGTGAACTCCGTTATTGAGCAATACTTAAGATGTTATTCAAACTTCAAAGATTCTGATTGGTATAATTTTCCATTTCTAGCAGAATTCAGTTATTATAATTCAATTCAAGAATCAATTAAGTATTCGCCTTTTTATGCAAATTATGGATATAACCCAAGATATTCACCATCAATTCCAAACAATATAGATGTTTCTCGAGCTGATGAATATACAAAAGATCTTTCAGATTTATCTAAAACATTTAATGAAAATTTACAACAAGCAAGTAAGAAGCAAGAACAATTTGCAAGTAAACATCGATCTGAAGCACCAAATTTTAAACTTGGTAATAAAGTATGGTTGAACAGCTCACTTGTAATACATAAAGGTAATAAAAAATTAAGAACTAGAAAACTTGGACTTTTAAAATTATCAAGAAAATCTCACCAGTATCGTATCAATTAGAATTACCAAACAACTTGAAAATACACTCTGTGATTCATGTATCCGAATTTGAACCTTATTATGAAGATAACTTTGGAAGAAAACAAGAACCACCACCACCAATAATTATAAATGAAGAAGAAGAATTTAAAGTAGAAGAATTCTTGATGTAAGAAAACATTATGGAAAAATACAATATCTTAAAAAATGGAAAGGCTATCCATTATCCGATGCATCCTGGGAACCCGAAAGCAATCTTAATTGTCCAGAACTTATTAAAAATTTCAATAAAAATAAACAATTTTTCTCTATATTTTTTACTATTATTATTAATATTATTATTATCACTTATAGATTAATATTTTTATTTTATACAAAAATAACAAAAAAAAAAAAAAAAAAAAACATGTATCTTAGATAGTTTCTTTTTATATACAATATTTATAAATCTAAATATTTCATTTATTTTATTATTAACATGTATTTTAAAATTTATTCATGTATAATTCTTTGATTAAAAATTTATTTGATATATTATTAATATAGATTAATTTTTATTATTTTAAAAAAAATTTAAATTTAATTTTAAAATTAAGATATAAAATAGCTTTATAATTAATAACGTTACTAAGTTAATATGTTGAATTATATATTAATAATCCAACAATAATTATTTATTAATAAATTGGTAATTAAATAAAATAAGATAATTAATTAAATTATTTATACACTTAATATTTAAAGAATAATTTAAGCAATAATTTCTTTGAAAGATTTATAAAAAAGATTTATTTATTTTAATAAAAGTTGAATTATTAGTATATAATTATTGTAAACACAATAATCTTATAAAGAACATAAAAGATAGATTTTACATCTTTCTTTTATACTTTGTAAGTTACATAATAATAATATTTAATTATAAGATATTAATAATATAGTAATATGATTAAAATATTAAGATAATAACGATATCGATATGTTTAAAATATTTAATATAACTAAATAAATTTAATTTGTAATTATATAATTAATTTGAATAATTAAAAATAGTAGTTAATATGTATGATGTAAACATATAAATAAACATAATATAAATAAATATTAATATAAATCTTATTTACTAATATTTTCATAATTATTATGCCTAAAATGATTCTTTATATATTAAATAAGAATTTATATTAATTATTAATTATTTATATATATTAAATATATATATTATTTATAATTAAATAAATAATATTTTCAACTTTTGAAATGTAAATAACTGAAATTGAGATTTCAATTCAGCTATAATTTCAACATTTAAGATTCGTCTGGTATCCGAATCCTTGAGGAGTACCATGTAATGAATACTAAAATTTGTAAAAAGAAATCTTGGTATAGCTGTTAGAGCTATAGCCATGAATCGAACTACTCGAGTTTGACTCACACTTAAACCTACTTTTTAAATATTTTATTTTCATTGTTCTAGTTAATTCTTATAGATATCACTGATGATATCGTACCCAAAAGAATTCAGTTCAACTACTCGGGAAACTTCACCAATGCCTGTGAACTAACTCAAGAAAATTTCCAATATTGGAAGACCAATAACTTATATCTACTTAAAATAAATAATTTAGAAGAATATATTAGTTCTCCTGTTTTAAAGAAACTTAAAAGACGTGATATCACGTATAATATAGACAACTATTTAATAGACAATTTCCATAGCTCTTTAGTGTATGGGCCAAACACTACTAAAGAGAACATTAAGAAAGATATTTTCGTCAAGTGGATTATTACCAACAGCCTTGGTAAGAAAACAAAACCACTACTCAAGAGCCAAAACAAAACCACTTACCAAATGTGGCAGTTTCTTCAAGATTCTTTCACTTTAGGCATTGAACATAAAAAGATAATCCTAAAACAAAAACTAAATTTATTAAAGTTCAATGTGGAGGATGACATTTATAATTTTATCTCAAACATCCAAAACATTATAGAGGAGCTAGAGAACATAGATTCCACCATTGTAGATAATTTAAAGTAGGAATCTTAGGCAGTGCCCTTCAGGAAGATCTAAAATGGATCAACCTTTTCCAGTTTAATAATAATTGGAAAGAATGCTGTGCCTACGTGAAAAGACTGATTCCGGATATTGTACACTCAAGGTTAAAAGAAAATGAGATACTCAAACGAAAACTAAAAAATGTTTTCAACCTTCAAATAAAGAAATTTCTATTGAAGGAAATAGTACTTTAGTAGATAGTTTTGGTAATTATCGTTCTTTTAATGAAACTCAATTTAATAAGATTAATAAACAAAAATCTAAAAAGAAATCTAAAGTTACTAGAAATAATAATAGAGAAGTAAGAGAAATTTATAAATTAAGAGAAGATAATGATTTTAAACAATATTATACTGAGTTATATGATAAACTAACCAATGAAGTAGCCCATTGTGTTCCTTTAGTTAGTAGTGATCCTACTTATAATCCTTATCATCAAGATTTGATTATTGGCAATATTTCTGATAAACCTAATATTATTTATACTAGAAATAGTCCATTATTTGATGACCTAATGTAGAAATAGAAGGTAAAAAAAATAATTTTTGTAGTAACGTACCTACATAGTTGTACTTTTTGAGTTTCTCATACTATCGAAGATTTATTGTCTATTTCTAATTTTAGAAGTAAAAGTTATAGTAGATCTTATGGGGTTTCTGATTCTACTTTTAATACTTTATCTGATGAAATTTCTAAAACTATTGATTTAGTTAAAAGTCTTACTAAAAATAATGAAAATAATGTTATATCTCATTCTAATTCTAATAGTTATACTATTGATTTAGAACAAGCTGTTACTATTAGTATTAGTAAATCTACTAGCAATAACACAGAAACTAGTCATACTCATACTAAAATCTCATGATGAATCTTATGTTTATACTATTAATTCAGGAAATTTTCATACTAAAACTGATGGTGGACATAACAGTTTGAAAATAATTGGTCTAAAACTGAAGAAACCAGTCATACTGAAGAATATAATAGAATGATTTATGGAAGATTATAACAATAATAAAAAATTTAAATGAGATGTTAAATTTAATTCTAATAATAGTGGTCATTTGATTGTTACTGTTGATGCTTTGGGTATATTTAATGATGAATTAACTGATAATGATGAAATTAAAAAATATGTTGAGGAAAAATATAATAATTATAATTATGATGATTTAGCAATTAATAATGATGAATTTAAATTTAGTAATAATAGAATTATTATTTGGAATAGTTTACCTAAACATTTACATTATAATAGTGGTTATTATGAAACAATTGATTATACTTTGGTTTTAATTGATGAAAAAGATACTGATAATGTAAGATTAACCTTATATGATGAAGTCGGTGTTGCTATTTGGGAACTTTATAAAAATGCTAGAGATACTAATTTCCATAATCCACCTACTTATATTGGTTATGCTTTTCCATATGAATATATTATTTCATTAAAAGATCCTATAATTACTCTTATTGATAAAACTAGTGATTATTTAAGTAAAACTAAAACTGTTAATAGAAAAAAAAAAAAAGACCACCATCTTAAATTAGATTATAATATTGCTAATAAGTATGATTCTATTATATATTAATTGTAATACTGAATTAAACGAAAATGAAGCTTTAATTTCTGATAATGGTGTTTATATATTAATATTACAAAAAACTGTTAATCTTATTATTAAAGAAGGTAAAAGAATTTTATGGTCTTCTATGAGTGCTAATGTTACTGGGTTTATTGGCCCTGATAAATTATCTTTATCTCCAAAAGGTGAATTAATTTTAAGAGATAAATATAATTTCATTCTTTGGAAAACTTATAATATTGGTTTATTTGATGGTTATGGTACTGATGATAATTATGCTTTAGTATTATCAGATTTAAGTGAATTGCAAATTATTAATAATGAATTATTTATAATTTGGAGTTCATTGCCATATAAAGAATTAAATAATCATTTCCGTTATAAATCATTTACTCTTTATGATATTAAAGATTGTAATGAAGCTAATAGAATTTCATTTAATTATTATTTATTCAATGATTATAAATCTATAATTGAAATTAATTCTAATAAAGATAATGAAAAAAAAAAATGAATATAATGAAAATAATGAATATAATGAAAATGATGAATATAATGAAAATGATGAAGATTAATGATACTGCTTTAAGAAAAAATATATATTCATATTGCATCTTATTATAGTAATTTCCTGGTGAAAAAACTTATTTCTATTTATAATTCTATTTTAGAAATTGAAGGTAATAAATTATTTATTGATTGTGAAACAGCTGATAAAGAATTTAATATCGATAATAAAATCTTTAAAATTAGTCATATTGTAACTCAATATCCTGATAATATTGATATTACTGAATTATTTTTAGAAAGTGATGAATTGTATTTAAAATGTAAAAATGCTAAAAATGTTATTATTGGAATTTTTCCAGAAAGTAGTTATTATAAATTAGAAATTAGATATGATAATTATTTATATGAACCAGTATTAGTTGTTATTGATACTAAAACTAAGCTTGTTGAATGGTCTTCTAATAAAGTTAGATATTTAAAATGAGTATTACTAATGAATTAGAATTAGATTTTAGTAATCGTCCTATTTATGATACTGTTATTTCTACTTATGATAGATTATATTCTAAAAATGATAATAGTTTTTTTATATGTCTGATGCTGAAGGTTTACAATTAAAGAGTGGTTTATTTAGTACTATAAAAGAATTAGCTATTGAAAAAAATAATGTGTTAATTAATGGCATTCCATTTGTTAATAACATTAAATAAATTAATTAATCACTTGATTAATTATTATATGATTTATAAAATGATCTAAAAAAAACGTGATATAAGATAAATTTATGTAACTTCATAAATTATATAACATACATTAAATTAATGTAAACATAAAATTTATAACATAAATTTTATGTTATGTAAATATGTAAATAATTTATAAATTAAGTTTTTTTTATTTCATTTTAATTATTTTATTTTATTATATTTTTATTATATTTTTATATATTATAATTATAAATATTTTATTATTTATATTATACTTCAAAAGGAGTCCAAAATATCAAAAAAATTAAAATAATTTATTATAATTTTCCTACATTTGATCCAATTAATGAATCAAATCTACCATCAACTTTTCTTTTATTTAAATTTTATATTCCTATTAAATTTTTAAACAGTTTTTCAATTAAAAATGAAAAAAATTCAAAAATTAACATCTGAACATATGTTAGATTCAGGATACTTTTACATTTTATTACGAAAAATTAATAAATAAATTAAAATTAAATATTCAAAAAAACAAAAAATAAAATCCTAGTCAAAGGTATTTCAGGAAGAACTACCAAATTAGAACAATTTATTTGTCTAAATTTCCAAATTAAATTTTTAAAATGAAAAATTAAAAAATTTATTTTCAAGATTTTAAAGAAAAATTTTTAATCTCAAATTGTATTCCTACTGATTTACTTTTTGGTAATGTAAAGATTTAATAAAATCTTTAATAATTAATTATTACATAATTAATTAATGTAATAAAATTACATAAATTTATGATTTACGTATATGAAAATTAATTATAAATTTATGTAAACTTTTCATAAAGGATAAATTATTATTTAAATAATTTTGGATAATAAATTTAATCTAAATAATTTATTTAAGTTAGTTAATTTAGTTTATTTAATTTAGTTATTTTATTTTAGTTAGTTAATTTGGTTTAGTTAGTTTAAAATACTTTAAAATTAATTTCGGAATAGTTTTAAATAGTTATAATTAGTTTAAATAGTTTATTAAAATAGTTTTGAATTTTAAATATATAAACATTAGTATTAATAATATTTATATAATAAATATCTAATAAATGAGCTTTTATTGAATTTAATTATTATTGTAAATAAGTTGAAAATTTATTGAATTAATTATTGTTTAGTTTTAGTTAATTATTATTTAATAAAATTATTAATAAATATTTTGTTTATAAATAAATAGTAATATATGTAAATTAGATAGAAATAATATATTATAATATAATCATAAAAAATTATAAATACATGTAAATTTCTATAATTAAATCAATGTATTAGTTATTGACTATCAAATAGTTAATAACGAGAAGAGATTTATTTTTAATTTAATAAAAGATTATTTATTAAAAAAAGGAATTTTTTTTATTACGTGTTTTTATATATATTTTGTGTATTTTGTTATTTGTAATCTGTTTCATATAAACTCTTTATAGGTAATCAATCTATTAGAAAATTCAAAATACATTATAATTATAAAAATAACACTTTATATTCTTATTTAAATTACAACTCATCAAATAATTATAAAAATTAATATATAAAAAATAAGGAAAATAATTTTTATTTAAACATGTTGAAAAGAAAAATTTTCAAAAATAAATTTTTTAAAAGAAAAATAAAAAATAAATTTTATTATAAAAATTATTCAAAAAATATCACCATAAAATATAAAAAACATAGACTTGCACATATGGGTACCCATCTCCCATATGGCCATACAGTTATTAATTAACTGTAAGGTGATGAGTTATTGGCATACTGTATCAGCTTCGCCGCTCTCAATCGTCGTTACACACTGCCCGGAGATGCATTCCTAACGTTCCTACATATATCTCTAATGACCACGAGCATCAGAACGGAACCATTAACTCCTCCCTAGTGGGTGAAATCATTGGCGATTGGAAATTTTACAATCATCAAGGTCTATGCTTCAATTCAAAGCGTAGTATCAGGGTTGGGTGAAATAATCATCTGAGGGAAAGCCTTATGGACATCACGTGTGGTCTCATGATATCCCAGGATAGAAACCTCATCCGATTATTTGGTGCCATTCCGAGGATTCGAACCCCGCCCTCTACAGTGACCTGTACTCCATAAAATATAAATTTAAAAAATTTTTCAAAATTTGGAAAAAATCCAAAGTTTAATAAATATAAAAATTCTTTTGATAAAAATTCTAAAATTTATATATGTAAAATATTTAAATAAATTTAAAAGTAAATTTTCTTTCAAAAAACTTAACAAAAATCATCAAGACTTATATAATAATAAAAACGAATATAGTTATAATTTTTTAATATATTGTTTCCTTTCAACGAAAGATAAAATTAATATTAAAAATAAGAATCCAAAAATAGAAGAAATTCCTCATCAATATCAAGATTTAACAATAATATTTAGCAAAAAAGAAGAAAATAAATTACCTCCTCACCGTTTAACCGACTGTAAGATTATTTTAGAAAAAGACGCTACACCTCCAATACGGCCTGATTTATCCATTAACTGAAGAATAATCACAAGTTCTAAAGGATTATATAAAAGAAAATTTAGAAATAGGATTTATTAGACCATTTGAATCACCTGCTGGATATCCTATCCTTTTCCAAAAGAAAAAAGATGGTTCTCTTAAGTTATGTATGGACTATAAAAAATTAAATGCAGTAACTATAAGAAATTCATATTCTCTCCTTCTATTAACAGATATAATAGAAAAAGCAAAGGGAGCAAAATACTTTACAAAAATGGATTTACGTTCTGCTTATAATTTAATAAGAATAAAAGAAGATGACAAATATAAAACTGCGTTTAGAACTAAATATGGTCATTATGAATATTTAGTTACGTCCTTTGGTTTAAAAAATGTGCCTGCCACTTTCCAATATTTTATTAATTCTATTTATTAGACCATACTTGGAAAATTTTGATCTTATATCTTGATGATATTTTAATTTATTCCAAAGATTTGGAGGAGCTTCATAATCAAGTCAGAAATGTCCATCAAACTATAATTAATAATAATTTATATTTAAAATTAGAAAGATGGTGAATTTGACCTGAATAAAGTTGAATTTTTAGGATACATTTTATCTGGTGATGGTGTATCTACTGACCCAAAGAAAATTAAATCAATAAAAGAGTGGCCAAGGCCAGAAAATTTAAAAGATGTTCAAAGATTTATTAGCCTATGCAACTACTATTGAAGATTTGTTAAAGAATTTGCAAAAATTGCAAAACTTTTATATAATTTAACAAGGAATAATAGTAAATTTTTATGGAGAAATGAATGCAAAAATGCTTTTAAGAAATTAAAGTAAAAATTAATTACTTCTTCAATTCTACTTCATTCTGATATTACAAAATCTTTTATAATAGAATATGATGCAAGTAATTATGCTATTGATGCTGTTCTATCTCAAAAGGATAAAAAAATAATTTACATCCAGTAGCATATTATTCTAGAAGTTTATTAAACGCCGAAATTAATTATACAGTTACTAATAAAGAACTACTCGTTATAAGGGATGCCTTTATTGCTTGGAGACATCTACTAAATACCAAATTACTGTCTATACGGATAATAGAACTTAATATACATATTAGTAGGAAAGGTTTTAAATCAAAGACAACACAAATAGTACCTTTTCTTCTAAAAATATAATTTTATAATAAAATATCGGCAAGGAAACAAAAATGGAAAACCTCATAGTCTATCTAGAAGACCTGATTATATTAAAAACAACACAGAGGAGAAACCTGAAAATATTTTAGACGTTAAAACATTAAAAAATTCCATGTTTTGTTAGTATTATTAATGACATTTTAGAATGAATTATTGATGCTACCAAGTCTGACGCTATAGATGAGGATATTCGACTTTACTTTAGTCCTCAAAATATAAAAAATGATATGTCTTATAAGCCCTTTAGAAAAATGGAAAAGTTTAAAATAAAGGACAATTTTATATTTTATTATAATCAAGTATATATTCCTGAAGTTCTCCAATTAGAAATATTAACAAAATATCATAAAAAACCCGCTTCCGGTCATTTAAAAAGAACTTTAGAGTTAATAGTTAATAACAAGGAACTTTTGGTGGCCTAAAATAAAAGAAGATGTAACCAAATATGTAAACTCTTGTCAATCCTTTGCAAGAAACAAAATAAATAGGCACAGAAAATATGGTCTTCTGCAATCTTTGGATACTCCAGAAAGACCTTGGAAATCTATTGAAATCAACTGTTTATGAGGTCTTCCCGAATCTAAAGGATATACAGTAATAATGGTAGTTGTCGATCATTTTTCTAAAATGATCCACTTAATTCCCTTCAAATATTTACCTTATGCAAAACAAATTAAGGCTTTTATAAATTATATCTTTAAACTACATGGTTTACCTCAAGATATTTATACAGACAGAGGATCACAATTTATAAGTGCTTTTGGAATGAATTTATGCATTTATTAAAAATTAAAAATCATATAGCTACAAAAGATCATCATGAAACCGTCAAACAAGTTGAAAGATGTAATTCTTTTATTGAACAATATCTTAGAGCTTATTCAAGAGCTTATTATTATGATGATTGGGTTGATTGGATCTACCTTGCTGAATTTGCATATAATAATTCTGTTAATGAATCTACTTTTAACGATTTTAGTGATGTTGCTCACTAGGTCTTTGTAGATGAAGTAAATATATAAATTGAAAAAATAATAAAATTATATATATTATGGTTTTATATTATATTTTATTTATTTATTATTCACGTTAAACAATATTGACTCGAAGAGTCAAAATAAAAGAATAATACATGATATTTATATTCGAAGATAAAAATTATTCTATTACATGATTGATTGATTATAAATGGATAAATATTAAATAATTAAATAAAATTAATTAAATGAATGATTATTAATATTTTAAATAAATATAATTAAATGAATAAATTAATTAAGAATTAATTAAATTATTTTATCAAAAAGGTAAAAGGTAAAATTCAAACTTGTGTCATCCACTATGGTAACTCAAGGTAGGTACAATTGAGTAACTTCAGCCAAGTTATAACAATACTGACATCGTTACACTACTAAGGAAATTCCTTTCTTTATAAATTATGAGTTCTATCCTTTCATGGACGAATTCTTTTTATTACTTAAAATAGATACCAATATTAAATATATAAAAAATGTAAAATACTAGTTTTAATCATATAAAAGACGTATTATTACGTTCCAAAGAATTATATAAAAGGCATGCTGATAAGAAAAGATTAGAACCTCCTGTTTTTAAAGAAGGTGACTTTGTATGGGTTCAAACTCCTCCTTCTCTCAACATCGAAGATAATTCTAAATTATCATCTTGTAAGTACGGACCTCATAAAGTACTTGAATGTAATAAATCCGTCAATTAAAACAGAATATAACAATAAAAACACTACCATTTAAACAAATAAAATAAGTAATTCTTTTATTAATAAATTCTTTTATTAATTATAAATTTCTCTTATGTTATTAACTGTAAAATAGTTAATAACTAATACATCGATTTAATTGAGAAAAATTACATGTATTTATATTTTTTCTTATTACATTATTAATATATGATGTTATTTAATAATATATATGAAGCTATTTATCTATAAACAAAAGATTTTTAAATTAATAATTTTTTATTTATTAATTTACTAAAACTAAAATTAATTTTTTAAATTATTTATTTTATTTATTATTTTAATACTTATAATAATTTTAATTATATATTTAATTTTGAAAAACTATTAATATTAATATTAACTATTTAAGATTATTCCTAAATTAATATTTAACTATTTATAACTAAACTAAACTAGCTAAACTAATTAAAAAATATTTTCAATTTAAAAAAATAATTAAATTTTATTTCAATAAATTTTATATTAAAAAATTTCATATACATTATGTCAAAAAAACACAAATTAAGGGACATACAAAAATAAAAATAAGATACGAAATTTATTTAATAGAAATGATAATTTTTTACTTTAGTAATGTTTTATTAAAATATTTTAATTCAGAGATTTTTTTTACTATATTAATTTTGTTAAAGTTATATATTTACATTCTATTTTTTTTATGCTTTTTATATTGGTATAGTAAATAAGTAATTGGTCCATATTTATATTAAAATTATATTTAGCATTAGTTTAAATTACTCATTATTTTGACAGTCCCCCAAAAATCTAGCTTCAAAAAAAAACTTATAATAAACAAAATGAAGATAGATTTTGATATAGTTTAATTTATTTTTGTTAATAATATATTTTTAAATTTGTTCATCAGAGTATTATTTAAATATTTTATGAAGCCATCAGCAAGATTATCTTTCGATTTTATATATTCTAGTTTTATGATTTTTTTATTAACTAAATCCCGAATGTGGTGGTATCTTATGTCAATATGTTTGGATCTTGGGTTTATTGACTGGTTCTCGCTGTTGTAAATCGTTGCCTTATTATCTACAAAAATTATTATTTCTTTGATGTTGAAGTTTAATTCATTTAATAAATTTTTATACCATTATGAATGTTTTGCACATTCAATTAAACTGTAATATTCGGCTTCCGCAGTTGAGGTAGTTACGCAGTGTTGTAGTTCGGAATACCAACTTGTTGGAGTATTTCCCATTTGCATAAGAAATCCGGAGGTTGATTTTCTTGTATCTGAATCCCCAGCAAAGTCAGCATCTATGTATATTTTTAATTTTATTCCTTTTTCTATTTTGATTCCATAATCCTTTGTTTACTTGAGATATCTAAAAATTTTTAATACGTTAGTCCAATCTTATAAACTTTTATCTGTTGATTTTCTTAAGGCTCTACTCACGGCAAACAATATATCAGGGCGAGTACAGATAGCTAAATATAACAAGCTCCCGACGGCACTTCTGTATTTTGTTACATTAAATTTTTGTGATCGTAAATTTGAATTTATCACTGGTATAAGATTTTTTGAAGGTGTTAAATCATTAATGTTGAATTTATTAAATATATCATTTATATATCTTGTTTGGTGTAAAACGTATCCATTAATTGTTTTTGTGAACTTTATTCCAATTACGAATTCAACAGCACCAATATCTTTTATATTGAACTTCTGTATGGATTGATTTACTTTGTTTATTTCTTGATTTGTTCCAGCGATAAGAATGTCATCAACATATACTGAGAGAATACAAACTATTTCTTTCTTGTTGTTTAATTTAATGTAAACGCACGATTCACTATTTATCCTATTAAAACCTATTTTTATTAATTCTATATTAATTAAAGTTTAAAACAAAATAAATTAATAATTTATTTTGTGAAAATTAAGTTTTAAAATTTAATCATGACTCTTTTTAACATTGTTTTCAAATCGAAAATAAATAAAGACTTTACTTATAATATTAAAATAATAAATAGATAATAAATATACTTAATTTTAATTATTTAGTATTTAGTTTAATTAATTATTATATTTTTCTAAATTTAGCTATACTTTATATATTTATTATTTAATAAAATTCATTAGGATAATTTTATATTAAAATATATGAAATTTAAATAAAATAATATATTATAAATGTATATAGGAAAAGTATAAATAGAAGATATTTTTCACATTTTTTTTTTGGTGTAATTGTTATTAACTAATAATAAATATATAACATTAAGAAAAAATATTTTTTATAAAAAATTTTAATAAAATAAATTCTTATCGTATTGTTATTGTAATCTATTTTGGTGTTCTCTTTTTATACCCGTAGAGAGCTTTGTGAAGTTCCCAAAAATACTTACTGTGAGATGGATGGCCTTCAGGTTGTCTTATCTAATTGATTTAATATTTACATTTAATGAATTGAAAATTTTATTGTACCATACAATGAATTTATTAAAAACTTCATTCTTATTTTCAGTGAAGATGACCCAACCATATCTTGAATAGTCATCTAAAATTGTAAGAAAATATTTGTTATTGTTAATTGAAGGAGTTACAGGCCCTACAAGATCTAAATGAATTAAATCTAATATATTTTTAGTCTTATTTTGAGAGAGTTTATATGGTTTATTTTTTAATTTTAAGTTGACGCATACTGGACATTTTCGTTTAAAGTTGGTATTGTTCAATTTGTTTTTAATTTTTGAAATATCGTAATGGCCTAAGCGTCTATGCCAAAGGTCCATTATTTGTTGATTATTTGAATTTAAATAATTTATTTCTTTGTTTTTTGTTGAGTATAAACTAGTTTGATGAATTAAGGTAACAATCTGATATGTGTTTTAATCATTGGATGCTGCTTTATAAATTCTATTCCTTTTGTTATCATATATTAACGCTTGTGGTTTATTATTGAAATTATTGAAAATAACATTGTAATTTTGAGATATCAATTGATTGATGGAAATTAAATTTCTTTTAATATATCTTGAGTAATAAACATTTTTTAAAGTGAATTTATAATTGTTTATGTATCCTTGGAAATCCCCTGAAATTTCAGATAAGACCTTTTTACCATTTGCTAGCAAAAGTTTCGTCTTACATTTCTTATATTTATGAGGTGATTTTTGTCGTTAGTAGTACTGATTGACTCACCGGAGTCTAAAATCCAAGTTATAAAGTTATTTTTATTGTTATTTTTATTGTTATTGTTATAGTTTATATTATTTGCCACTTCTAAACAGTTGATTTCAATTGCGTTATCGGAATTGTAATCTTTAGAAAAATCCTTCGAATAATTATCTTCATAACTATTGGATTTACTAAGTGAATATATATGTTTATCATTAATTTTATTTTTAATATGTTTTTTATTAAATTTTCTTTGAGTTTAATGGATTTATTTTTATGATTTCGTTTAAAAAATTTATTTCTTTTATATTTGATACATTCCTTTTTGTAGTGACCATATTTTCCACAGAGAAAACATCTTCCATTCTTTCTTCTGTTACATGGTTGAGATTTTCCGAATAATTAAAGGAAATGCCTTTGTTGGAAAAAATATTTTCATGTTCGGGAATGTTAATAATTTGATTTCTAGAATTGCTTCTATTGTTGTTTCTACTCATCTTTAATTAAAATAATTTCTTATTATTATTCTAAATTAATTTTACTTTATTTTTTGTATTATTTTATTTTATTTTTAATTTATATTTTTATCTCTTTATATATTTTAATTCAGTTTGATATTTTAATATAATATATTAAATGATATAAATAGAAACTTATAACTATTGGTTTTATTTTTTATTTAGTAACAATATATTATTAATAATCGTGTGATCATTAATGAGTAATGTTTACTTAATTTAATTTACAAACATTAATCTATTTTTTTTTAAATATTAAAAAAATATTGGTATGATTGTTTCCTTGATCATTATTGGGACCAATCATTTAGTTTTCATTATTAAATAATATAAATGTGACTTTATTACTATTATATTTTTATTAGAAATAAATTATTTTGTTTAATATTTATTACAAATGTGACTGTATGATTTTGTTATTATTGTTTCCTTTAATTAAAAATAAATTATTTTATTAATATTTAATCATGAGGTGAATTGTTTATAATAACAGTTTTTCTAAATTTATATACTATTGTCTTCTATAATTTATTAAAAAATTTCTATTTTAAATATATATTGTACAATAAAAAATATTATTTTAAATCCATAATTTGCAAAAAATGGTGTTTGATTAATTGATTGCTGTATAGAGTTATTATATGAGAACTCAGCAAATGGTAAAAGATCAGCCCAATTGTTTTGTCTTTCGTTGATGAAGCAACGGAGATATTGTTCCAATATCGCGTTCACCCTCTCCGTTTGACCATCTGTTTGAGGATGATTAGCAGTAGAAAGAGAATGTTCAATGTCATATAGGCTACATAATCTGTTCCAAAACGCAGAAGTAAACTGAGAACCTCTGTCAGAAATAATAGATTCCGGTAAGCCATGCAAACGAAAAATAGTAGAAAGAATAGCATCAGCGGCAATGGCAGCAGTTGGAAGACAGCGAAAGGGAATAAAATGTGCCATATTAGTTAAACGATCTTCAACAACCATAATACAAGTAAGATCTTTAGACTTTGGCAGATCAACAATAAAATCCATAGATAATTCAGACCACGGTTTATTCGGTGTAGAAAGGGGTGAAAGTAGACGGTATGGTTTATAACGGGGACCTTGTTTTTACAACAAATTTCACAAGACCTAACAAATCTAGAAACATCATTGAATAATTTTGGCCACCAAAAATTACGGGAAATAAGTTCGGACGACTTTTTAATACCAAAGTGACCAGCAGAAACTGAATCATGATGGAGTTCAAGAATCCTTGTTCTTAATGATTCAGGAACATAAATCAAATTATCAAAAAGTAGAAATCCTTCCTCATCAATTTTTACTTTATTTATATTATTGATAGGAGGCGAAGATGAGGAATTGTTGCTTAAATAAGTTTTAATTTTACAAAATAATTCATCCGAATTTAATGAAGACAATATATAATTAATGAGAGAATCACTAGATTTTTTACTAATTGTTAAACAACATTTTGACACAGTTCGTAAATTGGCGAATAAATGATCACTTCTTCTTGAGAGTAAATCAGGTTTACCAGACTTCTTTCCAGCACGATAAATAAGCTTAAAATCAAATCTAGATAAAAATTCGTACCAACGAATTTGTCGTTGAGAGAGCATTTCTGATTTTCTAGGGAAAGTGTATGTAAAATAAACTAATAGCTTAGGTCGGAGTGGACAGACTATTATTTATTTTACACAGTTTTATTATATTAACACTATAACTAAAACACTAAAATTAAAAACTAATTTAATTTTTTGTTTTATAAAAATTCCTTTATTAATATTTCTTATTTATTAAATTTAACTATACTATAAATCAACAATCACTTAACTGGGTACCGTAAGGTCCTTTACCGGAATGCCTACTAGCAGTTAAGATTTTTAAGATAAAATTTAAAATAAAATTTGTTTTATAAAAAATAACTATTCTAATAATAGTTATAACACTAATTAATAAAATATAAAAGCTATATTATCTATACTATACTATACTATACTTTTCTATACTCTACTATACTATTTTCCACTATTTTCCAACTTTCGTTCAATAGTTGAAAATTAACTCCTTTTATACTTTTTGAAAATTAAAATTTAAATTGAATAAATTGTAATAAACTAACTAAAATATTATAAAACTATTACTAATAACTAATTCTGTATTTTTAATTAATAATAAAAATTAATAATATAATTTCCAAGTTAAGAGACGTTATCTAATATAGATTTTTTAATTAATAATTTAGGGTTATAATTAAATAATTAAATTATTTTTTATATTTAAAATATCTTTAAAGTCCAATATCTCGTTATCTAGTTATCCAATAAGGTTGATTTTAACATATGTTGTAGTTCTCGTCCGTAGCTTCCTAATTAATATAATTTTAGTGTGAATATCAATATAATATTTCCATTATTTGTTGAGTTGTCGTTGTTTTTCTTCAAGTTATTTTTATTAAATTCTTAAAGGTTAAAATAAATTAAATTATCTTTAATAAATAAGTCCAAACCCTTTGGTTTCTGATTTTTTAATTTTCTAATAATTATTTTTATAATTAAAATCGAATTAAAATAATTTTTGTCAATAACTAAATTAAATTTCAATTGATCTAATAGTGAATTTTAACCTTGAATCCACTTATATTCGTGACATTTTTATTGTTTTAGTTAGAAGTAAACTTACCTTTTACAATATTGTAAAATATTTAATAATTTGAATACGTATTTAAATGTAATATAATGTAAATTATTGTGGATAAAAATGTTTTCCAAATTATTAATTTAAATAATTTTCTCAAAAATTTATGACTAAATTATTTACGTAACAATTACTCAGTTTGAATCACGAAACTTCATAAATTAAAAAATAATTAGTGATTAATTAGTTAAATTAAAATAATTAAAGGAATATTGCCTTTTCCGTTTGTTTACAAAAACTTGTCGTTTTGTTTACTTGTCTTTTAAATTATAGAAATTCTAAAAATAAAAATAGCAAGTTGTGGTTTAGTAAATTGGTTTTCACAACTTGGCAAAATTTAAATTAAATATATGGATAGAATATATTTAATCATATAATTAATGAATTAAACTCTAAATTTTCTTCATAGAAAATTTTAGAAAAATTAGATAGTTTTAAATAGGATTTATATCAAAATAATTCATAACATTTCATGTAATTTATTATATAATGTAATTGATAATATAAAATAATATGTTTATGTAATTTATTAAAATTTATTTTGATTTAAAACTTTATTTTGAAAAAGTATAAAAAGAGTTAATTTTTCAACTATTGAACGATAGTTGGAAAATCGTATAGAATAGGAAAATCGTATAGTAATAGGAAAATTTAAATTTTATTATTAGTTTCGTAACTTTTACTAGAATAGTTATTTTCTTATAAAACAATTATATTATAGTTTGTAAAACCTTAACTGCTAGTGGGAACTCCGGAAAGGACCCTGCGTTACCCAGTTAAGTGGTTGTTGAAAATTAGTTAATAAAAAAGATAATTAAATAAAAGAAATTAAAAAAAAATAATAATTAATTAATTAATAGAGGTTTAGGATATAGTGTTATTAGTGTAGTAAAGTTAGTTTAGAATAGCCACAAACCTAGACTTGATAAGTATTTTATTTTACATTACCATGTATCTGTTACACCCAACAAAAGGAGGGTTGGCGCAACGGTAGCGCGTCCGCCTCCAGAGCGGAAGGTTGGGTGTTTGAATCACTCACTCTCCAAATTTTTATTTTTCAATTTTTTTTTTTTTTTTTTTATTTCATCTGGTCACCTTGCTGATAAGGATAATAATAAGGATTTTTTTTAACTTTTTATTTTTAATCATGTTCTATACTCCCCTCTCTCTCTCTATCCTCAATTAAAAAAAAAAAGTTTATGTATATATATATATAGTACCATGGCATTGTGTTTGCTTTTAAATTTTTTTTTAAATTTGATTTTTTTATTGAAGAATATAGCCCATAAGCCATGGGATATACATGCTCAAAGGAAAAAAAAAAAAAAAAAATAGGGGAAGTCATTAATACAATTATTTAATTTCTAAAATGTATTGACAATCGAAAGAAAAAAAAGATAATTTTTTTTCTTTTGTTTAAAAGGGACAAAGGTCAAGAATATAGTAATAAAATAATAAATATACGTATAAGTATTAAATTATAAGAAAATATATATATAAAAACCTATAATAATAATAAAAAAAGTTGAAAAAAAAATAAAAAAAAAATTTAAATTAAAAAAAGAAAGTAGAGAGGCGTTCCGGATTTGAACCGAAGACCTATTGATCTGCAGTTAATTGCTCTACCGCTGAGCTAACACCCCTATTAATAATGAAGCGTCAGCTGCAGGGTTTGAACCTGCGCGGGCAGAGCCCACCAGATTTCAAGTCTGACTCCTTAACCACTCGGACAAACTGACAACTTCTTTAATTTGATAAATAACAAAATTATTAAATTAAAATAAATAATAAAAAAACAAATTCATGTTATTAAAGTTTTCTAGCTTAACCCAAAAATTAATCCATTCTAAAAAAAATTAAATCCATATTTAAGAAAAATTAATTAAATAAAGATAATTAAAATAAAATAATAAATTAATTAATCATTAATAATTTTAATTAAAAACTAAAATAAATTAATAAATAATATTTTTCTAAAACAACAAATAAACAAAATAATAAACATATTTAATAAATTATAAACAACAAATAAACAAACTTATAAACAACGCAAAATTAAAATTAAATAGTTAAATAATTTTTTAAGTTACTTTTATTTAAAATAATGATTATTTTATTTATTTTATAACTCAACTTTTATAAACAAATTGTAATTAAAATAACATTTTAAAACTCATCTTTATAAACATTTTAATTGTAAATATTGTTTAATTTAATAATAAATTATTCTTTATTTCTCTTTTATTAATTTTATTATTTTTAATGTAAATAGTTTAAAATCAAAGAAAAATATAAAAACATGTAAATATTTCTTATAAATTATTCTTTATTATTAATTAGTTAATAAATTATTATAAATATTTTATTAGTTTTAATAATCAAAAAGTATGATTATTAATTATTTAATAAATTATTATAGATATTTTATTAGTTTTTAATAATCAATTTTTTTATGATTATTAATTAGTTAATAAATTATTATAAATATTTTATTAGTTATTAATAATCAATTTTATTATTAAAATTTAAAATAAATTAGTATAAATAATAAATATTTCATTTTATTATTTTATTAGTTTTAACAATTATTATATTATTAATTTAAACAAAATTAATTATTAAATAAATAAAGATTAATATTAAAATAAAAATAAATTTTTTTTTTAATAAAACATTTTTGTGTTTAATAATAAAACATATTTATTTTTTTAAATTCCTTAAATCAATTTTTATTCAGTATTTATCCTTTTATTCACTTCTGCAAAATTTAATTTTTGTAGATTAAGAATATTAGGTATAAATCAAATTTATTGTTACGGAACTAGAAAAAATACAATAAACTAATGATTTCAATTATACAATTCGAAATTATAATTAAATTTAATAACTTTATATGTTAATTAATTTAAACTATTTTTATAATTTCATAATTTTATTTTTAATTTAAAATAATTATATAAATTATTTTATAAAATTGATTAATGACTAATTATTAAATAATTATTATTTTATTAAATTGATTAATGACTAATTATTAAATAATTGTTATTTTATTAAATTGATTAATGACTAATTATTAAATAATTATTATTTTATTAAATTGATTAATGACTAATTATTAAATAATTATTATTTTATATTAATTAAATTGTTTTATTATTATATTTAATTATTATTTATATTAAAATGTTTTAAGAATTATATTATCGAAAATATTATCAATAATTTTATTGTTAAATTTATTAATTTTATCATTATTAATATTTTGTCATTAAAAATAATATTATATTAGTATTAATATTTTTATTATTAAAATAACTTTTAAAAAATATTATTTAAAATCACATGTAATAATTATTCTAATAAGAATTAAAATAATTATAAAATTCATGTAGTAAAAAAATATATAAAAGAAAAAGAAAATACTTAATAAAAAATTTAAGAGTTAATAAAGATAAAAAAGAAAATTTAATTATTAAGAATATATTATTTTTGAAAATAAAAATTTAAATTATTCGAAATCCTGCAACATTATGTAAGAAATCATAATTATTCAATAATGAATAATTAATATTTCTTATAATTATGTCAAAGTTTTGTGATAATTTGGTCTTAACGATTAGGTCAAGATGCCAAATTATAGTAATTTATTAATATATAACTTAAATTTACTCTTATTTAAAACATATTGTTATTAGTAAATTTTATGAATAAGTTTTTTTATTTAAAATAAAAATTTTATTTAATCTTAATAATATTTTATTACATTAGTATTTTATATAATTATTACTATAATTTAAATTACAATAATCCTACAAAGGATTAATCAAAAGATTTAAACATGTATTTATATAAAATAATTAATTATTAAAATATTAATTATTAATATGAATATGTAAATAATATTAATATAAGTTTGATATTGATAATATAAAGTTAGATAATAATAAAAATATTTAATATAAATAAAATATAAGAATCAAATATTGCTAAATATTATAATTTATAATTAAAATATAATATGTAGAAATTAATTTAATGACAGTCACGTGTTTACATTATTTAATATATTAATTATATATTAATTTCAATATGTTAATAATATTTAGTCAATTAGTTGGCCTAGACTATTTCCTAAATATTTTAATAATAATTATTATATTATTAATTATTAATATTGAAATTCAAATAACTGAATTATTGAAATTGAAATTGAAATTCAGTTATTATCTTAACAAATTAATGAAAAATCATTAATAATTTATAATTATTTATAAAATAATAATTATTTTTAAATAATTATTTATTTAAATAATAATTAATATATTCATTGATTTTAACTTATAAATTTATTTAATAGTTATATTTTCATATATTGATTTAAATTTATTTATATATTATAATTTTATACATTTATATAAATAATATAAAATTTATTTACTTATTATTATTATTCATTTAAATAGAATTTTTACAAAAAATTATGTAAATTTGTATTTAATATTTTACCATAAAAATATTAGTTATTATAATTAAAATGAATTATGTATTTTATAATGTATTATAAACTATAAATGTATCTAATCTATCATATTATCTAATCTTTATTTTTTAAATAAAAAAAAAAAAAAAAAAAAAAAATCTTTTTTTTTATTAATTCCTATCCTATCAATATTTAATATTTTATAATTAATTAGAAAATCGGTAATTAATGTTTTTCCTAACAAATAGGTTTTCTTTAATTATACGATGATCAATATGATTAGAATATTGATCGAAAAACTATTTAGGTTTTTCTTCTAATCTTTTCCTAAATAGATTTTTTGTTAAGATTAGAAAATAAATTTATTTAACAGATTAATTTTTTAAAAAAAAATATAAATAGGACTCTTGAATTTTCTTTGAGAAATCAAGAGTTATTATTTTAAGAAAATATAATAAATAATAACAAATAAAATAAATTTTTTATTTATATATCAAAAAAACTGTTATTAATCATAAAAGGTTTTTTTTTTAAAGAATATTTTCAACTACTATTCTGTCGTTGCTTGGTTATTGTTTGTTATATTTACTTATAATAAACTCTGTATAATTAAGTATAATTTTTATTTTTTTTAATTTTATTTTCTCAATTTTAATATTACGTAAAAATAATATTAAAATTGTAGATAATAGTTATATTAATTAATTCTAGTTTTAGTATAGCTATTACAATGTAACAGATACATGGTAACTTCAAGCCTATCCAATGATAGTTCTTTGGTTACGTAACGTATCTCTAAACAGCTAGCAATTTCGGCTAATCAAATAAAATCTTTTGTTATTTTCGTACATTAAATTTTATTATTATATAATTAATTATATAGTTAAATACTTATTTAAATATATTTTATTTAGTGATTAGTAAACTAAGTTAAATTAAATTATTTACCAATCATAATATTATTGACATGTATAAATAATAATTGAACTTGTAACTGTAACGCATTAGCGTTACTATTAACGTAAATTGTTATTATAAATATTAATATTAATAAATAAAATATAATTATTAAATAAAATATATTACTCAGTGTAAGCCCAGTAACTGATAACAAATAGAGTTATAAAGTCCTGCGCTATATTCTAGTGTAATTAAGAAGTAATAGTTATAGAATTAATTAATTTAGTGTTTATTATTAACAAATCGAATAGAGAGGTGTTAAGTTATCTTAGCCTTTAGATTTAGTTATTATTCGTTATTTTAGTTAATAATAAACGTACCCTTTACAATAGTAACGCTTTATAACTAAATAGCCGATAATAATTAAATAAAAATTTAAACGATAAGTAATAATTTAATAGATAGAGTAGTTAGTTTTATAAAATAAAAATTAATACTTCAATAATAAAATAATAAATCATAGTTTATTTATTTTCTTTGTTTACCTTTAATTGTATAACTTAGAAAATTTTTGATACAAAATTTTACGCCACAATACGTAGCGGAAGAAGCCACGAAAGTTTTAGTTCAAAAAAAAAAAAAAAAAAAAAAAAAAAAAAAAATTTCGGCTTCAAAATAAAATTTTGATCAAAAATTTAAAAATTTAAATTTTTTAAAATTTCGCATATCCGAAATTTAATTTATTAATAATTTAATTATAAATCATTATTTAAATTAAAAATTTCAAATTTTTGGTAGTACCGATTTTTAATTAATAAAAATTTCGTACTTTACCAAATAAAATTCGCTTTTGCTTGATAGGTAGTCATTTTTTATACAAATTTATATTTGTAGTGACTCGGGAAGCGAAAGAAAAATTTTTAAAATAATTATTTATTTAAATTATTAATTTTTATACATTTAATTTTGAAAAGAAAAAAAATTTATTTTTTTATTTTTTTTATTTTTATTTATTTTATATTATTATTTTAAAAAAAAAAATTTAAGTGGACGATTATATCAACTAAATAAATTTAAGTAAGTGAATAAATTATAATCTTTTAGATAAATTATTAAGAAAAGTAAATGGATAAAAAGAATAAGAGTAATAAGGCGCCCGAAAACACAAGAAAAACCACAAGGAGTGGTTCTCTGAAGAGTTCGGTGGGCAGCGTGACTGCAGAGAGTAGCCCTACGCCTGTAGATGCACCTCCATCTCGACGCCAAAATACAGGAGACAAGAAAATGACCACTACTCCTGAGAAACCAGCTGTTTCTAAACCTAAACCAGCTGTGGCGCCTGAGAAGAGTCAACCCGAGGCTAGTAAACCTGAAGCCAGTAAGCCAGGGACTAACCAGGGAGAAAGTTCAAGCAAAAATGTTAATGCTGGAGCAATGGACTTTGCTGCTTTGCTGAGTAAGCAGATGGAGGATTTTAAGAACATGATAATAAGCACTCAGCAACAGACGGCTGCGATGATAGAACAGATGCAAAACCAAAGTGAAATGAGATTCGCTAAAATTGAAGCTGAACTAAGCAACTTTATCCCCGCTGTGAACCAATGATTTGGAGAGGTTGAGAGGCGTGTGGAAGAAGAGGAGTCTAGTAGCCAAGCTAGTGTGCTAGAGCTTCAAAAGGTACAAGCGTATCTAAGTCAGCAACTCGCTGAAAGTAAAGATAAAGAGGCCGCTGTTAAGGAAGAAATCAAAAAGATTGAAACCTATCTGGATGCGGACTAGATAAAAGGAAAACAAATACAACAAGACCTAGAGGATAAGGGTCAAAAATTGTACAAGATTGAGGAATTCTTGGATGCGAACCAAGAAAGGGATAAGGTACACTTGAATGAGCTCGAAGAAAAAATCGAGAAGCTAATGGCCATTAACCAAGTACACCAACAGGAGATCGAACGACTGGGTAGGCTGGCTTTGGACGCTCAGAATAAGGAGCAGGCATCGACGAGCAAACCTTTCCCACTACATATAGATACTAAAGAAGCAAAATACGGTAGTTATCACCACCTCACACCGCCTATAATGACCAGAAGTGCGATGGAAGATGTGGTTATGACCGACGCGTACCCCGTGGAGTACGAACGAGACATCCCAATGTTCAATGGTGAAACTGGGGATGTAGAATCATTTATTGACAGGTTAAAAAGGTACTTTGGTAGACACCAGAAGTATTACCAAAGCGAGCCCACGGCTATGTTGTACTTTATTGAGGACCACTTACAAGGAACTGCTAAGAAAAGGTACCAAATGGACGAAGTATTCAAACAACGAGATGACCCACAACCTCAAAGGTTGATGAATAGATTGCTGAAGGAATTTAAAAGCGAAAGAACGTTGGAAGAAATTAAAACAGCAATGCTTAAACTTAGGCACGATTGGGGTAAAGCCTATAAATACCTATCAGAATTCAATAGGTTAAGTAGAATACTTCAGCTAACAGATGAAAACAAAAGACTACTACTCGTACAACAAGTTAGACCATCGGTTCGAGAAGCCTTTTATGATCTACCTGCAGAAAAGCAAACCTTAGAAGATTACGTGACTTGCCTAAGGAGATGCGATACATTCCCCGCGGATTACAAAGACGATTACCTAGAAAGATACGAATACAACCGCGAGAGGAAGATAGCCATCATGGCCCTACTTGGAATGATGGACCCGCGAAGACCCTCCAAGGATATTGAAGCCAAAAGAAGGAGGAACAGCGATAATCGCCGAGGCGATAAAAGAGATTTCAGTAGGAAAGAGCCTACTAAGCAAAACAATTATGATAAAAACAAGAAAGATGGATATAACCACAATAGTGGTAAGGATTTCGGTACGAGACCAAGCGAAAAACAAAACTATTACAAGGACTCACGTACCAGCAGTAATAATCCAATTCCCAAGACAGCACTTCTGATGCAAGATGGGTCTGTGTGCGAAGAATTTGTGCCAGAGGCCAAGATAAGTAATCTTCGTACCAAAGAGGGGCTCCAAAATTTAAATGTGCTGTACGATACTGGATCACAGATCAACATGATCCATCCGCAGTTAGCTAAGGAGATGGGACTCAAGACAGAAGACCGTCCCCTAACGTTCACTACTGCCGCTGGTAAAGTGCTTATACCACAGGTTACGGAAGAGTTCAAGATTAAGATTAAGCTGGTCGAAGAGCGTACTGGTAAAGTCAAATGGTATGACTTTAACACGAGATGTAGTCTAGCCGAGGCTATGCCGAGGACAATCATTCTGGGATCAAGGTTCATGGATAGACACTTAATCTATAGAAAAATTGACGTCCATGATCAACAGCCTAAGGTATATAAAATAGATGGTGAAAGACCAGGGCTACCAGATGTAGACTCACCAGAAGAGTGTGCAAGTGAAAGTATCTACATGGTGCAACTCCCAGAAGAAAGAGAAGAAGCTGTGCAAAAGGAGATTCAACCTACAGCGAGAATTACCAAAATTATAAATCAGGTTATTGATAACCAGAAGTTGAAGGACACGGTGTATGAATTAACGAGGCAATATTACCATGATAGAGGAATCGAGTATACGATGGATTACTACGATTACTTAGTGAATTACGACAGATGGGCAGATTGGTTCAAGGTACAGAAGACTAAAAATCTAAAGGAGAGTGAAATTAATAAAAACCCTACGGAAAGTAGTGCACAAAAAGATAGCCAGACAAGAGATCATCTAGCCATGATCACGCAAGGGGATTCGGTAGCGGAAACAATCAGGAAAGTGGGACTTGAGAAGCTATTGTCAATAGGCGAAATTATAGATAAGTATTATGGAGACTTAACGGAAGCTTTCAATGAAGAAATCGCTGAGACATTATCAGAGCACAGGCCGTATGATTGTAAAATAGAACTAGAGCCTGATGCACCACTTTATAAAGGAGCTATTTACCCAACGAGTCCTAGAGAAGAGAAAGCACTTAAAGAATATATTGATGAGAATTTAGCTAAGGGTTTTATAAGAAGGTCAGAATCTCCGGCAGGTTACCCTGTATTGTTCGTGCCGAAGAAATCAGGTGAGCTACGACTTTGCATGGATTATCGCAAACTGAACCAATGGACCAAATGTAACGCCTATCCAATTCCAAGAATTAGTGTAGTGTTCGAAGCTATGAAAGGAGCGGTCGTGTTCTCCAAGTTCGATCTAAAATCTGCCTATAACTTGGTACGAATTCGAGAAGGTGTTGAGTATAAGACAGCCTTCAACACCAAGTTTGGACACTTTGAGCATTTGGTAATGCCTTTTGGGCTAACCAATGCGCCAGCAGTGTTCCAAAGCTTCGTGAATGATGTCTTCAGCGAGGATATCGGGAAGTACTGTCAAGTCTACCTAGATGACATCGTCGTATATTCCAAAACTTTGGAGGAACATGTAGAGCATGTTCGAACGATTTTAAAGAAGTTGATACAACATAAACTCGTAGCTAAGATGTCCAAATGTGAGCTACATAAGTTAAAGATTTCATTTTTAGGCCATGTGGTCAGCAAGGATGGTGTAGAGACTGACCCAGAATAGATTAAGGCTGTGGCAGAATGGCCACAACCAGAAAATATCAAGCAGATGCAAAGCTTCTTAGGCTTTTGCAATTATTACAGGAATTTTATTAAGAATTTCTCTGAAATAGCCAAACCGCTATTCAAAATGACCTCAAAGAAAGAAAAATTTGAATGGAATGAAGAAGGATTGGCCGCGTTTCACAAATTAAAGGAAATGCTTACCTCTCTGCCAGTGCTAGCTTATCCTGACCACGAGAAACAGTTCTTCGTTGAATGTGATGATAGTAATTACGCGATAGGAGGTGTGCTGTCACAGAAAGGAGACGATGGTACCCTTCATCCTATATATTATTACTCTAAGACACTCAGCAAGGCTGAAGTAAATTATTCGATTACAGAGAAAGAACTATTAGCCATTAAGACTGCTTTTACAGAATGGCGACACTTGCTTCAAGGTGCGAAGCATAAGATTATTGTTTATAGTGACCACAGAAACCTGTTGTTCGCTACCAAACCACAATTACTAACTCCTAGGCAAATTATATGGCAAGAACTATTCGCCACATACTGGTTTGAAATAGTTTACAGACCTGGGAAGAAAAATGGTAAAGCTGACGCCCTCTCAAGAGTTGAAACAGAGAAAACTGAGGGTAAAGAATTTGATAAAGATAGTCTTTTAAAACCCGAACAATTGGTAGGATTTGATGACGTAGATGGAGAAGCTAGTTATCTAGCCTTAGCTACCAATTTCGTGGATGATATCAAACAGGCCTACCGACAGGACAAAATGGCCCAAGAGATTATGAAAGATCAAGCATAAGACGCCAGAAATAATTATAACAAGAAGCATTGGCTGGAAGTAGATGGCCTTCTGGTTAGAAAGGAAAACCCTGAACAAATTTACGTGCCCACAACGTTCAGGAAAACAATTATTCAACTAAACCATGACTCGGAATACGCAGGACACTTAGGAATCGATAAGACTTCGGACCTAGTATCTAGGAATTTCTACTAGCCGAAGATGAGGAAGGATATATCAGGCTACATGAAAGCTTGTAGAACCTGCGCTACCAAGAAGAATGATCGCCATAAAGAATATGGTACTGCGGTAAGAGTTCCGGTTGCAGAATTACCCTGGCAAGAGGTACAACTAGACTTCATAACAGATCTGCCAGTGAAGAGTAGAGTAAGGACCGATAGTGGTTATGTTTGGGAAACGAAGAGAGCAGGTTGTATCTTAGTATGCTGTGATAAGCTAACCAAGATGATACACCTGATAGGATTTAAACATGTGCCCAACGCTAACGAAACTGCTGATGCATTCCTAAAGGAAATTTACAGATTGCATGGATTCCCTAAGGTGGTTACAACTGATAGAGGAGTGCAATTCACTAGTCAGGTATGGAAGGAGCTACTAGAGTTCTTCGGGACCGAAGTAAACCACGCTACCACTAGCCACCATGAGACAGTAGGCCAAGTGGAAAGGAACAATGCCTACGTAGAGACTTATTTACGGTGCTTTGTGGGAACCTACGATGATGAAATTTGGATGGACTACTTGTTCTTAGCAGAGTTCTGCTATAACAACGCAATCCATGCTTCTACCCAACAATCTCCTTTCCTCACCTTATATAATTACCAGGTACACAACTCCCCTAAGACAGCCGATCTAGTGCACTCGTTAGGCGAAGCTAAAATGATCGATAGCTTTGCTCACAACTTGGGAAACCTAAAACACATCCTAGAAATTGCCCAAACAAGATACCTGGATAATATGGATAGGACCCGTACAGACAATTACCCTAGGTACAGGTTGTTAGATAAAGTATGGCTAAAGAAACCTGAAAATTATGACGCGTTGACATTCTACAAACTTGCAACAAGAAAATTCGGACCATTCAAGGTAGTTGGTGTCGACGAAGAAAAGAAGAATTATAGATTAGATATAAGTCGTTCACCCTTCCCAAATATGTACCCAGTGTTCCATGTGAGTGAATTGGAACCCTTCTACAAATTACCTAAAACATTAGTGCCGGCTCCTGCGGGAAACCAAAAGATAATTCATATCCTTGGATCAAGGAAACACCAAGGACTTTATCAATACCTGGTTGCGTACCAGAATGATAAACAAGAGTGGGTCAACGCCGACGTGATCGACGACAATCCTCACTACACAGAACTGCTGGAGGATTACCAAGATTTTAGCTATAGCCAGTTCATCGCTAGCGTCGTCAACCAGTAGTAGCTTGCTCCTTGGGAGAGGCCTTGTAACAGATACATGGTAACTTCAAGCCTATCAAATGATAGTTCTTTGGTTACGTAACGTATCTCTAAACAGCTAGCAATTTCGGCTAATCAAATAAAATCTTTTGTTATTTTCGTACATTAAATTTTATTATTTTATAATTAATTATATAGTTAAATACTTATTTAAATATATTTTATTTAGTGATTAGTAAACTAAGTTAAATTAAATTATTTACCAATCATAATATTACTGACATGTATAAATAATAATTGAACTTGTAACTGTAACGCATTAGCGTTACTATTAACGTAAATTGTTATTATAAATATTAATATTAATAAATAAAATATAATTATTAAATAAAATATATTACTCAGTGTAAGCCCAGTAACTGATAACAAATAGAGTTATAAAGTGCTGCGCTATATTCTAGTGTAATAGAAAATAATAATTATCAAATTTAATTAATTTAGTGTTTATTATTAACAACTCGAATAGAGAGGTGTTAAGTTATCTTAACCTTTAGATTTAGTTATTATTCGTTATTTTAGTTAATAATAAACGTACCTTTTACACTTAATGTTGATCCGGAACTAGCTTATTTACCTCAAATAAGCATATATAAGAATGATAAAAAGAAAAAAAATATAAAATGTTTATAATAATGAAATTATTTAAAATTAAAATAGTTATAATAAAAAAAAATTATTTATTATAAAATTATTTATAATAAAAATAATTATCTATAAATTGTTTTTAATAAAATAAATACAGAAATATTTAATTCTGTATAAAATTAAATCGATTGACAATACTAACTATTATTTTTATTGTTTTCCTTAAAATAGATTATTATTTTCTGTATTCTTTTTACAATAATAAACTATGAGAATATAATATTAATAATTTACAAGAATATTAAATTATATATTAATTGATAAATTAAAACATTATTAGAATAGATAGTTAAAATTTTAAATATAAATAAATCATTAATAATTATACAACTATATTTTAAAATAGATACTTTAGAATAGGTTAATTTTAAAATATATTAATATTAAAATAACATTCATAATAGAATAATATAAATAAATGTATATGTTAATGTTCAATTCAAGATTCATGTAAAAAACTATAAAAGGAAGAAATTTTCTTTCTTTTGAAAAAGGACGACAATAAAATAAAATAAAAATTTATAAAATACTTTTAAACTAATAAAAATTTATTTATAATATTTAATATTGTGTTTTTAAAATATTGTGTGTGATCTGTGCCCATATCAATGTAAAAGGTAAGTTTATTATTAACTAAAATAACGAATAATAACTAAATCTAAAGGCTAAGATAACTTAACACCTCTCTATTCGAGTTGTTAATAATAAACACTAAATTAATTAATTCTATAACTATTATTTTCTATTACACTAGAATATAGCGCAGCACTTTATAACTCTATTTGTTATCAGTTACTGGGCTTACACTGAGTAATATATTTTATTTAATAATTATATTTTATTTATTAATATTAATATTTATAACAACAATTTACGTTAATAGTAACGCTAGTGCATTACAGTTACAAGTTCAATTATTATTTATACATGTCAATAATATTATGATTGGTAAATAATTTAATTTAACTTAGTTTACTAATCACTAAATAAAATATATTTAACTAAGTATTTAACTATATAATTAATTATATAATAATAAAATTTAATGTACGAAATTAACAAAAGATTTTATTTGATTAGCCGAAATTGCTAGCTGTTTAGAGATACGATACATAACCAAAGAACTATCATTAGATAAGCTTGAAGTTACCATGTATCTGTTACATTATAAAAGATGAAATTTATAATTTAAAATTAATTAATAAACTAAAATTAATAATTTATAATAATAATTTACTAAACTATATAATTATAAATAATTATTATAAAAAGTTAGTATTTTCAAATAAAATTTTAAGATTAATAAAAGAACAATGTAAATTTAAATAATTAATATAGAAATTAAATTTAAATAATTTTATTATGTAAAATATATTTTATTATATAAATATTTGTTATTATTTGATATAATTAGTAAATAGTTATTTTATTTTAAAGACTTAAAACTAATTCTTTTTTTTAAAAATAGAAAATAAGACTTTAAATAGAATTAAAATAGTAATACTTTTTCTTTTTTAATATTTCTAAAATATATAAATAGTAATTAAATTAGATAGTTAATTATATAGTTTAATCTTAACGAAAATTATAAAAACATGTAATAATTCTTATTTAAAAGAACAACATTTTTGTTAACATTTTTGTTTATCAAAACTTGTTCAATAAATACTTATTTTATCTTTATTTAAATTTAAAATTATTTATTTAATATTATAAATTTAAAACTTAATAAAAATTAATATTTAAAAATTAAATAAAATTTATGTATTAAAATAACTTCATTGTTTCTAATAAATCAATTTTAAAAAGTTTTATAATAAAACATATTTTAATTATCTTAAAATTTATAACTTTGATAAAGAGTTATTAATAAACTAAAGTAAGTTATTAATAATTTCTTATCAAGTGTTGATACGAGGTGTCACTAAATACCTTGTATTTCCTATTAAATACTATTAATAATAATAAAATAAAATTATTATTAAATATTCTTATTAAAATTCTTTTATTAATATCAAATATAATAAAAATTATTATTAAATATTCTTATTAATTTCCTTTTATTAATATTAAATATAATAAAAATTATTATTAAATATTCTTATTAAAATCATTTATTATTATCAAATATAATAATAATTATTATTAAATATTCTTATAAATTCTTTTATTAATATCAAATCTAATAAAAATAATTATTAAATATTTTATTAATATTAAATATAATAAAAATTATTACTAAATATTCTTATTAAAAATTATATAATATTTAAATCATTACTAATTCTTATTTTTATATTAAGAATAATAAAAACCTATTTCAATAAATATTTGATATAAAATAAAGAATTATAAGTTTCTGTATAATATTTTCTAAACCTTTGAAATAAACTAAAAATAAAACAAAAATCAAAAATAAATTAAATCTTTATTAAAATAAAAATGAACTAAAATACAGAAGAATTCCAATAATAAAAATGATCTAAAATACAGAAAATATCAATTCTGTATAATTCTCTCTCTGAAAAACAATATCAAGAAGAAGCTACCGCCCGAAATGCCCTTCGTGATACAAGCTCTAAATTAATTTTTTTTATATTTTAATTTAATAAATGTTATTTTTTTTTTTTTAAAAAATAATTTAAAATAATAGTTAAAAATTAAAATAAAATAGTTATAATAGTTTTTTATAAAGATTGTATTAAAAATATGTAAAAAAAAAAAATATGTAAAAAATAAAAATATATAAAAATAAAAAATATATAAAAAATAAAAAATATTAATAATAAATAAAATGTATTAAAATAAAAGTATAAAAAGAAGAATAAATTTCTTTCTTTTTAATACTTGGAACAAATAATTTTAATTTTAAATTTAAATAAAGAATATTTTAAAATTTAATTTTTTTCTTGTTTCTAAATTTATTTTTATAGTTATGTGTTAATATTTATTTTTTTTTTGTTTTGAATATCTTAGTGTTTCAACCCCAGCCCGTATCAAGCTGATAAATAACAAAATTATTAAATTAAAATAAATAATAAAGAACTAATTCTTGTCTAACTTAACCCAAAAATTAATCCATTCTAAAAAAAAATTAAATCCATAATAAAGAAAATTTAATTAAATAAAAATAATTAAAATAAAATAATAATAAATTAATTAATCATTAATAATTTTAATTAAAAACTAAAATAAATTAATAAATAATATTTTTCTAAAACTACAAATAAACAAAATAATAAACAAATTTAATAAATTATAAATAACAAATAAACAAACTTATAAACATCTCAAAATTAAAATTAAATAGTTAAATAATTTTTAAGTTACTTTTATTTAAAATAATGATTATTTTATTTATTTTATAACTCAACTTTTATAAACAAATTGTAATTAAAATAGCATTTTAAAACTCATCTTTATTAACATTTTAATTGTAAATATTGTTTAATTTAATAATAAATTATTTTTTATTTCTCTTTTATTAATTTTATTATTTTTAATGTAAATAGCTTAAAATCAAAGAAAAATATAAAAACATGTAAATATTTCTTATAAATTATTCTTTATTATTAATTAGTTAATAAATTATTATAAATATTTTATTAGTTTTAATAATCAAAAAGTATGATTATTAATTATTTAATAAATTATTATATATATTTTATTAGTTATTAATAATCAATTTTATTATTAAAATTTAAAATAAATTAGTATAAATAATAAATATTTCATTTTATTATTTTATTAGTTTTAACAATTATTTTATTAATTGAAACAAAATTAATTATTAAATAAATAAAGATTAATATTAAAATAAAAATAAATTTTTTTTAATAAAACATTTTTGTGTTTAATAATAAAACAAATTTATTTTTTTTAAATTTCTTAAATCTATTTTTTATTCAGTATTTATCCTCGTATTCACTTCTACAAAATTTAATTTTTGTAGATTAAGAATATCAGGTATAAATCAAGTGTAATGTAATAATTTCTACAAAAATATAGAAATTATTATCTCTATTAATATTAATATTAATTAGAACAAAATAAAATAATAATTTAAATATTTATCTTAAGAGAGAGTTTATTATAAGAAACTATAATAAACTTAGAAACACTAAGTGTGAAAGGAAAAATAACAAATATGTTTTATGATAATTTATTAAAATGTTTTATTATTAAAATATTTAATATTTTTTTTATAAATTTTATTTTAAAAATTATTATAAAATTTTTATTAAAGATTTAAATATTTTATTTAAAAATTATAAATATTTATTATTATCATTATTACAATTTCTTATAATAATAACTCTTGATTTTCGAAAGGAAACTCAAGTGTCCTTTTTATACTTTAAAAAAAGAAATAAAGAAATTTCTAATCTTAACAAAATACTTTCCAGGAAAAGATTAGTAGAAAAACCTGGAAAGATTTCAACCAATAATCTATACTTATTGGTTATCGTATTATTAAGTAAAACCATTTTTATGGAAAAACCTTAATAACCGATGTTCTAAATTACGTAAGTTAAACGGTTAAATTAATTTACACTTTAACAATTTAACCGAATTAACTTACGAATAAAATAAAATTAAGAAAAATACAGAAATAAATACAGAAATGAATATAGAAATACATACAAAATAAATACAAAATAAATTTAGTAAAATTTAATACATAATTTAATAAAATTTGCTACATTATTAATAATTAATTATTTATAAAATTAAGAAAACTTAATAATTATTTTATAATTATTAAGGATTAAGAAATATAGACTTATAACAATAAGTCTAATTTCTTACATGTAATGTAATAGCTATACTAAAACTAAAATTAATTAATATAACTATTATCTACAATTTTAATATTATTTTTACGTAATATTAAAATTGAGAAAATAAAAATTAAAAAATAAAATTTATACTTAAATTATGCCGAGTTTATTATAAGTAAATATAATAAACAATAACCAAGCTACAGTAGAATAGTAGTTGTAAATATTTTTAAAATAAAAAAAGCTTTTATGATTATTAATAGTTTTTTGATATATAAATAAAAAATTTATTTTATTTGTTATTATTTATTATATTTTCTTAAAATAATAACTCTTGATTTCTCAAAGAGAATTCAAGAGTCCTATTTATATTTTTTTTAAAAAATTAATCGGTTAAATAAATTTATTTTCTAATCTTAACAAAAAATCTATTTAGGAAAAGATTAAAAGAAAAACCTAAATAGTTTTTCGATCAATATTCTAATCATATTGATCATCGTATAATTAAAGAAAACCTATTTGTTAGGAAAAACATTAATTACCGATTTTCTAATTAATTATTAAAATATTAAATATTGATACGATAGGAATTAATAAAAAAAAAAAAAAAGAATTCTTTTTTTTTTTTTTTTTTTTTTTTTCATTTAAAAAATAAAGATTAAATAATACGATAGATTAGATACATTTATAGTTTATAATACATTATAAAATACATAATTCATTTTAATTAAAATAACTAATATTTTTATAGTAAAATATTAAATACAAATTTACATAATTTTTTGTAAAAATTCTATTTAAATGAATAATAATAATGCGTATATTAACAAATATAATATTCAATAACAAGTTATTAAGAAATATATCAAGTTTTATTCAATTTTTATTCAAAATTAGTATTAAAATATTCACTTTTCTACCAGAAAATTATTATTTAATTAAAATTATTAATTTAAACTTTAAATTATATTAATTTGGTTATTGACAATCGCCTGGAATTCGATTTTCCTTGGGGGAGCGATGTCACGAATACTAGTGGATTTGAAGTTAAAATTCACTATTAGATCAATTGAAATTTAATTTTGTTATTGACAAAAATTATTTTAATTCGATTTTAATTATAAAAATAAATATTAGAAACTTTAAAGAATTAGAAGCCAAAGGGTTTGGACTTATTTATTTAAGATAATTTAATTTAATTTAACCCTTTAGAATTTGATAAAAATAACTTGAAGAAAAACAACGAAAACTCAACAAATAATGGAATTATTATATTATCATTCCCGCTAAAATTATATTCATTAGAAAGCTACGGTCGAGAACTACAACATATGTTAAAATCAACCATATTGGACAACTAGATAACGAGATATTGGACTTTAAAGATATTTAAATATAAAAATATAATTTAATTAATTAATTAAGACCCCAAATTATTAATTAAGAAATTTATATTAGATAAATCTCTTAACTTGGAAATTATATTATTAATTTTTATTATTAATTAAAAATACAGAATTAGTTATTAGTAATAATTTTATAATATTTTAAATAAGTTTTATAAGTTTTATATATTTTATTATTATACATTTTATTCAATTTATTTCTAAAAGATTCTATGGAATTCTTTATCATTCTAAAGATTTCCGAAAGAGAATTTTTTATTAGTTTTAATATTTTATTTTATTTTATATTTTATTATTAAATTAGTTTTAGTATTAAATTGTTTTACGAATAATTTATATAGTTATTGTATTAAAAAATTCTTATCAATATTATTTTATTATTATATTTTATATAGTTTACATACATGTATGAATATATTAGATTAAAATGTATTATTTAATTATATTATTAATTATTATTTTAGTTTAGTATAAAAAGGATTTGAATTCCATATTTTGAATTCTTTGTAAGATTATTAACTAACTATTAAATTCTAAAATATTAACATAAAGTTAATGAATTAATTATAACAATAAATTATTTTTTATATTAATCTTAGTTAAAATTTATTATTAAAATATATATTAAATAAAGTTATAATAAAACATAAATCTTACATATTGAAATCTTAATTATAAAACTCTGTGTGTGCTATTTATTATTTAAATTTAATTAAATTGTTATAATTAATAATAAACATCTTGACCTGACCAATTTAACCCAAACTAGGAAAGATATAGCAAGAATCTTACCTAAACACTCAATTAAATTTTACAAAGACTAAGATAACTTAACACCTCTCTATTCGAGTTGTTAATAATAAACACTAGAATTAATCTTTATTTATAATTATTTATTACTATTACACTAGAATATAGCGCAGCACTTTATAACTCTATCCGTTATCAGTTACTGGGCTTACACAGGGTAATTTATTTATTTAATAATTATATTTTTATTTATTAATATTAATATTTATTTTTAACAATTTACGTTAATAGTAACGCTAGTGCGTTACAGTTACAAGTTCAATTATTATTTATACATGTCAATAATATTATGATTGGTAAATAATTTAATTTAACTTAGTTTACTAATCACCAAATAAAATATATTTAACTAAGTATTTAACTATATAATTAATTATAAAATAATAAAATTTAATGTACGAAATTAACAAAAGATTTTATTTGATTAGCCGAAATTGCTAGCTGTTTAGAGATACGTTACGTAACCAAAGAACTATCATTGGATAGGCTTGAAGTTACCATGTATCTGTTACATATAGCTTGACAAATGTTGGTTATTATCTTAATTTAGAATTTACTTCTAAAAGTGATAATAATGTGTCAATTAAAAAGGTAGTTATTAGCACAAAAATGTTAATTAAAACACTAAAGTTTAAAGTAAGAAAATAATATTTGTTTTTTTTTATAATAAAACTTTATTTATCAATATAAAATTGTACTTTTTATTATTTTGAATATTTATATTCTTAATAAAAAGTATTTAAAATAAATGAGAATAAAAGAAAATAATTTATTAAAACTTAAATTTTAAATTTTTAATTCTTGAATTCTGATTTTTTATTTTTAAAGAAATATTTACATGTTTTTATATTTTTCTTTTAAGTTTAAATTATTTAAAATAAAACTATATAATTATTTTAAGTAAACACTTTTAAGATAAAATAAACAATTTTGTTATTATTAATAAGTTTCTTTTTAATTAATATTAATATCAATTTAAACTGAGATTTAATTTAAAATCGTTAAAGTAAAATAAAAGAATAATTTAATATAAAATACATTGTTCTTTAAATTAAAATAATATTTATTTAATAATTTTAAATCTTTTAATTTATTTTTATTAAAATATTATTTTATAATTATCAATAACTAATGAAGAGGGTTATTATTCCATTTTATTGATTTTTCTTAATTTATAATTTGGTTATTTATCAAGCTTCTTGTAATAATCATACTAAGCTCTATTACTAAATATGATTATTAACTTCAACTTAATAACTAATTCATTAAGTTGAGAAATAAAATAAAAATAAAAATATTACCTAAAAAAGAGTTTATTATAAAATTAATTATAATAACAACACAAAAACCAAATGAAGAAATATTTGTATAAAGTTAAAGTTGGTTTTAAAAAATATGTTTTTGAATAAAATATTTTATTAATTTATTAAAGTTTAGAATGTAATATTGTTATTATTATAACTATCTTTTTTATAATAATAACTCTTGATTTCTTAAAGATAAATCAAGAGCCCTTTTTATATTTTTTTATTGAATTAAGGTTAAATAACTTCTGATACGATACCACTATAAAAATAAGATTTAGGTTAGAAATATTGTATAAATATTATTGGTTATAATAATTTATATATAGTTATTCAAATAATTATTTTTAAAAACATGGTTAATTCTTTTAATATAATTAAAATAGATAAATTATATTATTAATGATTCTATTATTATGATAATAAATTAATTCATCATTATTATTAATAAGTTTTATTTTATAATTTAAATATTATTTTGAGAATTATTCTATTATTATGATAATAAATTAATTCATCATTATTATTAATAAGTTTTATTTTATATTTTAAATATTATTTTAAGAATTATATAGTTTTAAGAATTATATTATAAATTTTGATAATTATATTTTATTTAGGAAATATATTTTTAAATATTAATAGTTAAATATATTTAATAATGAAATTGTATTTTTAAATAAAATTATTAGGAAATTAATAATTTAAGAGATATGTTTAATAAAAATATAATATTAAATAATTATTTTAACAATTATATAAAATTGAGAGAATGTAATAATAAATATTTATATATGTAAAAATAAAATTATAAAAATAAATAAAAAGTAAAATATTATTATAAAACATTATTATTATAAATTTTTTCTTATATTTATTAGAATATATTATCGTGTCATAATTCCTTAGAGAAACGACCAACTAAATTAATAACTCGATATGGAATATTTTAAATGTTCTGTATCACTTCTGATAAATAATAATAAATTAAACTATATTAATAATAATAAATTATTATGTTAAGATTTTGATATAATTTATAGTTTAAATTTAAATAAAATAATATGTTCTATTAAAAAATATTCACTAAGTCGATATGTCTATATAGTAATATACTATATAGATATATAATAATAATAATAAATACTTAAATGTTTAGTTTAATAAAAATTTATTTATAATAAACTTTGATAATTAGAATTATCAAATTAATTTAATTTTAAATTTGTTCATTTTATTTAATAATAAAATATCTATAATATATTACTATTAAGGTAATTTTACAATAACCTTACAAAGAACATAAAAGATAGATTTTTACATCTTTCTTTTATACTTTGTAAGTTACATAATAATAATATTTAATTATAAGATAGTAATAATATAGTAATATAAATAATAATAAAATATAAGGATAAATTTAATTATATAATTAATTTGAATAATTGAATTTAATATAGATATGTTGTAAACATATATAAAAACATAATATAAATAAAATACACGTGACGTCAAATGTATCATTGAAATTAATTATTAATATAAACCTTATTTATTAATATTCTCAGAATTATTAGGCATAAGATAACCCTTTAAATATTAAACAAGAATTCTTGAATCAATTCTTAATGCAAATTCCATTGCTTGTTTTAGTGAGTCAAACTTTTTTGCTATCATAACAGAATAAAGACTACGCTTTTCTTTTAATCTTTTAATATAAAGAACAATTAATCTAGACTCTCCAAATTTTTATTTTTTTTTTTAAATTTTTTTTTTTTTTATTTTCTTTTTTTAATTTTCTTTTTTTTATTTTTTTTTTTTTTAGAGGTCTTTTTTTTTCGTTTCGTCTGGTCACTTTACTGATAAGGATAAGAATAAAGATTTTTTTTAACTTTTTATTTTTAGTCATGTTCTATCCTCCCCTCTCTCTCTCTCTCTATCCTCAATTAAAAAAAAAAATGTTTTTATATATATATATAATACCATGGCATTGTGTTTGCTTTTAAATTTTTTTTTTTAAAATTTGATTTTTTTTATTGAAGAATATAGCCCATAAGCCATGGGATATACTTGCTCAAAGAAAAAAAAAAAAAAAAAAAAGAAGGGAAGTCATCAATACAATTATTAAATTTCTAAAATCTATTGACAATCGAAAGAAAAAAAAGATATTTTTTTTTTCTTTTGTTTAAAAAGTGACAAAGGTCATGAATATAGTAATACAAAAAATAAAAATACATATATTATAATATAAAAAAAAATATATATATATATATATATACTCTTGGTTTGAAGAATTTAATAGGTTGATGGCTCTAGCAGATATAAAATCTCCCAAGAGTATATTCATTTTGCTGTCGGATGTATCCTGTCCCAAAAAAGTAATGAAGATAATCTCCTCCATCAGGTTGCATTTTACTCCAGATCAATGTCTCAAGCTGAAACTAATTATACAATTTATGATAAAGAACTTCTTGGAGTAATTACAGCTCTAAAAGTCTGGAGACATCACTTGGAAGGTTCTAAACTCCCATTTCAAATCATAACAGATCACAAAAATCTGTTATATTTTAAGAAACCACAATACCTTAATCAAAGACAAATAAGGTGGGGGTTATTTTTATCTAAGTTTAATTATAGAATCTCCTTCAGACCAGGGGAAAAGTCCGGTAAGCCCGATGCATTGTCTAGGAGCCCGGATTATCAAGAAAAATACAAAACTAATAACAATGTTAAATCAACTCTTCTAAATGAGAAAAATTTTTGCTGTGCTTCTGTGAAAAACATTGATCGATTAATCGAAGCTCAGAAAAAAGATAAATATTACAGGAATATTTTTCAAAACTGCAAAATACTACTTCCCAAATCAAGTCTTCAATTTTCAGCATTGCAGAAGGAATTCTTCATTTTAAGAAGAAAATCATTGTTCCCTCATCTTTAAAAGCTAACATCTTAAGGTCGTTCCACGATACTCCAGTCAATGGTCATCAAGGTGTCGACAAGACCCTCGAAAAGCTTAAACGCTACTACTGGTGGCCAAATATACGTAATGATGCACAAAATTACGTATACTCATGTGAGACTTGCGGAAAAAATAAAATAAGACGCCATAAACCATATGGCAAGATCCAACCTTTACCTGTTCCAAGCAAACCTTGGGAAGTCATTGGTGTGGATTTCATCGTTTACCTCCCAAACTCACAAAATTGTACCTGTATAATGGTCGTCTCGGATCACCTTACAAAGATGTTACATCTGATCCCTTGTTCAGATGTTCCTTCAGCTGAATTAACTGCAAGACTTCTTCTTTCTAATGTTTTTCGCTACTACGGGTTTCCAAAAATTATTGTTTCGGATCATGGCTCCCAGTTTTCGTCCGAATTCTGGACTTCCTTATGCTACTCCTTAGGTGTTAAACCGAGCCTTGCGACTTCTCACCATCAGCAGAGTAATGGACAAATCGAACGAGCAAACGCAGTGATCGAACAATATCTACGTTGTTATTGCTCCTCTGCCCAAACAGATTGGTGTTTCTATCTTCCCTTGTGTGAAATCGCATACAATAATTCCCTACATAAATCTATAGGTAAATCTCCCTTTTTCGCTAACTACGGATTTAACCCATGCTGTAATATTGATTCTCCACCAACCCTTTTAAAAGATAATGCTTCCGTTCTTACTCGAGACTGGGTTGCCCATTTTGACTCATTAAGGAAACACTTAATCAAGGCTAAGGAAGATTTTAAAAGATTCGGAGATAATAAAAAATCTTCTGGACCAATTCTTAAGGCCAACGATAAAGTCTGACTCAAACGTTATTATTTCTCAAATGAACCTGCTAAAAAGCTTTCTAGTCAATATCTTGGCCCTTTTAGAATTTTAGAAGAGCGGGGAAGAATGAATTATCGGTTGGAATTACCAGAAAACATGCATCTCCACCCGATATTTTATATCTCCCAATTGGAACCCTATACTGAAAGAAAGAAGGAATTAATGGAAGTTAATAGTAACATAAAAAATTAAAGAGATTTTTACAAAATATTTTCTAAAGGGAGCAATGTAAGAAATATAGAAATATTTTCTATATTTCTTAGTCTAAATATAAAATTTATTAATTAAAATAAAAGAAATTAATATGAATATAAATCTTATTAATTAAAAAATTAAATACATAAGTATAATAAAATTAAATATTAAAAAATAAAATTTATAATAATAAAATTTATAATAATAAAATTTATTATAATTTTCACATATATAAATTATATTTATCATTTATTTTATTACTAAACTTTATTAAATTAATTTTAGGTAAATTATTAATATCGCTGACTCATATACAAAATTATTAAATTATGATAAATTAAAATTTAAGCCATAAATTAGTAGCAAACTTTAATAGTCAAAGTTTTAAAATTATTTCAAACAATTATCATAATAATATTAAATAATAAATAAATTAAATAATAGATTTAATATTTAATGTTTTAAAATTATTTTCACAATAATATTAAATAATAAATAAATTAAATAATAGATTTAATATTTAATGTTTTAAAATTATTTTTACAATAATATTAGATAAATTAAATAATAAATTTCCTTGTAATATAATTCGTTCTAATATAATTACAATTAAGAAATCTTCAGGTTTTTCTGCTAGTCTTTTCCTGAAGATACAACAGCTGACTAGCAATCAATAGCTTAGCCAAGAAATAATTAATATTTTATATTAAATAATTATTAATTAAATAAACATATGACAAAAATAAATAAATATTATAAATTAAGATTAATTAATAAACAAAAAAAGTATAAAATAACAATTGATTTCTGCTTTTTCAGAAATCAAGAGTTATTATTATTAAATAAAATATTAATAAAGAAATATTAAAATAATAATAACTTAAAATTTAAATTTTCTAAAAAATACTTTTTCTTAAAAAATTTTGTGTTTTTTTAAAAATATATATATATATATATTCATATACTATATCTCTACTTTCTCTACTTTAGTTTACCCCGATATAAGTATTTTTTCTTTATTATATTATTTAATAATAAACTCAAACTTTATATAGAATTAATAAAAAAAAAAAATAATAAAAGAAAACTCTTATAAAATATCTTTTTTTTTATTAGAATTTCTTACACATGTCTCGTATGTAACAGATACATGGTAACTTCAAGCCTATCCAATGATAGTTCTTTGGTTACGTAACGTATCTCTAAACAGTTAGCAATTTCGGCTAATCAAATCAAATCTTTTATTAATTTTGTACATTAAATTTTATTATTTTTATAATTAATTATATAGTTAAATACTTAGTTAAATATATTTTATTTAGTGATTAATAAACTAAGTTAAATTAAATTATTTACCAATCATAATATTATTGACATGTATAAATAATAATTGAATTTGTAACAGTAACGCACTAGCGTTACTATTAACGTAAATTGTTAAAAATAAATATTAATATTAATAAATAAAAATATAATTATTAAATAAATAAATTACCCTGTGTAAGCCCTGTAACTAATAACGGATAGAGTTATAAAGTGCTGCTCTATATTCTAGTGTAATAGTAATAAATAATTATAAATAAAATTAATTCTAGTGTTTATTATTAACAACTCGTATAGAGAGGTGTTAAGTTATCTTAGTCTTTAAATTTAGTTATTATTCGTTACTTTAGTTAATAATAAACTTACCTTTTACATTGGTAGACTCGGGGTTAGCACGTATAGATTTAAAATCAAGCAGGGGGGACGGGTATTACCCTGCTTTGATTTTAAATTAAAAAAAAGATTTCTTTTTATTAAAATTTATTTATTATTTGTTAATATTAAAATTTATTTTTGAAGTACATGCATTTTATTTTTAAGAAATATTTATAATATTTGTATTTTTTTATAAATTTAAAGTATAATTATTTGTTTATAATTTAAGTAATTTTATAGAATTATTGAGTTAATTTTATATCAATAATTCATTTTTGTTTTAATTTTTATAAATATAATAATATAATATTCAAATATAATTTAATTAAAAATAATTATAAAATAAATATATAGAAAATAGTTTTTACTATTTTCTTTGATATTTTTAAGTTAAATAAATTGTTTTTAAAGATTAATATAATAAATTTAATAATCTTTAATTATTTTAAATAATACTTGTAATTATTTTCAAAATAAAATAAAATTTTTATAATATTTAATTAATAAATTTGATAATATTTAAATAATAAATTTTTATAATAATTAATAATTTTTAATAATAATTTTTTAATAATAAATTTAATTAATAATATTTAATAGTTATAATAAATAAATTTTTATAATAATATTTAATAATTTTAATAATTTCATAATATTAATAGTTTATAATAATTTTAATAATAATATTTAATTAATAATTTTAATAATTTAGTATCTTAAAAGTATAATTTTAATATTTACAATTGTATTTTAATATAAATATATTTAATAATATAACAATAAAGTAATTAATTAAAATTGATTTACATTATTTACAAGTTAAAATTAATTTATATCAAAATAAATTAAATTTTATTATTAAGTTTGGGTTATCAAGAATATAGGAAAGTACAATTTAGTAATGTTAAAGTTTTTAGACAATTTGGTCTTAACGATTAGGTCAAGATGCTAAATTATAGTAATTAACTAATAATTTGAATTTACTCTTATTTAAAACATATTGTTATTAGTAAATTTTATAATTAAGATTTTATTTAAAATATAAATTTTATTTAATTTTAATAATATTTTATTACATTATTATTTTATATAATTATTACTATAATTTAAATTACAATAATCCTACAAAAGATTAATCAAAAGATTTAAACATGTATTTATATAAAATAATTATTAAAATATTAATTATTAATATGAATATGTAATAGTATTAATATAAGTTTGTTATTGATAATATAAAATAAGATAATAATATAAATAATTAATATAAATAAAATATAAGAATCTAATATAGCTAAATATTATATTTTATAATTAAAATATAATATGTAAAGATTTTGATAATAAATTAATATAGAAATTAATTGGGGAGAGCGCGTTTCGGAACCGCACGTGAATAAATATAAGCCACATGTTTTTTGAGATGACGTATTATATATAAATTTTTTTATATAAATAAATAATTAAATAATAATTAAATAAATATTTTATTATATAATAATTTCATAATTTAATATATATTTGATAATAAAAAATAAAAAAATAAAAAAAAAAAAAAAAAAAATTAAAAAAAAAAAAAAAAAAAAATAAAAAAGATTAAAAAAATAAAATACAAAAAAAATGAAATAAAATATTTTCATATTTGTTTATATTTATAACTGTAATTTTTTATTATATAAATAAATAAATAAACAATAATTAAATAAATATTTTATTTTATAATAAAGAAATAAAATAAAAAAAAAGAAAAGATAAATATTTTTTTAGTAATTTTCTTGAAATAAAATAAAATATTTTTTTATTAATTTTCTTGAAATAAAATATTTTCATATTTATTTATAACTGTAATTTTTAAAAAAATAAATAAATAAATAAATAAATAAATAATAATTAAATAAATATTTTATTTTATAATAATTTCATAATTTAATATATATATATTTGATAATAAAAAGTAAAAAAATAAAAAAAATAAAAAAAAAAAAATATAAAATATAAAATAAAAAATAAAAAAATAAAATAAAAAATAAAAAATAAAATAAAATAAAAAATAAAAAATAAAATAAAATAAAATAAAAATAAAATAAAATATTTTCATATTTATTTATAACTGTAATTATTTATTATATAAATAAATAATAATTAAATAAATATTTTATTTTATAATAAAAAAATAAAATAAAAAAAGAAAAGACAAATATTTTTTTAGTATTTATTTATATTTATAGCTGTAATTTTTAAAAAAAATTGAAAATACATATTAAATAAAAAATTAAAAATAAATATTTTCATATTTATTAATATTTATATTGAAAATTTTGATGGAGGGAAATCTAAAGATTGATATAAGTGAAACAAATCGAGGAAAAGAGCAAATAATTATAGATCGAAAATTTAAATATAATTTTTCAAAATTAAAAAAAGATAATACAAAAATATATAGATGTACTGAATATAAAACATTAAATAAATGTAAGTCTTTTATTATTTTAAATGATAATAAAGAGGTTTTAAATTATGATTCTTCACATAATCATCCTGGTAATGAAATTAATGCATCCAAATCATTAATAAAACATAAAATTAAAGATGAAATAAAAAAAAGTTTGATTCCTTCTGATATAAAATCGAAACGTATATTTGATAAAATTTCTCAAGAAATAGGATATATATGCCCTGAATATAAAACAATTAAAACCCAAATAACAAGATATAAAAATAAACAATTATTTCCTAATATAAAAACATTTGATGAAGCTCCAAATGAATCTGAATATTATAAAACAATAAGAGGTGAATACTTTATGATATTCAAAAATTCTAATATAATAATTTTTCAATCACCATTCCAAGCAAAATTATTTATGGAGAATAAACATATATTTGCTGATGGTACATTTTTAATAGCTCCAACTAATAGTTATCAAGTATTCATTACCAGAACTTATGTTACAGAATTAAATTGTTTTTACACTACTTCCATGTCAATATTAAAAAACAAAGAACAAACAACTTATGAAATATTATTTAATGAAATAAAAAAAATATAATTAAATATAATTCAAATATTAATTTCTCAGAAAAAATTTTTCATTGTGATTTTGAAAAAGGAATATCTAATGCAGTGGAAAATATTTTTCCCAATATAAATATTAAATATTGTTTTTGGCATTATAAAAGATTATTAATGACAAAAAAAAAATAAATTATGTTACAAGGAAGTGAAAGATCATAATATTTTAAATACTTATTATAAAGCGATTTCTAATTTATGTTTTATTAATATTGAATACATACCTGATATTTTTAATAAAATTAAAAATACATGCATGAGATATGAATCTACCTGTTCCCAATTTTTGAATTTTTTAGATTATTTTGAGAAAATATTTCTAAATATCTATAATATAAAATATTGGAATTATTACAATAATATAGACCACATAACAAATAATGCTTCAGAATCTTATAACAGTTATTTAAAAAATTTATTTGTAAAAAAGCCTTCATTTTATAAATTAATATATACAATACAATTTGAAGAATCCAAATCTTACTATGATTACCATATGAGAATTAAAGGAATTTGGAGAAAAAAGAGCAGAATATCAGAAAGGGTCGATGACATTAATATTTTAGTTGAATATTATAAAAATATGGAAGCCGAATTAAAAAATATTGGATGTAGTAAAAATGATATCATCGAAAATTGGTTTAATTGTTTAATTAGATTGAATAATGAAATCAATAATTTTAATAAAACAAAATAAAAATAATTATTAAAATCCTTTCAAAATCATAATTACAATTAATTGAAAATTAAATTTTTTTATTTAATAAGAAATTCAATATTGAAATTTATTTAATATTTATTGATAGGGTTAGCTTAAAAATATTAAAAAAAATTTTTTTATAAATTTATTTTAAATATTTTTTACTTTATTAAATATTATTAAATAAAAATATATTAAAAGATGTCTTTTTTATTATATATTAGTATTATAAAATATTAAAAATATGAATATATTGCATTTCGCATTATTTTTATTTTATATTGTAGTAAATTAATAAATAAATAAAAAATTTTTATAAAATAAACCAATTATTAAATTAATATATTTTTTAAAAATATATTTAATGTATATTTTATATTTTTAATAAATATTCAAATATACATTTTAAATATATATAATGATATTTATGTATTATAATACTTATAAAAGAAAATAAAAAAAAGTTTTAATTTGATATTTATAATTAAATTTTCAAATAATCTTTCCACATCAAGTTAAATATAATGCTCCTGAGTAAAAAAGATTTTTGTATTATATAAAATTTATTTAAAATATTAGATAAAAAAAAATTAAAAAGGAAATAAGAATTTTAAAAAGAATATTTAAAAATAAAATGAAAAAAATATAGGATGTAATAATATAGAAGTACAAGTATATAAAATAAAATAAAATAAAATATATAGTTGAAATATAAATATGAAGTACAGAATGAATAAAATAAAATAAATAGTTGAAATATAAATATGAAGTACAGAATGAATAAAATAAAATAAATAAAATAAAATAAATAGTAGAATATTAAAAGTAGAATATTAAAAATAAAGTACAGATTGAATAAAATAAAATAAAATAAAATAAAATAAAATAAATAGTAGAATATTAAAAGTAGATTATTAAAAATAAAGTAGAGATTGAATAAAATAAAATAAAATAAAATAAAATAAAATAAAATAAAATAAAATAAAATAAAATAAAATAAAATAAAATAAAATAAAATAAAATAAAATAAAATAAAATCAATATGAAATATAATAAAATAAAAAAATTATTTGAATTATAATAAAAATACAAGTACTAATAAAATAAAATAAATATGTGAATTATAATAAATTGCAAGTATCAATCGAAACAAAATAAAATAATATAAAATAAATAAATATTCAGTGAAATAATAATATATAATATGATAAAATAAAATAAATAAGATATTAATATGAAATTAATATAAAAACTGAATTTAGCAACAAATAAATTATATAATAAAGTAAATGATATAGAATATTCATATATATTAACATGAATTTTATTATAATTTTTACAGTATTTTAAATTAATGTAAATTATTATATTTCCATATAATAAACAAACTTTATAATTAAAAAATAGTATAAAAAAAAAAAAAATATTATTAAATATTATTATTAAATAAATAAATGAATAAATTAATAAATAAATAAAAATTTTCAGAATATGGCGAATGTAAATCATCATTTTTTTTGAAATATATCACATTTTAAATATTTTTAATAATTATTTTTTCAAAGAAATTATATGTGCCATTTTATTTTAATGTTTTAAATATTATATTCATAAATAAAAATTTATAAAAAATAATATATAAGTCACATTCCGAAATGAAAATTTATGTAAAAATATTTAAAGCCACATTCCGAAACGCACCACCCCCATATTAAATAATGTAAACACGTGATTGTCATATTAAATTAATTTGAGGGTGGTGCGTTTCGGAATGTGGCTTTAAATATTTTTACATAAATTTTCATTTCGGAATGTGGCTTATATTATTTTTTTTATAAATTTTTATTTATGAATATAATATTTAAATATTAAAATAAAATGGCACATATAATTTCTTTGAAAAAATAATTATTAAAAATATTTAAAATGTGATATATTTCAAAAAAAATAATGATTTACATTCGCCATATTCTGAAAATTTTTATTTATTTATTAATTTATTCATTTAATTATTTAATAATAATATTTAATAATATTTCTTTTTATACTATTTTCTAATTATAAAGTTTGTTTATTATATGGAAATATAATAATTTACATTAATTTAAAATACTGTAAAAATTATAATAAAATTCATGTTAATATATATGAATATGCTATATCATTTATTTATTATATAATTTATTTGTTGCTAAATTCAGTTTTTATATTAATTTCATATCAATATCTTATTTATTTTATTTTATCATATTATATATTATTATTTCACTGCATATTTATTTTATTTTATTTCGATTGATACTTGCAATTTATTATAATTCACATATTTATTTTATTTTATTAGTACTTGTATTTTTATTATAATTCAAATATTTATTTTGTTTTATTTTATTTTATTTTTATTAATACTTGTATTTTTATTATAATTCAAATAATTTTTTTATTTTATTTTATTTTATTTTATTTTATTTTATTTTTATTAATACTTTATTCCTTTATATTACTTCACTATTTTATTTTATTTTATTTTATTTTATTTTATTTTATTTTATTTTATTTTATTTTATTTTATTTTATTTTATTTTATTTTATTTTATTTTATTTTATTTTATTTTATTTTATTTTATTTTATTTTATTTTATTTTATTTTATTTTATTTTATTTTATTTTATTTTATTTTATTTTATTTTATTTTATTTTATTTTATTTTATTTTTATTAATACTTTATTCCTTTATATTACTTCATTATTTTATTTTATTTTATTTTATTTTATTTTATTTTTATTAATACTTTATTCCTTTATATTACTTCATTATTTTATTTTATTTTATTTTATTTTATTTTATTTTATTTTATTTTATTTTATTTTATTTTATTTTATTTTATTTTATTTTATTTTATTTTATTTTATTTTATTTTATTTTATTTTATTTTATTTTATTTTATTTTATTTTATTTTTATTAATACTTTATTCCTTTATATTACTTCACTATTTATTTTATTTTATTTCTTTTATTTTATTTTATTTCTTTTATTTTATTTTATTTTATTTTATTTTTATTAATACTTTATTCTTTAATATTACTTCACTATTTATTTTATTTTATTTTATTTTTATTAATACTTTATTCTTTAATATTACTTCACTATTTATTTTATTTTATTTCTTTTATTTTATTTTATTTTATTTTATTTTATTTTATTTTATTTTATTTCTTTTATTTTATTTTATTTTATTTTATTTTATTTTATTTTATTTTATTTTATTTTATTTTATTTTATTTTATTTTATTTTATTTTATTTTATTTTATTTTATTTTATTTTATTTTATTCAATCTGTACTTCATATTTATATTTCAATATTTATTCATTTTATTTTATTTTATTTTATTTTATTTTATTTTATTTTATTTTATTTTATTTTATTCAATCTGTACTTCATATTTATATTTCAACTATTTATTTTATTTTATTCATTCTGTATTTCATATTTATATTTCAACTATTTATTTTATTTTATTCAATCTGTACTTCATATTTATATTTCAACTATTAATTTTATTTTATTCATCCTGTACTTTATATTTATATTTCAACTATTTATTTTATTTTATTCAATCTGTACTTCATATTTTTATTTCAACTATTTATTTTATTTTATTTTATTCAATCTGTACTTTATATTTATATTTCAACTATTAATTTTATTTTATTCATCCTCTACTTTATATTTATATTTCAACTATTTATTTTATTTTATTCATTCTGTACTTCATATTTATATTTCAACTATTTATTTTATTTTATTCAATCTGTACTTTATATTTATATTTCAACTATTTATTTTATTTTATTCAATCTGTACTTTATATTTATATTTCAACTATTTATTTTATTTTATTCAATCTGTACTTCATATTTTTATTTCAACTATATATTTTATTTTATTTTATTCAATCTGTACTTCATATTTATATTTCAACTATTTATTTTATTTTATTCATTCTGTACTTCATATTTATATTTCAACTATTTATTTTATTTTATTCAATTTGTACTTTATATTTATATTTCAACTATTTATTTTATTTTATTTTATTTTATATACTTATACTTCTATATTATTACATTCTATATTTTTTTCATTTTATTTTTAAATATTCTTTTTAAAATTCTTATTTCCTTTTTAATATTTTTTTATCTAATATTTTAAATAAATTTTATATAATACGAAAATCTTTTTTACTCAGGAGCATTATATTTAACTTGATAAGGAAAGATTATTTGAAAATTTAATTATAAATATTAAATTAAAACTTTTTTTTAGTAATAGTAATAATAACAATAACATTTTTAAACATAAATTTCTATTAAATAATAAATAAATTATTTTAGATATTTATATTATACAAATCTAATAAACTAACAAAAAGAGCATTACTATTTTTACAAATAGTAAAGTTTTTTTAGAAAGCCTGATAGAAATAATTTAAAATATTAATTATTTTCTTTTATAAGTATTATAATACTTAAATATCATTATATATATTTAAAATGTATATTTGAATATTTATTAAAAATATGAAATATACATTAAATATATTTTTAAAAAATATATTAATTTAATAATTGGTTTATTTTATAAAAATTATTTATTTATTTATTAATTTACTACAATATAAAATAAAAATAATGAGAAATGCAATACATTCATATTTTTAATATTTTATAATACTAATATATAATAATAAAGACATCTTTTAATTTTATTTAATAATATTTAATTAAGTAAAAAATATTTAAAATAAATTTATAAAAAAAATTTTTTTTTAATATTTTTAAGCTAACCCTATCAATAAATATTAAATAAATTTAAATATTGAATTTCTTATTAAATAAAAAAATTTAATTTTCAATTAATTGTAATTATGATTTTGAAAGGATTTTAATAATTATTTTTATTTTGTTTTATTAAAATTAATGATTTCATTATTCAATCTAATTAAACAATTAAACCAATTTTCGATGATATCATTTTTACTACATCCAATATTTTTTAATTCGGCTTCCATATTTTTATAATATTCAACTAAAATATTAATGTCATCGACCCTTTCTGATATTCTGCTCTTTTTTCTCCAAATTCCTTTAATTCTCATATGGTAATCATAGTAAGATTTGGATTCTTCAAATTGTATTGTATATATTAATTTATAAAATGAAGGCTTTTTTACAAATAAATTTTTTAAATAACTGTTATAAGATTCTGAAGCATTATTTGTTATGTGGTCTATATTATTGTAATAATTCCAATATTTTGTATTATAGATATTTAGAAATGTTTTCTCAAAATAATCTAAAAAATTCAAAAATTGGGAACAGGTAGATTTATATCTCATGCATGTATTTTTAATTTTATTAAAAATATCAGGTATGTATTCAATATTAATAAAACATAAATTAGAAATCGCTTTATAATAAGTATTTAAAATATTATGATCTTTCACTTCCTTGTAACATAATTTATTTTTTTTTGTCATTAATAATCTTTTATAATGCCAAAAACAATATTTAATATTTATATTGGGAAAAATATTTTCCACTGCATTAGATATTCCTTTTTCAAAATCACAATGAAAAATTTTTTCTGAGAAATTAATATTTGCATTATATTTAATTATATATTTTTTTATTTCATTAAATAATATTTCGTAAGTTGTTTGTTCTTTGTTTTTTAATATTGACATGGAAGTAGTGTAAAAACAATTTAATTCTGTAACATAAGTTCTGGTAATGAATACTTGATAACTATTAGTTGGAGCTATTAAAAATGTACCATCAGCAAATATATGTTTATTCTCCATAAATAATTTTGCTTGGAATGGTGATTGAAAAATTATTATATTAGAATTTTTGAATATCATAAAGTATTCACCTCTTATTGTTTTATAATATTCAGATACATTAGGAACTTCATCAAATGTTTTTACATTAGGAAATAATTGTTTGTTTTTATATCTTGTTATTTGGGTTTTAATTGTTTTATATTCAGGGCATATATATCCTATTTCTTGAGAAATTTTATCAAATATACGTTTCGATTTTATATCAGAAGGAATCAAACTTTTTTTTATTTCATCTTTAATTTTATGTTTTATTAATGATTTGGATGCATTAATTTCATTACCAGGATGATTATGGGAAGAATCATAATTTAAAACCTCTTTATTATCATTTAAAATAATAAAAGACTTACATTTATTTAATGTTTTATATTCTGTACATCTATATATTTTTGTATTATCTTTTTTTAATTTTGAAAAATTATATTTAAATTTTCGATCTATAATTATTTGCTCTTTTCCTCGATTTGTTTCACTTATATCAATTTTTAGATTTCCCTCCATCAAAATTTTTAATATAAATATTAATAAATATGAAAATATTTATTTTTTATTTTTTATTTAATATGTATTTTCAATTTTTTTTAAAAATTACAATTATAAATATAAAAATATTTTATTTTATTTCAAGAAAATTATTAAAAAAATATTTATCTTTTTTTTTTTTATTTTATTTTTTCATTATAAAATAAAATATTTATTTAATTATTATTTATTTATATAATAAAAAATTACAGTTATAAATATAAATAAATATGAAAATATTTTATTTTATTTCAAGAAAATTACTAATAAAATATTTTATTTCAAGAAAATTACTAAAAAAATATTTATCTTTTCTTTTTTTTATTTTATTTTTTTATTATAAAAAAAAATATTTATTTAATTATTATTTATTTATTTATTTATTTATATAATAAAAAATTACAGTTATAAATATAAATAAAAATGAAAATATTTTATTTTATTTTTTTTGTATTTTATTTTTTTAATCTTTTTTATTTTTTTTATTTTTTTTTTATTTTTAATTTTTTTTATTTTTTTATTTTTTTTATTTTTTTATTTTTTTATTTTTTTTATTTTTTTATTTTTTTATATTTTTATTTTTTATTATCAAATATATATTAAATTATGAAATTATTATAAAATAAAATATTTATTTAATTATTATTTAATTATTTATTTATATAAAAAATTTTATATATAATACGCCATCTCAAAAAGAATGTGGCTTATATCTATTCACGTGCGGTTCCGAAACGCGCTCTCCCCATTTAACATATATTAATTAAATATGATAATAATATTTAGTCAATTAGTTGGCCTAAACTAATTCCTAAATATTTTAATAAAGTTAATTTAATAATATTTATTATATATTATTATTCATTAATATTGAAATTCGAATAACTGAATTATCGAAATTGAAATTGAATTGAAATTCAGTTATTATCTTAACAAGTAAAGAATTATTAATAATAAAATAAAGGTTATTAATTCATTCTTTACCATCGTTGATAAATTTTAGAAATTATCTTAATTTTAATATAGAATTAAAAAGTGATAATTTCAATTTATTTTAATAATAACTGTATAAGTTATTTATGAATTGAAAAAATGTTTTATTAAAAAAATAACACTAAAAATTTGATTTATTAGAACACTTGTTTTCTAATATTTTATTTTATAAATCTTTTATTAAAATTTATTAAACATTATAAAATTTAAAAGTGATTATTAAAATTATAAAATTAATTAATAATAATAATAATAATAACAATATTTACATGAAATATTTACAAGTATTTATATTTTTCTTTAAAATTAAACTATTTATAATTTATAAACAAAAAGAATAATTAAATAAAATAAAAGTAATAAAATTAATAATAAAATAAATATTTAATAATAAAATAAATAAATTTGTTTATTATAAAAATAATTAAAAATTTTTTTGTTATTTAAATTAATTAATTTTGTTATTATAAAAATATTATTTAATTATAAAATTAATTATAAAAATTATCATAAAACTAATTATAAAAATTAATTATTTTATTTTAAATTTAATCTTAATATTTTTATTTTGAAAAATATATAATATTTCTTTCATATCTGAGTATTAATGTAATTTTTAAGTGTAATTTATTTGTTTTAATTAATTAATTAATCAATTTTTTTATTTTATTAAATTATTATTAAACTTGGCTAAGGTTAGTTTTGATTTTATGTATAATAAATTTTCAAGATTTATTAATTTTGTTATTTATCAATTCCTCGGCGGTTAAGATTGAACTTCGTCCCTTGAAGTTAATTCTTTTTCTGGAATGATATATTCAATTATAATTTACATTTTTTGTATTCTATGATAAATAATTATATCAAACTAAAATTTCTATTTCTTTAAATAAATATCCAATCCAAATCTTTACAGTTATATTGTTTTTTTTATAAAAAAAAAAAAAAATAAAAAAAAACGAACAGTTATATTTAATAAAATTATATATTTAATTACAATAAATACAAAAACAATTCAATTAAAAAAAAAAAAAAAAAAAAAAAAAAAAAAAAAAATTCAGTAGGAATCAATATTTGAAATTAACAATTTTTCTTTGAAATTAAAAACCTTATTTATATAATAATTAAACAGTTGAAAATAATCAACTTTTCCCTTATTTTACAGTTAATAATATTCTCTACAAGAGTTATAGTTAAAATTTCAAGATTTATATAGTTATTAAATTAATACTAGTTAAAATTTAATAATAAAGTATAATTTTATTGTACTTACAATTTAAAATTCAACAATATCTTATTGGAACTGATCTAATATTATATAGAGAAGGACGCTTTTCTTATAGTATTATTTTGTGTTTAACTGATAATTATGATAAGGACGCTTTCATAATTATCAAGATTAATAATATATTAAATTGAATATTATAATATATTCAATAAGTTATATTGATAAAATATATTCAATAATTAAATTGATAAAATTTTCAATTACAATTTCAGAATTTAGAAAATTAAAAATTATAAATATTAAAATTTCAAATTTCGACATTTTAAAATTTCACATTACGAAATTTCAAAATTTAATAAAAATTATATATTTAACGATTTAATATTAAAATTATATTCTAATATATTTATTATTCACTATATTTTTAAAATTTTCAAATATTTCATAGATAATGGTAAAAATTGAAATGTTAATTTCAATTAAATTTCAAAATTTCAATTTCAATAATTTAAAAGGGAATATATATTAAAAATGGTACTAATACATTTCAAAATATTGAATTTTATAATAAAATTTTAATATTAACAAATTTTGACAAATTTCACATTTCATGAAATTGTCACTTAAAAGGTCTTCTCCAAAGGATTCAAGTGACCTTTTAATTCCTTAATAACTTTAAAAAATTAAAAATTTTTCTGTAATAAATTAAAAATTTTTTTTTAACAATGTTACACAAATCGTCTGGAATCCGATTTTTGTGGAAGGGCATTGTTAAGATAATAACTGAATTTCAATTCAATTTCAATTTCTATTAAACACAAAAAACAAATATTGAGAAAATTAGATATATTTTTAGAATAGCATTTTATATATAATACTTAATATTTAATTTTATTTATCTTTATTTTTTATAATTACAAAAGTGTATATGTTTTTAACAAGGTTACATTTTATTTCTTTTATAATTTTATTTAAATATAATAATATTCTGATTGGGTAAAATATATTAAAGTCATTATTAAGTATTTATTTTTTTTTATATTCTAACATTCCTCCTAAAATATGACTTTCCTAAAATGTCATATTTTTAATTTATATTATTTCAAATAAAATATAAATTTTGTTAATAAGGAATTTCTAAATTTATCCATTAATGTCCCATTTAAATACTTCGTAAACCCATCAGCGAGATTGTTTTCAGATTTTATATATTTAAGATAGATTTTATTTTCTTTGACTATCTCTCTTATGTAATGAACCCTAATGTCTACATGTTTAGTTTTTGGGTTGATAGTTTGATTTGTAGCGTTATAAATAGCTGCTTTATTGTCAACTTCAATATTTTTAATATTTAAGTTCAATTCTTCGAATAAATTTAAGTACCATATACATTGTTTACCGCATTCACTAAGACTGTAATATTCGGACTCGGCTGTTGAAGTCGATATTGATTTTTGTAACTTTGAACACCAGCTTGTTGGTGCACCACCAAATGTTATTAAGAATCCTGTTGTTGAACGTCTAGTTTCCAAGTCACCTCCGTAATCCGAATCGACATACGCTTTAACATTCGGATTATTTGTGAAATTTATTCCATATTTTTTAGTTCCTTTTAAATATCTTAATATTCTCATTACGTTATTCCAGTCTTCCATATTTGGTTCCTTTGCCCTTCTAGCTGCTTTTGATACTGAGAAGATAATGTCGGGTCTTGTACATATACTGAGATATAATAAATTTCCTATTATGCTTCTATATTTTGTTTCATCTACTTTTACCTTCCTAAGATCTTCATTTTCAATTGGAGTCATAATTCTAAGAGGTGTACAATTTTTCATATTAAACTTAGAAAGTAATTCATCTATATATCTGTGTTGATGTAAAAAGTAACCATTTTTATGTTTTATAAATTTTATTCCAATAATATAATCAACATTACCTATATCTTTCATTTTGAACTTTTTCTCAATTAATAATTTTACACTTTCTATTGTTTTCTTTGATCCTGATATTAAAATATCATCCACATATATAGCTAACATACTTAAAAGTTTTCCTTTATTAAATTTAACGTACAGACAAGGTTCACTTATAAGTCTTTTATATCCAATTTTTATTAGATAGCCATTTAATTTATCATTCCACTTGGCACCACTTTGTTTCAGTCCATATATTGCCTTCTTCAATTTCCAAAATTTCTTATTGTAATCTTCATGTCCTTTGGGTGGTTTCATATACAAATCTTCATTTAATTCAGCATTTAAATAGGCGGCAGTTATATCTATTTGGTTTATTTCAAAATTGTTCTGAGTGGCAATTGCTGTAAAGATTCTTATTGAATCCTGTTTTAAGGTAGGTGCAAAGGTTTCTTTATAATCTATGCCGTATTCTTGCGTAAATCCCTTTGCTACTAATCTTGATTTTCTTTTGATTATTTCTCCATTTGAGTTTCGTTTGAATTTGAAAATCCATCTTGATGATATTAAGTTTGCGTTCTTAGGTATTTTATCAATTGTTTCATATACTTTTAGATTTCTCATATTGTCGAGTTCATTATCGACTGATTTTAACCATTCATTTTTATCATTTAAATTAAAGATATCATCATAATTATTTGGTTCTCGTAATTCTTTTAATGATTTTTGTTTTTTGTTATTTGAATTTAATATGAAGTTTTCATTTTTATTTCTTTTTCCTAAATGTATGGAAGATTCTATGTTAAATAATTTGTTATTCGTTAAGTTATTAATGATTCGTTGTTCATTGTTGTTATTATTATTATTGTTTGAATTATATCTGTCTATATTTGAATTATTATGATTGTTTTTATTACTGACAGTGATCATATTGTCGTTTTTATTAATATTATTATTTATTTTGTTATTATTGCTGTTGGTAGTGTTGTTGTTGCTGTTTGTGTTATCGTTGTTATTAATTTTATTGTTACTTGTGTTATTGTTATTATTATTGTCGTTGTTGTCAATGTTATTATCTTGAGATTCTATATTATTATTATAATCTTTGTTTTGATTATTATTAATATTTTTGGTGTTGTTATTATTGTTGTTTCTTCTTTTGTTATATGTTCTTTTATTTTTTATTTGAATGTTTTTACTTGGTATATTATTTTCATTTATTTGAGTATTATTGTCTAATATTTGAATATTATTTGACTTATTGTTATTATATTGATAATACGGATTATTATTGTTAGTATTATTGAAGTCTTTGCCGTGATTTATATCATGTTATCATAAAAGTAGGTATTATCATTCCTCCTTATTATATTATTGGGAATAAAAGTTGAGATGTCATTATCGCAATGAGATAAATGTGAATTTCCTGATGTAAATTCAAAGAATTCAACATTTCGTGAAATTATAATTTTATTATTTGTTATATCAAGAATTTTGTATGCTGTGGGATTATCAACATACCCCAAGAATATGCCAGGAGATGAGTTATTTTGAAATTTGGTGCGGAATAGTTTTGGAACGTAATAAAAAACTTTACATCCGAAGACACGTATGTTTGAATAATCAACATTGTTATTGGTTAGAAGTTCATATGGAATTTTATTATTTATCCCTTTATGAGGGATTCGATTATGAATGTAGTTGGAGGTAGAGACGGCATCTTCCCAAAATTGTAAGCTAAGTTTTGCGTCATTTAACATTGACTTTGCAGAAATGATTATAGTGCCGTTGAATCGTTCAATCCTACCATTTTGTTGTGGGTGGTAGGGAACAGTAAATTGATGTTGTATTCCAAAGTCAATGCAAAATTGTTTGAAATTTTTGTTGTTAAATTCGGTACCATTATCTGTACGGATATATTGAATTCTTTTGTTAAATTGATTTTTTATTTTATTAAACCAATTAAGGAAGTGATAAAAAGTTTCTGATTTACTCTTCATAAAGAGAGTCCACCCAAATCTTGAATGGTCATCCAAAATGGTTAAGATATATTTATTGTCATAGATAGAGTTTTGTATTGGACCTATAAGATCCATGTGTATGAGTTGAAATATATTTTTGGCTCTATTATGTGATGATTTGAAGGGCTTATTTTTAAGTTTTGAATAACTACAAATAGGGCACTTTGAGTTTATGTTGATTTTTAAAATTTTATTTTTGATACTATTGATATTAAAATGGGCAAAACGACGATGCCATAAATTTAGTTTATCAATTGATTTTAAATGTGTATAATTGATTTCAACCAAATTATTATTATGTTGGTTGTTTTGAAAATTTAATGGTTGAGTTGAAATCCAAAATTTAAATGTGTTATATTGGTTCGATTTAATTGATAATATTCTTTGATTGTGTTCGTCATAAATTAGTGCATATGATTTATTATTAGTATTATTGAAAATTATTTTGTATCCTTGTTGTGTAAGATTTCCAATTGATAATAAATTTTTATTTATTTTTGGTGAGTAATAAACATTCTTAATGATTATTTTGTGATTACTAATGTATCCTATGAGATCTCCTTTAAATTGTGTTGATATAACTTGATTATTAGCTAAATAAACTTTGTCATTGCACTTTTGAATATTATGTAATTTATTTAAATGACCAGTAATATTTATTGATGCGCCGGAGTCCAATATCCAACACATCATTTCTTTTTGTTTATTTTCTTCGTTTTGTTTATTTACTTCGGCAAAATTAATATCAAGGTTTTCTTGAGAATTGTAATCCTTGGTAAAAGAATCGGCATAGCTTGTATCGTACCTTTCTTTTTCCATGAAATTTGCATAATTTCTACGTTTATTAGATTTTCTTTTAAAATTATTTCTTCTTCTTTTGAAAATTTTTCTTCTTTTGTTATTATTTTTATCATCTCTTCTAATTTTACAGTCATAAAAGAAATGGCCCCATTTACCACAGTAATTACATCTACCATTTTTGGTCTTTTTAGTAGATGTTTTTATTTTAGTAAGTTTTTTCTTATTTGTATTAATGTTAGTATTATTTTCTATTGAAAATATATTTTTATTATTTTGATTATTTGTTAAGGATTCTTTTAGGTTTGAAGAGATTATTTCAGGCAATACATCCTTAACATATTCACTGCATTTATTCCAATCATTTTTAAATTGAAACACATTAATCCAACGGAGTTCTTCTGGGAGGCTTCTGTTAAGGATGCCTACTTTAACACTTGATTCAATGTCATTATCTATTTTCTCGAGTTCATCAAGTGTGTTCTGTAGTTCAGCAATAAATATATTAATGTCCACTTCTGGGTTATACTTCAAGTTATCGAGTTTGGTTTTAAGTTCTAATTTACGCGTGTTGATGTTTTTGGTAAAAGATCTTTTTAGAATCTTCCACAATTCAAAGGCGGTTTTATTTGATCTTTGCACAATGTCTTGTGTTTTTTCTCCAATACTGTTTAGGACGATCCATTTTGTTGTGATATCGTTATTGATATCAACTACATTGGTGTTTTTGTCATACACCAATGTGTCATCAAATTCATCTTCGATATACTCAGATAGGTCATCTTGTATATCTCTCTTCCTTAATTTCTTAACTTTTTCTTTGGTGATATAGCCAACTAGGTTGTTAATTGATAATAGATGAAGGATTTTGGTTCTCCATCTATTATAGTTTTCAGTATTTAATTCAACTACTCTGTTAAAATTTTCAGAGTAGTTAAATTTAATTGTTGGCCTGATGTCAATGGGTTCTTCAATGGTAATTACTTCATTTCTATTGTTTCTTCTTGTGTTAGCCATTGTGGAGAATTTTAAATTAATTTATTTTTAATAATTTATTAATATTTTATATTATGCGAATATTTTTTTTTTTTTTTTAAAATTTTAAAGAATAATTGATGAGGAATATGTTGTATGTCTGGATTGTTTATTTATACATATTCAATATATTGATTAAAACCTTATTCTATTTTCATTAAATAAATGTAAATTGAAATATATATTGTTTAATATTTCCTTGATAATTTATAATGAACTTTAATAATATATATTTTTTGATAATTGGTTAAGTTATATTTATTTCTTAATAAAAAAAAAAGGTAATAAAATAATATATTTCAGAATTATGATTGGTTTCTATTTTTATTTTATTTTTTAATGTAATATTTTTCATTATTCCATTTGAAATTAATTTAATTAAACATTTATATTATTGGTTTTTTATGTTTGAAAAAGGTATTTATACTTGATTTACATTTATTAATATTGGAATTAAAAATATATATGTTTTTTTTTTTTTTTTTTTTTTTTTTTCTTTTTTTTAATTTTATTGTTAATAATTGACAATAATATTTTCAGTTCAAATTAATTATTTGACTGACCATATGATTTTCAGTTCAAATTAATTATTTGACTGACCATATGATTTTCAGTTCAAATTAATTATTTGACTGACTATATGATTTTCAGTTCAAATTAATTATTTGATTGACTATGTCATTTTTCAGTTCATATTATAATTTGACTGACTATACTATTTTTACAGTTCAAATTAATTATTTGATTGACCATATGATTTTCAGTTCAAATTATAATTGACTGACTATTTTATTATTTTATTTTATTATTAATTTTTTTTTTTTTTTTATTTTATTTCAATATAAAATTTTATTGATAATACTAATTTTCAGTTCAAATTATAATTGACTGACTATATTATTTTTTTCAGTTCCAATTATAATTTGACTGACTATAATATATATGTATATTTTTATATACAATGAATGAATAATAATATTATTAAATTGTATTAATCCCTCATTAATTTATTTTTTTTTTAAAAATATTTTTGATAATATATTTTGATTCAATTATTATTAAAATAAAAAATTAATTATATAGATTCATAATTAATTAAATTATTTCTTTGATAATTCAAAATTAGATGTTATTATTGATAAATATAAAAATGATTTTTAATATTAAAAATAAGAAAGTGTTAGTTCAATTTATTTATAAGATGAATATATTTATATATTAATTATGTAAATTATAACTTAACTTATGGTTAAGCTCAGTTGTAGACTGAGACTCTTAATCTATTAAACACCAAAAACAAATATTGAGAAAATTAGATATATTTTTAGAATAGCATTTTATATATAATACTTAATATTTAATTTTATTTATCTTTATTTTTTATAATTACAAAAGTGTATATGTTTTTAACAAGGTTACATTTTATTTCTTTTATAATTTTATTTAAATATAATAATATTCTGATTGGGTAAAATATATTAAAGTCATTATTAAGTATTTATTTTTTTTTATATTCTAACAATTTCGATAATTCAGTTATTTGAATTTCAATATTAATAAATAATAATAATATAATAATTATTATTAAATTAACTTTATTAATATATTTTAATTTATAAAACCCAATTAACCAAGGGTCTTCTCTAAACTACAATAAAGAAGAGTAGTTATTAGGAAATCTTTATAATAATTTAAATATATATTAATAATAATAAATATACATTTAAAATATATTATATCGGAGTATAGTATAATATATAATAAATATATATTAAAATAATAAATATAATAAATATAACTATATAATTCTTAAAATGAAAATAAGAATAATAAAGTTAAATATATAAGAATATAATTATATAATAAATATGAATATAATAAATAATATCAACTATGTATATTTAATTATAATTAAAATAACTAAAACTATTTCATTATATTATATATTATAATATATAGAAGTATTATGTATTTTTAATATAAACTTTAAAATAAATATGCATAGTTAGGATATATATGTAATAATATTCTTATTATATATATTTAGAAGAAATTAACTATTTAATTTAATATATTTAATATATTTCATATTATAATGAATAATATATGTATAAATATTGAATAATATATGAATAAAAAATTATTTCAAATACTATTATCGACAAAAGAGATATAAATTTAATATTTAATAATTATTATTAAATATACAAATATGTTGCTACACATATTTGTTTTATATCAATATTAAATTAATTTCTACATATTATATTTTAATTATAAAATATAATATTTAGCTATATTAGATTCTTATATTTTATTTATATTAAATATTTATATTATTATCTTATTTTATATATTATCAATATCAAACTTATATTAATACTTTTACATATTCATATTAATAATTAATATTTTAATAATTAATTATTTTATATAAATACATGTTTAAATCTTTTGATTAATCCTTTGTAGGATTATTGTAATTTAAATTATAGTAATAATTATATAAAATAATAATGTAATAAAATATTATTAAGATTAAATAAAATTTATATTTTAAATAAAAACTTGTTTATAAAATTTACTAATAACAATATTTTTAAACAAAAGTAAATTTAAATTATTAATTAATTACTATAATTTGGCATCTTGACCTAATCATTAAGACCAAATTATCTAAAAACTTTGACAACATTTAAATACGTATTCAAATTATTGGATAATTTATAGTGTAACGAATCCTAATGTAATAATTCTATTAAGAACTAACTCAAAATAGAATTATTAACTACAACTTAACGACTAATTCATTAAGTTGAGAAAATAGAAAATAAAATAAAATATTTTTTTTTACCTTTAGAGTTTATTATAAAATTAATTATAATAATAACAAGAGAAGCAAAAGAAGAATTATTTGTATGAATTTGATTTTAAAAATATGTTTTTTGAATAAAATATTTTATTAATTTATTAAAGTTAAAAATATAAAATTGTTACTATTATAACTATGTTTTTATAATAATAACTCTTGATTTCTCAAAGAGAATTCAAGAGCCTTATTTATATTTTTTTATGAAAATAAGGTTAAATAAGAAAGGATTTTCTAATCTTAACAAATCTCTTATCTAGGAAAAGATTAGATAGAAAAACATAGATAAGTTTTCGATCGATATTCTATCCATATCGATCATCGCATTAATTATGTAAAACCGATTACTTCTAAAAAGTAATTGGAAAAAATCTTAATTAACCGATTTTCCAATCTAATCTAATGATCGAAAATAAAAGAATAAAATAATAAAAGATATTTCGATCATATAATTTATCCTTATATTAAAAATATAAAATTAAATAGTAAATAAAATACAGAATACATTATAAAATACAGAATACAATACAATACAGAATACATTAGTTACAGTAGAGAATTTAACATATTGTAAATATATTATTTAAAATTAATTAAATAAATTTTGTTAAATTAATGAATATTTAAAATTAAATTAAATAAATTTAATAAATATTATATGTAATTAAATAAAGTTATAGTTATAATAACTTAACTAAGAAAATATAATTATTTGTTAGCAAATAATTATAGATTCTTACACCTAAAATTGTAAGAAATTACTTATAAAATTAATTATAAATAATTTCTTAACTACAAATTAACATTAATTATTACTAATTAACATTAATTTGAGAAAATAAAATTAAATATAATTAAATAAATATAAAATAATACAAATAAATAATTATACTTAACTTAAATATAAGATAGAGTTTATTATAGAAAGTTTATAATAAACAATAACACAAAAGGAATAAAAGACACAAATATTTATAAAATATGTTTTATTAAAAAGGGTTTTGTTTATTAATTAATTATTTTATTTGAATTATTATTTATTATAAAAATTCTAAAATAATAACTCTTGATTTCTCGAAGAGAACTCAAGAGAATCAAATATATATAAATTAATAAATAAATATTATTGGTTAAAATAAATACGATAATTTAATGTATTAAATTAATGTATTAAATAAGAATGATAGATAAATTTTATAATAAATTTATCTAAATTTCTTACATTGCTCCCTTTACTTAATGAATTTATACAAATTCATTATTATAAAGGAAGTAGTAAGTTTAAAATAAAAATTATAATTTACAAAAAAAAATATAAAATTAAATAATTTATTGAAAGTTTTGCTAACCTTAACTTTTTAACATCTAGAGAAAAGATTAGCGGAAAAACTCTAGATGAATCAATATTAAGTAAAACCAATTAACTTGGGAAAACCTTAATATTGTTTTCTAACTAATATATAAATATAAGTGAATAAATGATTATAAATTAAATAAGATAAATATAATTATTAAGTGTATAAATAAATATAAAATTAAATAAAATGACTATATTATTAAATGTATAAATAAATATTAAATTAAATAAATTATAACTATGTAAAGGATATAACTCGATGAGCTATATAAGCCTCATTACCATAACAAATTAATAATTATTTAGTATGATCATACGCCTCAAAATCCTTTTACAATATAAATATATATTATTTATTATTATTAAATAATAATAATAATAATAAAATTGTTGAATATAATTTATACTTTTTAAAGTATAATTAATTGTTTATTTTTTATTTATTATTATCTAACTTTTTAAACTATTGTTTATTATTTTATATAACTTTTTAATTGTTTATTTTTTATGTATAAAAGAATAGTGAATTAATTGTTTTAAATAATCTTCGTAAGATTATTAATATTTTAATAATCTGATAACTTCATTCATTAAAAAATATTATTAAATAAAATCAAATAAAATAATAAAATAAAAATATAACAAAATTCTATAAGAACACTGATAAAATAAAATTTAATTATTATAAAGAAGTTATTAGTTTAAAGCATTCCAACCAAGTTATATTAAAACCAAATATAATCTTAACAAACTAAGAAATGTAAATAAATTATTAATATATTTGTTTGTATTTCTTACAAAAATTGATAAATAATAACTATAATTACGTTTATTTATTAAAAATATATATATATTTATATATATAAAAAATTTTTAATTTTATTATAAAATTTATGATATAAATAATAATAGATTATTTTATTAGTATTATATATAAATTATTAATAATTCTTAATATTTTACTATTATTTCTAAAGAATATTTTATTATAAAATTATAATTATTATTTTATTATTATTACTGATTGGATATTGTTGTTACACCAATTTTAGAATATAAAAATAATAATTTAAAAAAAATATTTTTAACCTCTCTCTTTTGAATAAAATAAATTTTTAATAATAAATGAATCAATAAATTAATAAAGATTTATATACTTATATATATTTATAAAGTATATAAAACAATTTTTATAAAATCAAATAATAAAATAAAAATCTATTTATAACCAAGATTTATTAGAATTGTTATGGTTCGGATTTTATTAGAATTTTTATTTAATTATTTATTTTTAATATTTTTCTGTCTACATTTTAATTATTGAAAAACTTCACTTATTTATACTTTTTGAAAAAAAAATAAACATGTAAAGCCTTTCTACATTTTATTATCATATTTAAAAAAAATATTTACTATTACTAATTACTTAAAATTTTATATTAATTTAAATTAACTAATTCATAAGTATTTTTATTTTAATAAATTTTGTTTATATAATTTTATATTATTTTTCATATACTAAAACTAAATTATTTAATATATACGAAAAGTAACAAACAAAATTTAAAAAGATTTTACAGAAAAATAAAGTTATTTTAATCAAGAATGTTAATATAATATTCTTATATTTTATATAAAATAAATTTAAAAACTATAATATATTTAATATTTATTATTAATCTATTAAGATTTGATTTTATTTGTGGGAAATAAAAATATTAAATAATCAATTTAAAAATAAAATAAAATACTAAAAAGAATACAAGTTTAATATTGATACAATATAATAATAATATAATAATATATTTGAAAATAAAAATAAAATATTAATATTGATAATAAACACTTTAATAAAATAATAAAATTTAAGGTTAAATTATAGATATTGATATTAATAATAAAAATATAGAATTATTGATAATATTTTAGAAACTTTTAATAAAAATATAAAAAAAAATATATTTAGAAAATATTTTAGTATAGAAAATATAGTAAAGTAATATTAAGTAAAGAATAATATAATGGATTCTAAAGTAAGTTGAAATTTTAATTAATAATCCATTATATGTTCGTTCTTTACCAGAATTTTATAAAAGAAAATCTATACATAGTGGCTAGAGCTATGACCATGAATCAAACTATTTGGGTTCGACTCACACTCAAACCAAATTTTAATAATTTTTAATATCATTTTTTAAATATTTCTTTCTGTATTGCCTTTAAAGAATTTTATAGAAATTCTTAATAGATAAAATTATATTTTATTCTATTTTATTTCTTCTTTCTATTAGTTTCTAATTTTGTGGCTAAAATCGGTTTTAAACGAATTTTCCAAAATTCTATAATTTTTCAAAATCATGAAAACTGTTTTTCCGAAAAAAGTATAAATAGGTATAAATCTGCATTTGAAAATATTTCTCTTCGTGCTTTTATCGTAGTTCATTATTATTAGTAATAAAACATCTTTCTAATAAAACAATTTTTAAATAAATAATTAAATAAATAAAATAATAAATAAAACCAATATTACTAATATTTCAGCACCGACCTTCCTAATCAACAAAGGAATCAAGTGCTCCAATATTAATATTTTGTGTTTACTAATTCTTGTGTTAAGTTTACTTATTCTAAGTGTCCCTTTAGTATTGGAACACTCAAATTTCCTTTACAGAAAGTAAGATTTTTATGATCAGTATAAACGATAAATTGATGTCAAGCACCTTCTAAATAATGTCGCCATTCCTCAAGTACTAATTTGATTGCTAACAATTCTTTATCATAAATTTGGTAATTCCTCTGACATTTAGTTAAACTTTTCGAGAGAAATGCAACAGGATGTAATTTACCTTCAAATTCTTGAGATAATACAGCTCCAACAGCATAGTTACTAGCATCACTTTCAACTATAAAAGGTTTATCGCTGTCAGGATTTCTTAAGATAGGAGCAGAAGTAAATAAATGCTTTAACTTTTCGAAAGCGTCTTATTGATCTTTACCCCAAACAAATTGAACATTTTTTCTGGTGAGTTTGTGAATAGGATTTACGATTTTAGCAAAATCTTTTATGAAAAGACGATAATAATTGCAAAGACCGATGAACGATTGGACTTCCTTAACGTTTGTTGGAGAAGGCCATTCTAAAATTGCTTTAACTTTTTCATTATCCATTTTAAATCCATCTTTCGAAATTACATAGCCAAGGAAAGTGGTTTCCGATTTATCAAATTCACATTTTTCCAATTTCACAACTAAATTATTTTTAAGTAATTTTTTTAATACCTTTTTAACATGTATGTGATGCTTTTCGATATTATTGGAAAAGATAAGAATATCATCAATATAAGAAATGACGAAATCATCTAAATAATCACTGAGAACATCATTGATAAAGTGCTGAAAAGTAGCAGGTGCATTCTTTAGTCCGAAAGGCATAACTAAGAATTCAAAATGCCCATATCTGGTTCTAAAGGCAGTTTTATATTCATCGCCTTCTTTAATACGGACTAGATTATATGAAGATTTTAAATCTAGTTTCGTAAATATTTTAGCACCTTTAACTCTATCAAGTAGTTCACTAATTAAAGGTAAAGGATATGAATTACGTATCGTCATTTCATTTAACTTTCTATAATCGATAACTAAACGTAATGTACTATCTTTTTTTCTAACAAATAGAACTGGAGCACTAGCAGAAGAAGTGGATTTTCTAATGAATTCTTTATCTAATAATTCCTTTAATTGTTTCTTTAATTCTTCACGCTCTAATTCCGTCAAAGGATACAAAGGACCATAAAATAAAATTGAATTATCTTTTAAATTTATCTCATAATCATATACTCTATGTGGAAGTAACACATTACAATTTTTTTCATTAAACACTTCTTTATAATCTAAATAGATGATTGGTACGGTGACCGAATTTTGATTTTTATTTAAATTTTCATTTTCGTTACAAGATTTAAATTTTTTACATGAAACATTAATATTATTACATGAGTCATTAACTATACTATCACTATCATTTTCACATTCTAAACTTTTTTCTAATTCACTTTCACTAATACTATCGTACATAAAATTGTCATCTAAATCATAATCGCTATCGGATTCATCATTTATAATTCGAACAACTCGTCTTTTGAAATATGGTTCGGGTTCGGGTTCGGAGTCAGAATAGTATTTTATAGTGGATCTTGAATAGGATGGCTATTCCTTTTTCTCTTCATCAGTTACTTTAAGTTCTTGTTCAAGGAAAGCCAGTTTATTCCTCTTAGTAGTCCTTTTTCTTTTGCTTCTTCTTCTTTTTCCATTTTTACAATGGCGAGCACAAAAACCAGAACTAAAAGCGATTTTCTTAGCATCATGGTAATTACTTGGACTGTGTTTATCAATCCAAGGTAGTCCTAGAATCACATCTACATCTGGGATTCGGAGAACATAAAATTGAATAATTTCTAAGTGGTTCTTATAACGTAGAATATATTTTTCAGTTTCTTTAGTGATATTAGCGATTCCATATCCAAGTCCTGAGACGCTAAAAGACTTGTTGATCCTTTCGGTCTTAATACCAAGTTTCTTTACGACCTCCGGATGGATAAAATTTAAGTCGGATCCAAAGTCAATAAGAACCTTAACCTTGATTTCTTCAATCTCATTACTCTTGATAAAAAAAATCTAAAATATTTGTTTTTTGGTGATTTTTGTCTTCACAAGTAACTTCCCTCATCATTAAAAGTTCTTCTTGTCCAGTAAGTCTTCTTATTCTACGCATATTTGAAAAGGTTCCCATAACACTATCATCGATATCCTTTCCCTTCATAATTAACCTTAAGTTTTTAGGCTTTATCTTATTTGGACAATTGAATTTAAGATGTCCGGTTGTTTACATAGGAAACAAACGCCCTTCTTTCTTTCTTATGAATAATCTCTCTTTTCTTCTTTATACTTTATTGGACGGTAAGTATATTTTCTCTCGTTGGGACTTCTTTTTATACGGTAAAGGTCAATGTCCATTGGGTCGTTATGCGCAGCAGTATTACTAAAGAATTCTACCTTTTCGTTTCTTCTGATTAAGCTTTCTATATTTAATACTGTAGTAGTTAATCTAGCAAGAGATCTAGGATTTGGATCGATTAAAGCAAGTTTCTTTCTTAATCGTTGTTTTAATCCTCTAATAAACATATATATTTTTGCACTTTCATTAAAGTCAGAGTATTGAGCTATCCTTTGGAACTCTGAAATATATTCAAATATGTGCCCATTCTTCTTCTGATAAATACTACACAGCTTACTATTGGCAACAATGGATTCGCTGGTATAATCACCGAAGTTTGATTTTAACTCTTTCACGAAGTCATCGTATGAGTTAAGTAATGGGCTATTATTTCTACGCAAGCAAGAGACCCATTCTAAAGGTTTCCCAAGCATGTAAGAAATTAGGAATCTTACTCTTGCTGCATCGTTATTAAATTGATTTGGTCGTGATTCCATTGCTAGTTCTGCCCTTATAAGGAATCCCTCAAGGTCGCATTTTCTTCCAGTAAATGATGGAGGCTTATTAATTACACCAAATACATCGTTTTCTTCGTGATTCTCCATTATCTCTTCCAAGGATAATGTTTCAAAGAGTCTTTCTAAGTTTTCCAATTTAAGAAAATTTATTATTTATTTATTTATTTATTTATTTATTTTTTTTTTTTTTTGTTTTGCTTTCTCAAAATTAATAACTTTATAATTATATCAGTAAAGTCGACCAGGTCTCTGTCCAATTATGTATGGTGACGGTCGAGTATACTAATTTTTTATAAATAGTTTATTAATTTTGAAATGTTATATTTTTTTTTGATTAAATTTTAATACTAATTTTAATACTAATTTCCACTCGGTAGATTTTTGACTAATTCCACTTGGTAGCTTTCAAGTTATTGTAACGTATTTTATCCAGGAAAAGGTAATTGTTATTGCAAAAGGAGACACTAAAACAGATTACAATAACAAAGACACAATAAATTTTATTTTAAAAAATTTTTTTATTAAAAATATATTTTATTAATATTTAATATTTATTAATAGTTATTTGTTCAATAACAATTACATCAAAAAAAAAATGTGAAAGGTATCTTCCATTTATACTTTTTCTAAATACATTGATAATATATTATTTTATTTAAATTACATATATTTTAATATAAAACTATCCTAATGAATTTTATTAAATAACAAATTTATAAACTATAGCTAGATTTAGAAAAATATAATTATTAATTAAACTAAATACTAAATAATTAAAATTAAGTATATTTATTATCTATTTATTATTTTAATATTATAAGTAAAGTCTTTATTTATTTTCGATTTAAAAACAATGTTAAAAGAGTCATGATTAAATTTTAAAACTTAATTTAAAATAAATTATTAATTTATTTTGTTTTAAACTTTAATTAATTCATTTAAATTATTTTAAAACAATAATTTTCTCAGAATTAAATTTTATAAAAATTATTACATTAAAAATTTGTCTTGTGGCTTAAAGAATATAATTCAAAAATTTAGTTCATATGATTTATTTACTTTGTTTATTATTTTATAAATCAAAGAATAATTTACATTTTTGAATTACACAAGAAAAATTTTTAATTTAAAATGTGATTGGAATAATCACATCTTTACAGTAAATAAATAATTGGTCAATATTTATATTAAAATTATATTTAGTATTATATTAAATTACTCATTATTTTGACACATTAAATAAATAAAAATTTCATATACATTAAATAAATTAATTGTACGAAAAATTAAACTTTTTAATGTATTAAAGATTTATTAAATCTTTACACTGAAGCTTTGATAATAATTACAAAATAGATTTAAAAAGATCTCCTTTCCCTAAACACCATCCAGTATTCCATATATCCGGGTTCAAGCCTTTCATTCTTACTCTTCCAGAATATAGTAAAAGAAGATCTCATGACGAATCTATTAAGGATATTATAGAGATATCTTTGGATTTAGGACTAACTATAAGAAAAAATGTTATGAATATCGTGTAAGGTATAAGTATAAAAATACAAATGATTTGGTTCCTTCAGAAGAAGTTGAAAACAACCCAAGAAATCAAGACATTTAATTATTATATTTAATGAATGGAAGGAAGTTTACTTTGATTACGTATAATTAAAAAAAATTATTTTTTTTTATTATTAATTTTATAGTTAAATTTAAATTTCAAAATTTCAAAATTTCAAAATTCATAAACATAGCAATGTCACACGTTTCACAATTAATTTATTATTCAATATAATTCATAATTTCATAAAATATTATAATTTTCAATTTTTTAAAAGTTAATTACCATAATTTAAAAGTTATTGAAAATAAAATTTTAAAATTTCAATTTCAAAAATTTTTAATCCAATACATTCAAAAAATTATTATTATTTATATTCCTTATCATCAACTTTCTTAACAAAATTTTAATTTTATTAAATTTTAAAAATTTCAAATTTTCATTAAAATGGTTACTTAAAAAGGATTTCCTATAAAATTTTAAAAGGATTCTTCCTTCAAAAATTAAAAAAATTTTAATTTACCAAATTTCAAAAAATTTTATAAAAATTTAAGCAAAAATCGTCTTGAATCAGATTTTTATAGGAGGGCGTTGTAGAAATTATAACTAAATTGAAATCTCAATTTCAGTTATTTACATTTCAATAATTAAAAATATTATTTATTTAATTATAAATAATATATAATTATATAATTAATAATTAATATAAATTCTTGTTTAATATTTAAAGGATTATTTCAAGCCAAATAATTCTGTAAATATTTCGAAATGTGGCTTTAAAAATTAATTATATTATAAATTTTTTATGTATGAATATATTTAAAACATTAAAATAAAATGGCACATATAATTTCTTTGATAAAATAATTATTAAAAATATTTAAAATGTGATATATTTTATTTTTTTATTTTATTTTTTTTTTTTTATTTTTCAATTTTTTTATGTTTTATTATCAAATATATATATTAAAATATGAAATTATTGTAAAATAAAATATTTATTTAATTATTATTTATTTATTTATTTAAATAAAAAATATTATATATAATACGCCACCAAGAATTTGGCGAAATTCAACTGGACGAATTTCAACTTTTGGCGAAATACAACACTTCAATAAATAATAATTAGGTTAGGTATTTCTATTTAACATTAAAAAATAAAATAAAAAATAAAATAAAAATAAGAAATAAGAAAACTTTTTTTTTAAACATTGAAAAATAAAATAAAAATAAGAAATAAGAAAACTTTTTTTTTAAGCATTGAAAAATAAAATAAAAATAAATAAAAATTAAATTTTTAAGCATTAAAAAATAAAAAAAATAAAAAAAAATAAAAAATAAAAAATAAAAAAAAAAAATAAAAATAAAAATAAATAAATAAAATAGTAAATAAAGAAATAATAAATAATTAATAATTAAATAATTATTTAAATAATTATATAATTAATTAAAAAAAAGGTTTATTATTTTAAATATTACAAAAAAAAAAAAGTTTCAAAGCATTTAAAAGTATATTTATTAAAATATTTTATTGAAAAATTTTAATTATTAATGAAAGACAATATAGAAATTGAAATAAGTGAAAAAAATCGAGGAAATGAACAAATTATTATTAATAAAAAACACAAATTTAATTTTTCATTTCAAAGGAAAGATAAATCAAAAATTTATAGATGCACTGAATATAAGACTTTAAATAAATGTAAATCTTTAATTATTTTAAATGATAAAAAGGAGGTTTTAAAATATGAAAGTTTACATAACCATCTCGAAAAAGAAATTGATGTGTCTATATCAGTAGCAAAGCATAAAATTAAGGAAGAAATTAAGAAAAAATCAATTCTTATGGATATAAAACCTAAACATATATTTAATGCCGTTTCTCAAGAAATGGGACTTATATGTCCCGAATATAGTACAATTAGATCTCAAATAATAAGAAATATAAATAAATAATTTCCTCCAAACATAAAAAGTTTTGATGATATTCCCATTGAATCAGAATATTATAAAACGAAAAGAAATGAAAATTTTATGATATTTAAAAATACTGATCTAATAATCTTTCAATCACCATTCCAAGCATATTTATTTTCGAATTATCATAAAAAAATATTTGCGGACGGTACATTTTATGCAGCACCGAAATTTAGTTATCAGTTATTTATAACAAGAACTTATGTTGGCGAATTTAATATGTTTTACACTACTTCCATTTCTATATTAAAAAATAAAAAACAATCTACATATGAAACATTATTTAAAGAAATAAAAAAAATGCAAATAAATTTAGGAGTAATACATTAATTACTACAATTAATTTTCATTGTGATTTTGAACAAGGTATATCTAATGCCGCAAAAAAAGTTTTTCCCAATATAAATATTAAATATTATGTTTGGCATTACAAAAGATCATTAGAAAAACAAAAAAATATATTATGTTATCATGAAGTGAAGAATAATAATGATGTATATATTTATTATAAAGCTATTTCGAACTTACCGTTTATAAACCCTAACTATATATTTGATATTTATATTATAATAAAAAGAATTTGTCAAAATTAAAATATTCCAAAAAATTTAAAAAATAAAAATAATTATATATTTGACGTATAATTTTAATATAATTATAAATATCAAATATATATTCAGGATTTATAAAAGGAAAAATTGTAATAGTTTTATAAAACAAATAAATTTTATGATTACTTTCAACTTCATTATAACATAATCTGTTTTTTTGAACTTCAAACGATCTTTTATAATGCCATACACAATATTTAATAGTAATATTAGGAAATATTTTAATGGCAGCATTGGATAAACCTTTTTCAAAATCACAATGCAAAATTTTTGGTGTAACTATAATATTATTATTATATTTACTTGCATTCTTTTTTAATTCTTCAAATAATAGTTCATAGGTTGCTTATTCTTTATTATTTAATATAGATAGTGATGTAGTATAAAAACTATTTATTTCTGGAGCATATATTCTTGTTATAAATACTTGATAACCAAATATTGGTGCAATATAAAATGTACCATCAGCAAACATATTTTCGTTGTATTTAATAAACAATTCTGTTTGAAATGGGGAATGATGATTGAAAAATTATAATATTATAATTTTTGTATATCATAAAATTTTCATCTCTTTCGTTTATAAAATATTCAGATTCATCTGGAATTTCATTAAATTTTGATATATCAGGAGATAGTTGTTTTTTTATATATCCTGATATTTGAGATTTAATTGAATTATATTCAGGGCATATCAATCCAATTTCTTCAGATATTTCATTATATATATGTTTTGGATTTATATCATATATGATTGAAGTTTTTATAATTTCATTTTTCATATTATATTTTACTATTGATCTAGATGTATCATATTCTTTTCCTGGATGAGTATGTTTGTTTTCATATTTTATTACTATATTATTATCAGTTATAATAATGTAAGATTTACATTTTTTAATTGTTTTATATTTAGTACATTTGAATATTTTTGTATTAATCGTTATATAACATAAATTAAATTTATATTTTCTGTTTACAATTATTTGGTTTTTTTTTTCTTTACTAGTTTCACTTATTTCTAATTGATCATACATTTATTATGAATATTTTAAAAGTTTTATTTTTTATTTTTTTTATTTTTTATTTTACTTTATTAATTTATTATTTTTTATTTTTTATTTTATTTTATTATTTATTTTTTTTTTTATAAAATTTAATAAAATTAAATTAAAAAAAAAAAAAAAAAATTAATCTTATCCTATTAATATATTTTTACAAGCTATGTCTATTAATAAAAAAAAAATAAAAATAAAAATAAAAAAAAATAAAATAGATAAAAAAAAAAAATAAATAACATAAAAAATAAATAAATAAATGCCGCTTAAGATAAATAGAATATAAATGATACGTTTTATTTTTAATTTACAATTATTTAAAAAATTCATAAAAACGAAATATTATATATATGAATTTGATTTTGAATATTTATTTTTGGAAACTGGTATATTATTTTGAGTTAACGTTTTTGATAATACGATACAACTAAGATACTTATTTTTGAGTTCATATTTTAAATTAATATTAAATTATATTCCGAAAATAATCTAAAACCTTAATATGAAAAATTTCTTATGTATCAAACATAAATTATGTCGAAATGGAGGGTGGTGCGTTTCGGAATGTAGCTTTAAAAAATTTTACATAAATTTTAGCTATATTATGAAACATAATATTATTTTATTGTATTATTTTGTTTCTTCGATTTTTAAATTAATTATTAAGTGAATAATTGAATAAATCATATAATGGTTAGATTTTATGATTTTAGTTCTTTTATTTAAATGTTATTAAAAAAAAGAATTATATAAAAATATAAATGTTATTAAAAATATAAATATTATTAATTATAATTCTTTTATTTAAATGTCATTAAAAAAAACAATAATTATAATGATAAAATTATTAATTATACGGACGTATTTGAATATTTATTTAATCTGTATAAATTTTATAAGCTTTAGAAATTAAATTTTTGAATGACAGAATTCTGATTAATTCGTTTGGTCATTACTTATTTCTTAATTACTTATTATAAAGTAATATTTATATTATATTATTTTAATTGGTTAAACAATCAAACCACAAATTAATTCATATTTAACATCAATTAACTTGGCTTCAATATTTGGTAACGTTCAATTAAGTCACTGATTTCATTCGCTTTATTTATTGCACTATTTTTTATTTTCCAAATTCTTTTATTTTTCTTTGATAATCATAATATGATAAATGTTCAAGTTCATTTAATTTATCTATTAATTCATAAAAAGATGGTTTTGTTGGAAATAAATTATTAAAATAATTATTGAGTGATTCTGAGACATTGTTTATTATATGTTCCATATTATAATAATAATTCCAAATTTTCATATCATAATCAACTAAATATGTTTTATAAAAATATTCTAAAAATTTTATAAATTAATAATAATTATTTTTAATGGATTTAATTTTAATTATAACATAAATATCAAATATGTATTCAGGATTTGTAAATGATAAGTTTGAAATAGCTTTATAATAAATAAATATATTATTATCATTTTTTACTTCATTATAACATAATTTATTTTTTTTAATTTCTAGTGAATTTTTATAATTCCAAATGCAATATTTAATACTTGTATAAGAAATATTGTTTTTGCTGCTTTAGATATGCTCCTTTCAAAATCACAATGCAAATTTTTTGATTCAATTATAATATTATTGTTTTATAATATTATTTTATTTAATCTGTACTTTATATTCATATTCTACTATTTATTTTATTTTATTTTATTTTATTTAATCTGTAATTTATATTCATATTCTACTAATTATTTTATTTTATTTATTTTAAATTCTTATATTATTACATTCTTTATTTATTTATTTTTTTATACATTTATTTTTATACATATAATTGTATTAAAATTTTTTATGGCATTAAACAAAAAATTTTACAAGACATTTAATTTAAATTGCGTATTGAAAATTTAAAAATTTTATTTATAAAGCTTATTAAATTTATACAATTTAAGTAAATATTCAAATACGTATGTATAATTAATAATTTAATCATTATAATTTTTTTTAATAACATTCAAATTAATAACATTCGTTGAAGGCTTCAGTTAAGTCTCCATAATACTTGCCTATGATTTCGCCAATGGACAACAGCTTTTCTAGCCCAACTTTCTTAATTGTTTCTGCTACCGAATCTTCTTGCGTGATCATGGTTATATTATCTTTTTCCTGGCTATCTTTTGTCGCAACATTTTCCGTAGGGTTTTTATTTATTTTATTCTCCTTTAGATTTTTACTTTTCTGTGCCTTGAACCAATCCGCCCATTTGTCGTAATCTATTAAGTAATCATAGTAATCTATAGCATATTCAATTCCTCTCTCACGGTAGAATTGCCTTGTTAAATCGTATACCGTGTCTTTTAATTTTTGGTTATCTATAACCTGTTGTATTATCTTAGTAATTCTCGTTGTGAGTTGAATCTCCCTTTGTACAGCTGGTTCTTTATCTTCTATCTCCTGTACCATGTAGATGCTTTCACCTTCGCATTCTCCTGGTGAATCTACATCTGGTAATCCCGGCCTTTCGCCATCTATCTTGTAAACTTTAGGTTGCTTGTCATGGACGTCAACCTTCCTATAAATCAGGTGTCTATTCATGAATCTTGAACCTAGGATAATTGTCCTTGGTATAGCCTCAGCTAGCCAACATCTTGTGTTAAAGTCATACCATTTGACTTAACCAGTACGCTCCTCGACCAGCTTAATCTTTATCTTGAACTCTTCGGTAACCTGTGGTATCAGCACTTTACCAGCGGCAGTAGTAAACGTTAAGGGACGGTCTTCAATCTTGAGTCCCATCTCTTTCGCCAACTGCGGATGGATCATGGTGATCTGTGATCCGGTATCATACAGCATGTTTAAATCTTGTAGCCCCTCTTTGGTACGAAGATTACTTATTTTGGCTTCTGGCACAAACTCTTCGTACTCAGACCAATCTTGCATCAGAAGTGCTGTCTTGGGAATGGGATTGTTACTACTGGTACGTGAGTCCTTAAAATAGTTTTGCTTCTCGCTTGGTCTCGTACTGAAATCTTTACCACTATTGTGGTTATGGTTATCTTTTTTCTTATCATAATTATTTTGTTTGGTAGGCTCTTTTCTACTATAATCTCTTTTATCGCCTAGGCGATTGTCGCTGTTCCTCCTTCTCTTGGTTTCAATATCCTTGGAGGGTCTTCGCGGATCCATCATTCCTAGTAATGCCATGATGGCTATCTTCCTTTCGCGGTCATACTCATATCTCTCAAGGTAGTCACCCTTATAGTCCGCGGGGAATGTATCACATCTCCTTAGGCACGTTACGTAATTTTCTAATGTTTGCTTTTCTGCAGGAAAATCATAAAAGGCTTCACGAACCGATGGTCTAACTTGTTTTACTAACAGCAACCTTTTGGTTTCATCCGACAGCTGAAGAATTCTGCTTAGCCTATTAAACTCTGAGAGGTATTCATAGGCTTTTCCCCAATCGTGCTTGAGTTTTAGCATCGCAATTTTCACTTCTTCTAATGTTCTCTCGCTTTTGAATTCTTTCAGCAATCTGTCCATCAACCTTTGAGGTTGTGGATCATCCCGTTGCTTGAACACTTCATCCATTTGGTACCACTTCTTAGCAGTTCCTTGCAAGTGGTCCTCAATAAAGTACAACATAGCCGTGGGCTCGCTTTGGTAGTACTTCTGGTGTCTACCAAAGTACCTTTTTAGCCTATCGATAAAGGATTCAACATCCCCAGTTTCACCGTTAAACATTGGGATGTCTCTCTCGTACTCCACAGGGTATGCATCAGTCATTACCACGTCTTCCATGGCGCTCCTTGTTAATATAGGTGGTGTGGGGTGGTAAGACATTCTATTACTTACATCAGTAGTATTAATATCAATGGGAAAGATTTACTTGTTGAAGTCTGTTCTCTATTTTGGGCATTCCAAGCCAGTTTACCTAGACGCTCGATTTCTTGCTGTTGAGCCTAATTAACGGCCATTAGCTTCTCAATCTTTTCTTCGAGCTCATTCAGGTGTACCTCCCTTTCTTAGTTCGCATCCAAGAACTCCTCAATCTTATACAACTTTTGACCCTTATCCTCCAGGTCTTGTTGTATTTGTTTTCCTTTTATCTGGTCCGATTCCAGATAGGTTTCAATCTTTTTGATTTCTTCTTTGACAGCGGCTTCCTTTTCTCTACTTTCAGTGATCTGCTGGTTCAGATACGCTTGTACCTTTTGAAGCTCTAGCACACTAGCTTGACTACTCATTTCTTCTTCATCCACTCGCCTCTCAACCTCTCCAAATCGTTGGTCCACAGCAGTGATAAAGTTGCTATGTTCAGCTTCAATTTTAGAAAACCTCATTTCACTCTGCGTTTGCATCTGTTCTATCATTGCAGCCGTCTGTTGCTGAGTGCTTATCACCATGTTCCTGAATTCCTCCATCTGCTTACTCAGCAAAGCAGCAAAGTCCATCGCTTCAGCATTAACATTTTTGCTTGAACTTTCTCCCTGGTTAGTTCCTGGCTTGCTAGCTTCAGGTTTACTAGACTCGGGTTGACTTTTCTCAGGCGCCGCAGCTGGTTTGGGTTTCGAAGCAGCTGGTTTTTCAGGAGTACTAGTCACTTTCTTGTCTCCTGTATTTTGGCGTCGAGATGGAGGGGCTTCTACAGGCGTAGGACTGCTATCTGCAGCCACACTTCCGACCGAACTTTTTAGTGAACCACTTCTTGTGATTTTTCTTGTGTTTTCAGGTGCCTTAGTACCCTTGTTCTTTTTATCCATTTACTTTTCTGATTAATTTATCTAGTAATTATGGATATATCCACTTACTTTTAGTTTTATTTAAAAGATTATAATTCGTTCACTTACTTAAATTTATTTAGTTGATATAAACGTCCACTTAATTTAATTTTTTTATTTTAAATATAACTAATAAAAATAATAAAAGAAATAGAAATAAAAAAAATAATTTTTTTTGAAAAATTAAATGTATAAAAATTAATAATTTAAATAAATAATTATTTTAAAAATTTTTCTTTCGCTTCTCGAGTCACTACAAATATAAATTTCTATAAAAAATGACCACCTATAAAGCAAAAGCGAGTTTTATTTGGTAAAGTACAAAATTTTTATTAATTAAAAAATGGTACTACCAAAAATTTTAAATTTTTAATTTAAATAATGATTTATAATTAAATTATTAATAAATTAAATTTCGGATATTCGTATTTTTTAAAATTTTAAATTTTTAAATTTTTGATCAAAATTTTATTTTAAAGTCGAAAATTTTTTTTTTTAACTAAATTTTTCGTGGCTATTTCCGCTACGTATTGTGGGGTGAATTTTGTATCAAAAATTTTTCTAAGTTAAACAATTAAAAGTAAACAAAGAAAAATAAACAAACTATGATTTACTACTAAAGTATTATTTGTATTTTATAAACTAACTACTTTATTAATTAAATTATTACTTAGCCTTTAAATTTTATTTAATTATTATTGGTTATCTAGTTATAAAGCGTTACTATTATAAAAGGTAATTTATTATTAACTAAATTAACGAATAATAATTAAATTCAAAGGCTAAGATAACTTAACACCTCTCTATTCGAGTTGTTAATAATAAACACTAAATTAACTATAATTATAATTATTTATTCTTATTACTCTAGAATATAGCGCAGCACTTTATAACTCTATCTGTTATTAGTTACAGGGTAAATTTATTTATTTAATAATTATATTTTTATTCATTGATATTAATATTTATAAAAACAATTTACGTTAATAGTAACGCTAGTGCGTTACAGTTACAAATTTAATTATTATTTATACATGTTAATAATTTTATGATTGGTAAATAATTTAATTTAACTTAGTTTACTAATCAACTAAATAAAAATATATTTAACTAAATATTTAACTATATAATTAACTATAAAAATAAACTATAAAATAATAAAATTTAAAGTACAAAATTAATAGAAGATTTTATTTGATTAGCCGAAATTACTAACTGTTTAGAGATACGTTACGTAGCCAGAGAACTATCACTGGATGGGCTTGAAGTTACCATGTATCTGTTACACTAGTTATGTGTAATAGCTATACTAAACTAAAATTAATTAATGTAACTATTATCTACAATTTTTATATTATTTTTACATTATATTAAAATTGGGAAAAATAAAAATTAAAAAATAAAAATTATACTTAATTATGTAGAGTTTATTATAAGTAAATATAATAAACAATAACTCAGTATCAGTAGATTAGTAGATGGAAATATTTAAAAAAAAGCTTTTATGATTAATAATATTTTTTTTGATATATAAATAAAAAATTTATTTTATTTGTTATTATTTATTATATTTTCTTAAAATAATAACTCTTGATTTCTCAAAGAGAATTCAAGAGTCCTATTTATATTTTTTTTAAAAAATTAATCGGTTAAATAAATTTATTTTCTAATCTTAACAAAAAATCTATTTAGGAAAAGATTAGAAGAAAACCTAAATAGTTTTTAGATCAATATTCTAATCATATTGATCAACGTATAATTAAAGAAAACCTATTTGTTAGAAAAAGCATTAATTACCGATTTTCTAATTTAATTATTAAAATATTAAATATTGATAGGATAGGAATTAATAAAAAAAAGATTTTTTTTTTTCATTAAAAAAAAATAAAAATTAAATAATATGATAGATTAGATACATTTATAGTTTATAATACATTATAAAATACATAATTCATTTTAATTAAAATAACTAATATTTTTATGGTAAAATATTAAATACAAATTTACATAATTTTTTGTAAAAATTCTATTTAAATGAATAATAATAATAAGTAAATAAATTTTATATTATTTATATAAACGTATAAATTATAATATGTAAATAAATTTAGATCAATGTATGAAAATATAACTATTAAATAAATTTATAAGTTAAAATCAATGAATATATTAATTATTATTTAAATAAATAATTATTTTAAAAATAATTATTATTTTATAAATAATTATAAATTATTAATGATTTTTCATTAATTATAAGAAATATTAATTATTCATTATTGAATAATTATGATTTCTTACATTATGAGTTTCGTTAAACTACCTAAATGAGCAATTTGATATTGTTCAATACCTTGTGGATTACGGAGTAGATATTAATTATGAAAATAATTATGGTCAAAGTCCTTTAAAAAATGCCCTACTTAAAAATAGCAATAAACTTACCAATTATTTCGTTGAGCATTATCATACTACCACTTCTTATCATGACAGTAATAATAATAATAATAATAATAATTCAATGAATGAAAAAAAACTCAACGATTCCTTAAAAAAAAGATCTATGGAAGAGTACGTTTCAATCCTTAAAATATATTTTAAATAGTGAAGTTTCTGATATGAAATTTTATCAATATAATAAAATAAGGATAGCCTGTATTGATAATAACATCAGAATTGCCCAATATGTCATTGAAGCCAGTGATGATTCGAATATCGTCTATAGTACAGATCAGTCCAGATTGACACCTCTGATGATTGCTTGTATTTCTAATAAGATTGATATTATTACTTTGAGAGTAGAACATCATGCGGACGTCAATTAAAAATACCCTAAATTGAATCTTCCTAATTATTGTTATCCGTTCATTTCTAAATTTAATATTTCCTCTGAAATCTTCCAAAATTATTCTTCTATTCATTTCCTTTCCTATTACCAAAATTTAAAGAGTTTCAACTATTTAATTGAGCATGAAAGTAATGTCACCAAAATTTTTTCTTCTTAAACGGAAAAGTTATTATATATATTAAATGAAGACCTTCAATATGAAATTTTACTCCATTTGGTAGATAAAGGAATAGAAATTGAAAAAAATTCATGATAAAGGGGCTCTCTCAATCGAATATTGTTTAGAATAAGAAAGCCTTTCCAAAATCAAGTACTTTATTGATAAGGGAATAAAAATAGAGCCCTATTTCTCAAAATTTGTCATATACTCTCCTGTAAAAAAAAAAAAGCGATACCGAGTTTATAAAGTATCTAATGGAACAGGACAACCTCTCATTAGATCACCATTGGGAAATTTTAAGATATTTAAAAGACACCCTAACCAATATTGAAATATTCCTAGGAACTTCTGAAATTCTAGTTCATTATTTTAAAAAAACAATGAATTTTTCTATGTTAAATTTCTGAATTTGATAAAGAAGAAAGGAAAAAAATCCCATGCACGCTCCTTTTTAATTCATCTATTAAAATTGGCAATATAAGAAAGAGATATTGAACTATTGAGGTATTTAAGTTCAAATTATTATATCATTATATATAAAATGATAAAGGAAGAAAAAAAAATTCGTTTATGGAACTCTATAAGGAGAAGCAGTATCAATTTTTGAAGTATCTCTTGGATTATGGTTTGAGAGATGATTACTGCTTCAGTTTTAGTGACTCAAAAAGGGTAAGCATAGGAAACGATTACGGATATAACACCCACATATTTACTCTACAAAAATGATAAAAATCTTGAAAGTATTGAATTATTGCTGGAAAAGGGAATAGATATTGAGCATCGAATGAAAAAAAGAAGTTCATACAGAATTGACCTATTCTTGTTATCAACGATAGTACAATATTTCTAGGTATCTTAATGAATCATGGAGCGGATATTAATTGTTATGACTGGAAAAGGAATACCCCCATAATGATATCTCTTCATAATAAGGACTATAAATTTAGGTAATATTTATTGAAATGTGAAGCCAATCTTTTTAGCTTTGATCATAAAAATGTATCTACTTTGAGTCATTACATATTGAGCAACAATAATGTTCTCCTTGATTTTATCATTAATAATAAATTAAATTTATATTAAATTAATCATCTGTAACTATGACGAACTGATTTATGCCATTTAAGTGGACAACTATAGGATGATTAAGTACCTCCTTGATCATGGTGTCATTATCAATTACAGGAGTGAAGAGGTCGAAGAAGCTCGTTCAAAACTTTTTAAAGAAATTCCTTAGTCAAAAGGAAGACTTAACCATGTTTTACTATTTATTTAAATTAGGGAGTGAAGTTAACGGAGGAGGATCTTGTGATATTAAGTGAAAGAGTTTTTGATAATTATTACTATGAGAATTATGAAGAATTTATGTGGAGATATAGACAACTAATTGATTATGGCATGGATATTAAGAAAGAATTAGAGGAGTATGAAGAAAGTATAATTCAAATCCTTTTTAAGTCAGGGTCTTCTTATGGTCAGTAGAAACGAAAAAAATTTATTGAAACCCTGAAATATATTTTTAGCCATAATAAGAGTGCCTTTGAACAAGAGGATTATGTTGACCTAATAAAACGCTTCACTCAAATTGGAGAGGATGAGTTGGTGAAATTTTTATGTAGCAAAATCGAAAATCAAACCCAAGTTTTAAATGATAATTATCAGTTACACATGGCTTGTGAAGTTTAATTCATATGAATTAGTTCAATGGTGAATTGAAAATGGAAGAGATATCAATTTAAAATTGGAATCAAAATCGCGTTATCCTCATCATTCACCACTCGAAATCGCTTGCCACCATAATAATATAGATTATATTATACTGCTAACTAAATCGCATGTGGAACCATTTACGAAGGACGCCACGGTTTTAGAAGTCGATTTTCAGAATGATAATTTGGATGTTATCCAATGCTTAGTGGAAGGTGGTAAGGATGGGGGTGAGAGTGATGGCTTTGATACGATGATTTCCTCCTCCTCATCCAGATGTCATTTCTATATAAAGAAAAAAAAGAGGCGACGACGACGACGGTAGAATGGCTTTATTTTAAAACGGTGGGGTATTTCTTTCATTATGGTATGTCCATGGAACGAAGAAATTCTGAGGGTTATGCGGCTTTAATGATATCCTCTCTTTATAATCAACTCGATGTTGTGAGCTTTCTTTATGGCTCATGGGGCGAATGCCTCCCTGATGGATAGACGTGGAATGAATTCAGTGGCTTTAGCCTGTGAGAACAACAATTTTGAAATAGTTAAATATTTAATGGTTCATGAAGAAAAAAATACTCAAACTATGATTAATGCCTCTGCATCAAAAGAAGAAAGAAGGATTGGGAAAAAATAGGTGTAATGATAACGTGCAAGAGAAAAACTTGAAATTAAAGATAGAAGTGATGATGTTCAAGAGATGAATAAAATAAAACCATATTCTGCACTTCAATTGGCCTTCGACCATCATCATTATGGCATTGCTAAATGTTTAATTGAATATAGTGGGGATTCAAAAGAAGAACTTGATGATCCTTCGAAATTATATTCCCTAAATAATTTAAAGGCGAAAAAGAAAGTTCAACAATTATCGATTTTTGAAGAAAAAGAATGAATTTAATACCGTGAAAGAAGATAATAATAATAATAATAATGATAATAATAAAAAATAATTAAAATGAGGAATTATTGGAAACATATCTAAAAGAAAAAATATGGATAGGATTCGAATATATTCCTTCATCAACTGCAGCTTAAAAATAGTCAATCCTTTAATGTAAATAGTATGGATAAATATGGAAGGACTGCCCTTAGTATAGCCGTTGTTCAAAGGAAATTTAGAAATGGTTAAGCTATTATTTGAAAATGGTGCCGATGTCAATATTTTCAATAGGAATAGATACACTCCGTTAATGACCTCCTGTAGAAACAGTTCATTGCCTGTCGTAAAATACTTCATAGCCCATGGTTCAGACTATCGTATCGTGAATCAGTTTGAAGAATCTGCCGCCCATATTGCCTATCATTATGAAAATTTTTTGAAATTGTACAGTACCTTTTTGAGAGTGGCTTCGACATTAACCGTCGGGGGATAATATAGCACTTCCTTATTAATGATGGCCTGTAAAAAAGGACATCTCTTCAATGTCAACTATTTCATATCTAAAGGAGCCGACGCAAATCATCAAAATGATCTCTGGGACACCATTTTAATATATGCCTCTAAACAAGGATACCTTAGAACTGTTGGAGCTCTAATTCAACATGGAGCCACCACCTCCATTAATTATATCAATAAATTAGGGGAAACCGCTTTACAGATAGCTTATACTAATAAATTTATAGGACTTACCAGAGGTTCAATAAGTACAGATTAAAAAGAAAAAAATTAAGAAAAAAATAAAAATAAGAAATGTATATATATATTATATATTATATATATATTTATAATTATTAATTCAAATTTATATGAACACTAAATATAAAAAAAAAAGTTATTATGATCTTATTAATTCTTTCCATTTAAATATAATATACATAGAGGGTATGAAAACATATAAATAAAAAAAATATATATACATTTTTTTTAAATACTATTTTAAACCTAAACATGATTTCATAATTATTATATTTAAAAAAAATTATTTAATTATCTATTTGATAATTAAAAAAAAATAAAAAAAAAATAAAAAAAACTATAGTAATTTATTTTATATTTAAATTTTTATTTTTTATTTATCTATTTAAATAAGTATATATTTAGTTTTTACATATTTTAAATTTCATTTCAACTTTTTTTTTTTTTTTTTAACCCATTAACACTTTTAAAATTTAAAATGAATAAATAATTAAATAAATGTTATATTTTTTAAACATAAAAATAAAAAAATTAATTATTAACAATTTTATGTTTTATTTTATTCCAAAAAAATATCCAATCAAATTAATAAAAAATAAAAATATATATAAAGAAATCTTAAGTCCATAATTAATTATTATGTCTTTAATTATTTTAATTCCAAAAAAATAGCCAATAAAATTAATAGTTTATTGGAACATATAATATTATTTATTGTTTTTATCATATTAATTTTTAGAAAATTTGGAATTAAAATAAAAAAAAAAATTAAATATAATATTAAACGAGGTTAAATGATATTTTAATATAATAAAGAAAATTTTATATATAAATCAAAAATAATTTTTTTTTTTTTTTTTTTTTAATTTATTTAATTTTATTTTATTTTAAAATATATATAATTTATAAAATGTTTATCACATTTTTTTCATTTAATTTTAGTATTTATTATTTAACTTAATTAAAAAAAAAATGGCTTCTTCACAAATTAGAAGAAAAAAAAATTTAATAAAAAGAAAAAAAAGAAAAATAGCTTCTTCAAAAAATAAAAATAAAAATAAAAATAAAAATAAAAATAAAAATAATTTTAGAAGAGATTCAAATAATAACTTTAATGTTGAATTATTTATAGAAGTTATGAATATTGGAGATATAGAATTATTAAAAACTACAATAAATAATATCAATAAAAATAATTCAATAAAAATCGATATTCCTTTGGAGATCTATGAAAATGGCTTTCTTACTTATAGATGATTAAACTTTATATTAAAGAATTGTAGCGACATTCTATACATATCTTCTTCATTAATAAATAAATTAATAAAGAATAATGAAATTCAGTTATTAAATATTATTTTTGGTTACTTTAAATTTTATGACAATGATTTCATTTACATGTTACTTTATCAATATAAAAATAAAACCCCAACTTCTGTCACTTATCTAAATGGAATAATGTCTAATAATCAATATATAATTTCAACCAATCATTCTATGGAAAATTTTCAATATTATTTTGTAAAAGTATGCGAAGATGGAAAAGAAAATATAATTAAATATTTAATTGAACATGGAGCAGATATAAATAAAGCATATCAATTTAAAGAAAACACATTACATTGTGCATGTCAAAAAGGAAATGAAAAAATAGCTAAATATTTAATTGAACATGGTGACAATATAAAAATAGTAGATACATTCGGTTTTTCTCCTCTATTCGTGTCATGCAGAAGTGGAAATGAAAATCTAGTAAAATATTTAGTTAAACTGGGAGCCGATATTAATAAAGAAAATAAATATGCTGAAACACCGCTATTTTATGCTTGCAAAGGTGGAAACGAAAAAAATGTAGAATATTTAGTTGAACAAGGATCAGATATACATAAAGTAATTGATGTAATTAATTCTCCTAAAGATATATTTCATCCACATATATATTATGGAATAGGTAGACTTCGTACGAAAGAAAATATAATAAAATATCTAATTGAACTTAAAAGAAAATCTAAATATGGATAAAAAATATAAGAGAAAAAATGTTAATAATATAAATAATAAATATAATTATTTAGAATTATTAAAATACTAAAAATATTAAAAAATTATAACAATTATAATATTAATAACAATATTAATAACAATATTAATAAATTAAAATAAAAATAATATAATTTTAAATAATATAACAAAAATTAGAATAAAAATAAACAAATACTTAAAAATTATATAATAATGTATAATTTGTAAAATAGAATAAAGGAAATATTAAATAGTTCAATAGATGATATCTATAAAAATAAATAAAAAAAAATATAATATTGGATATTATTTTTTTTTAGATTTAAGTCAAAATTGTTAATGGATATAGGAATTTTTAAATTCTTCTTTTTTTAAATTAATTATTTTAATTATCAAAAAATAAAAAAAAAAAAATAGAAAAAGAAATAAAATTTGAAATAATAATAATAATAATATTAAATAATAAATTATAAATAATAATAATAAAATATAGACATAAAAAATTATAATAAATCATTGTTTAAATATAAAAAAATAATAATAATTAAAATATCAAATAGAAAAAAAAATAGAATAAATGAAAAAATAATATATATATATTTTATATTTAATTATGAACTTTTTTCTTTCACATTTTACTCTAATTATGTATTGATTTTATTTATTATTATTATTATTATTATTATTTATTATTTATTATTCTTTTTTTATATTTATTTTTATTTTTTTAATTCATTATTTATTATTATTAATTATTTTATAATATAAATAATGATAATAATAATAATAATATTACTATTATTATTATTTTAGTTATTGTTATTTCTTTATTTATTTTTATTTTTATTTGATAATTAAAGTAATTATTAGAAAAAAAAAAAAATATATATATATATAAAGAAATCTTAAGTCCATAAATAATTATGATTATGATTATTTATTTAATTATTTTAATTCCAAAAAAAATAGCCAATAAAATTAATAGTTTATTTGAAACATATAATATTATTTATTGTTATTATCATATTAATTTTTAGAAAATTTGGAATTAAAATAAAAAAAAAATTAAATATAATATTAAATGAGGTTAAATGTTATTTTAATAAAATAAAGAAAATTTTATATATAAATCAAAAATAATTCTTTTTTTTTTTTTTAATTTATTTAATTTTATTTTATTTTAAAATATATATAATTTTTAAAACGCATATCACATTTTTTTTATTTAATTTTAGTAATTATTATTTAACTTAAAAAAAAAAAAAAAGGCTTCTTCACAAATTAGAAGAAAAAAAAATTTAATAAAAAGAAAAAAAAAATAGAAAAATAGCTTCTTCAAAAAATAAAAACAAAAATATTTTTATAAGAGATTCAAATAATAACTTTAATATTGAATTGATGCAATTAGTTCACCTAATATACCAAATTATTCACGTAGAATACTAGTTAGTATAGTAAAGGATATACAATACAATTTTAATAAAAATAAAATAGAATTTAATAATATAACATATATTAGAATAAAAAAAAATACAAAAATTTAAATATTAATGTATAATTTATGAAAGATATTAATTATAGAAATATTGAAATATTAAAATAATTCAATAAATGATCTATATCAAAATAAATAAATAAATAAATCAAAAATATTGTTTCTATTAATATATATATATATATATAAAGGTTATACTTCAGTTTAGAGATTAAAATTTTTAATAGAAAATTGTAACAATTCTCCTTACTTATCTTTTTCTTTATTGAATTATAAAAATAAATTTTTTTTTCTGTTTTTAGAAATTTAAAAAAGGAATTAAATAGCAATGGAAAATACTTTTTTTTTTTTAAAAAAAAAAAAAATATTGAAAGTTAATATTTTTTTTAGAATTAATATAATTAAAGAATTAATCATAATTTTTAATGAGCAAAAGATTTTTATAAATTTTTCTTATTTATTAATTATTTTAAATAGAAATAGAAATAGTAAATGATAAATAATTGAATAATGAATATTTAATTATAATAATTATTGTATTATTATTATTATTATTATTACTATTATAATTTTACAGAGAAACAAAACATAAAATAAAAATAATAATAATAAAAATATTAATTATATTTAATTATGAAATTTTTTTCATCTATTTTATATATTTTATTCTTAATTTATAATTTTAATTGTTTATTTTTTTGTCGTGTTATGTTTTATTAATTTATTTTTTTTTTTTATTTTTTTATTTTTTTAATTTTTTATTTTTATATTGTGTTTTATTTAGTTTTATTATATAATCATGTCAATATTTTTTTATTTATTATTTTTTTGTATTTATGAGTTAAATACTAGTTTTTAGTATGAAATTTATATATAAACTTTATTTACTATTTATTAAGGTTTGTTAATTATATAAATTGATAGTATACAACAATTATTATTATTATTATTGATAACAAAATAATATATTTATTAATATTATAATGTTATACTAAAGTTATAATTAAATTCTAACTTTTAAAGAATTATTTTACAACTTACAATAATAAAAAAATTTATTTAAAGAATGTTTTTGTTTATTTTTTTTTATAATAAAAATAAACTATTAAATTTACATAAAATTTATTTTATAAATAATTACACAAAAATTATTTACTAATATTAATATATCCTATTAAAACTAAATCTCCCGACTTATATTTATGAAGCATATTCGATGAGGACTTTGACCTTTCTAACCAGTATGTAGGAGCCTCCTAATACAGCAAATAGTCAACAAAATCGTTATACAAGTGTTAATAATAATTCACTACCTGAAGGTGTAAGTGAAATTTTAAGATTAGATAATAACTATGATCCTATGTCTTTAGGAAATCATCGTATCATAAATAGTTATCAAAATATTTATGATGATAATAATGGTTATAATAAACAAAGAACTAATAATGCTAGAGTACAACAAGGTATTGATATAATAGGTAAATGGGGAACTGTATTATCAAAAGGTAGAAATAATAATTATCAAGAATATTTACAAGAAGCTAATGGTTATAGATTTATAGATAATAATAATAATTATGTTTCTAATAGTCTTAAAATAAATATAGAAGGTGCTGGAGTTGCATCTACCGTAGAAACAAATATAGTTAATGGTAGATTAAGTGGAACTATCAAACGAAATGTATTATGTGATTATGTCCGTTGTAATGGTAATAATTTCTTTAGTAAAACTCCTATTAATATAATGGTTAGATATTTAATTAAGGAAATAAGAAATAATAATAATCAAGCTAATAACCAAAATGGCCTATTGAATATTATTTATCGCTTCATCAACCCCATTGTTGATGTCTAATGAATCTTCTGACATTATACTCTAATTCACTTTTCATTATTTTCTCTGTTTAAAACGGGGAGAAGAACACTTAAAAGGCCACAGGTCTCTTCTTCCATATAGTAATTTCGAAACTATTAAAACCTGTAACAGAAGATTTGGATGATCATAAAGCCTACAATGCTGAAGGAAGTAGTGTCATCCCAATTTTTTTGTTTTTTTTTTTCATTTTTACATATGAGCGTAAAAAAAAATTTTTTTCTATTTCTCTGTTAGTGTTTTCAACTTGTCCATTTGCTTCCGGATGGTGAGGAGAGTTATAAAACGAATGCATGAATGAACCATAAAGATTCTACCATTGTCTTCGTTATGTCAGAAATGAATTGTCTTCCGTTATCAGTTATTATTATTTCTGGAAGATCATGTCTTGAAAAAAAAAAATTATCTTTTAAAAAAAATTGAATAACATCTTTTGCATCAATGGTTTTTTTTTTTTTGTAGCCTTGGCTTCCACCCATTTTTATAAAAATAATCCATACCAAGAAATATGAATTTATTTCCTTTTAAATTCTTTATCAAAGGACCTATAATATTCAGGCCCACTCTAATAAAGGGTCTAGTTACTTAGAGTTGAAATAAGAGAAGATGCCCTTTTTTGGAAATGAGGGAAAATAGCCGGTAACATTGACTGAAACATTTGACCTCCCCCCTTAAAACACGTTTTTTTAACCCACTTTCTCAAACATCTCTTTTTTTTTTTTTTTTTTTTTTTTAAAAAAAACCTAAAGCCAATTCATTAGGATTCTTTAAATTCTTGCAAAGTGTCTTTTTGTGTTTTTTTTTTTGTCTTTTTGTTATACAATTCCTGGGGCCGATAAGATGAGCTTTTTGAAAAAAAAAAAACAATGTCTTTGTTTCTTGAGGGTCATCTTCAATAACCTTCAAGTAATTTTTTTTTTTTTAGATTTATCTTTATAAAAACTAACTTTACCATCAAGGAAGTAGTAATTTTTTTTTATATTTTTTAACAAAATTTAAAATAGGAGAGGGAATAGACTTCAAGAGTTTAAAGAATACTATTCCTTGATATATTCTAAATAGTATTAATAATGGAATAACCTTTTCAGATGGTAAACGGGAGAAAGCGTTAATAAAAAAATATTATTTTTTTCCTTTTTTTTTTTTTTCATATAATAGTTCCATTTTAAATTCATTAAAAATGGATATCCAACGTATCTGTCTATCAAAAAAGAAGGAATACTTGTTTTTAAAATAGCCTAAAAAAGAGGTTTGTGATCCGTATATAAAGTTTATCCATTGAAATAAGAAGCTGAAATATAAGAACGGAATATTTTTTTAAGAGCAAAGATAACCGCAAGACCTTCTTTGTCCGTTACAGAATAGTTTATTTCTTCAACTCTAATAGAGGGTCTTGTCTTGTTACTTAGAGTTGGAATAAGAGAAGATGCCCTTTTTGGAAATGAGGGAAAAAGGCCCGGTAACATTGATTGAAACATTTGACCTCCCCACTTAAAACACTTTTTTTAAACCCACTTTCTCAAACATCTCTTTTTTTTTTTTTTTTTTTTTTTTAAAAAAAACCTAAAGCCAATTCATTAGGATTCTTTAAATTCTTGCAAAGTGTCTTTTTGTGTTTTTTTTTTTGTCTTTTTGTTATACAATTCCTGGGGCCGATAAGATGAGCTTTTTGAAAAAAAAAAAACAATGTCTTTGTTTCTTGAGGGTCATCTTCAATAACCTTCAAGTAATTTTTTTTTTTTTAGATTTATCTTTATAAAAACTAACTTTACCATCAAGGAAGTAGTAATTTTTTTTTATATTTTTTAACAAAATTTAAAATAGGAGAGGGAATAGACTTCAAGAGTTTAAAGAATACTATTCCTTGATATATTCTAAATAGTATTAATAATGGAATAACCTTTTCAGATGGTAAACGGGAGAAAGCGTTAATAAAAAAATATTATTTTTTTCCTTTTTTTTTTTTTTCATATAATAGTTCCATTTTAAATTCATTAAAAATGGATATCCAACGTATCTGTCTATCAAAAAAGAAGGAATACTTGTTTTTAAAATAGCCTAAAAAAGAGGTTTGTGATCCGTATATAAAGTTTATCCATTGAAATAAGAAGCTGAAATATAAGAACGGAATATTTCTTTAAGAGCAAAAGATAACCTCAAGACCTTCTTTGTCCGTTACATAATAGTTTATTTCTTCAACTCTAATAGAGGGTCTTGTCTTGTTACTTAGAGTTGGAATAAGAGAAGATGCCCTTTTTTGGAAATGAGGGAAAATAGCCTGTAACATTGATTGAAACATTTGACTTCCCTACTTAAAACACGTTTTTTTAACCCACTTTCTCAAACATCTATTTTTTTTTTTTTTTTATTAAAAAAAAAAAACTAAGGTCAATTCATAGAATTTTTTAATTCTTGTAAGTGTCTTTTTTGTCTTTTTTGACTTTTTGTCTTTTTGTTACACCATTCCTGGGGCCGATAAGATGAGCTTTTTAAAAAAAAAAAAAAACAATGTCTTGTTTCTTGAGGGTCATCTTCAATAACCTTCAAGTAGTTTTTTTTTTAGATTTATCTTTATAAAAACTAACTTTACCATCAAGGAAGGAGTAATTTTTTTTTTAACAAAATTTACAATAGGAGAGGGAATAGACTTCAAGAGGTTAAAGAGTACTATTCCTTGATATATTCTAAATAGTATTAATAATGGAATAACTTTTCAGATGGTAAACGGGAGAAAGCGTTAATAAAAAAATATTATTTTTTCCTTTTTTTTTTTTTCATATAATAGTTCCATTTTAAATTCATTAAAAATGGATATTCAACGTATATGTTTATCAAAACGAAGGAATACTTGTTTTTAAAATAGTCTAAAAAGAGATTTGTGATCTGTATATAAAGTTTACTCATTGAAATAAGAAGCTGAAATATAAGAACGGAATATTTCGTAAGAGCAAAAGATTACTGTAAGACCTTCTTTTCTTCTTAACAGAATAGTTTATTTCTGCAACTCTAAATAGAGGGTCTTGTCTTGTTACTTAGAGTTGGAATAAGAGAAGATGACCTTTTTTGGAAATGAGGGAAAATAGCCGGTAACATTGACTGAAACATTTGACCTCCCCCCTTAAAACACGTTTTTTAAACCCACTTTCTCAAATATCTCTTTTTTTTTTTTAATAAAAACCTACGACCAATTCATTAGGATTCTTTAAATTCTTTCAAAGTGTCTTTTTTGTCTTTTTTGTCTTTTTGTTTTTTGTTACACCATTCCTTGGGCAGATAAGATGAGCTTTTAAAAAAAAAAAAAAACAATGTCTTGTTTCTTGAGGGTCATCTTCAATAACCTTCAAGTAATTTTTTTTTAGATTTATCTTTATATAAAGTAACTTTACCATCAAGGAAGGAGTAATTTTTTTTTATATTTTTTAACAAAATTTAAAATAGGAGAGGGAATAGACTTCAAGAGGTTAAAGAGTACTATTCCTTGATATATTTCTAATATAATAGTATTAATTAATGTAATAACCTTTTCAGATAGTAAACGGGACAAAGCGTAGGTAAAAAAAATTATTTTTTCCTTTTTTTTTTTTTTTCATATAATAGTTCCACTTTAAATTCATTAAAAATGGATATCTAACGTATATGTCTATCAAAAAAGAAGGAATACTTGTTTTTAAAATAGCCTAAAAAAGAGGTTTGTGATCTGTATATAAAGTTTATCCATTGAAATAAGAAGCTGAAATATAAGAACGGAATATTTCGTAAGAGCAAAAGATAACCGCAAAAACCTTCTTTCTCCGTAACAGAATAGTTTATTTCTTCAACTCTAAATAGAGGGTCTTGTCTTGTTACTTAGAGTTGGAATAAGAGAAGATGCCCTTTTTTGGAAATGAGGGAAAAAGGCCCGGTAACATTGACTGAAACATTTGACCTCCCCACTTGAAACACGCTTTTTAAACCCACTTTCTCAAACATCTCTTTTTTTTTTTTTTTTTTTTTTTTTTTTAAAAAAAAAAACCTAAAGCCAATTCATTAGGATTCTTTAAATTCTTACAAGTGTCTTTTTTTGTCTTTTTTATCTTATTGTTACACCATTCCTGGGGGCCGATAAGATGAGGTTTTAAAAAAAAAAACAATGTCTTGTTTCTTGAGGGTCATCTTCAATAACCTTCAAGTAGTTTTTTTTTTAGATTTATCTTTATAAAAACTAACTTTACCATCAAGGAAGGAGTAATTTTTCTTTTTTTTTTTTTAAACATAATTTAAAATAGGAGAGGGAATAGAATTCAGAGGTTAAAGAGTACTATTCCTTGATATATTCTAAATAGTATTAATAATGGAATAACCTTTTCAGATGGTAAACGGGAGAAAGCGTTAATAAAAAAATATTATTTTTTTCCTTTTTTTTTTTTTCATATAATAGTTCCATTTTAAATTCATTAAAAATGGATATCTAACGTATATGTCCATCAAAAAAGAAGGAATACTTGTTTTTAAAATAACCTAAAAAAGAGGTTTTTGATCTGTATATAAAGTTTATCCATTGAAATAAGAAGCTGAAATATAAGAACGGAATATTTCTTTAAGAGCAAAAGATAACCGCAAAACCTTCTTTGTCCGTTACAGAATAGTTTATTTCTTCAACTCTAATAGAGGGTCTTGTCTTGTTACTTAGAGTTGGAATAAGAGAAGATGCCCTTTTTTGGAAATGAGGGAAAAAGGCCCTGTAACATTGACTGAAACATTTGACCTCCCCACTTAAAACACGTTTTTTAAACCCACTTTCTCAAACATCTCTTTTTTTTTTTTTTTTATTTTTTTTTTTTTAAAAAAAAAAACCTAAGGCCAAATCATAGAATTTTTTAATTCTTGTAAGTATCTTTTTTATCTTTTTGTTTTTGTTATACCATTCATTGGGCAGATAAGATGAGTTTTTTTAAAAAACAAAAACAATGTCTTGTTTATTGAGGGTCATCTTCAATAACCTTCAAGTAGTTTTTTTTTTATATTTATCTTTATAAAAAGTAACTTTACCATCAAGGAAGGTGTAATTTTTTTTTTAACAAAATTTACAATAGGAGAGGGAATAGAATTCAGAGGTTAAAGAGTACTATTCCTTGATATATTCTAAATAGTATTAATAATGGAATAACCTTTTCAGATGGTAAACGGGAGAAAGCGTTAATAAAAAAATATTATTTTTTTCCTTTTTTTTTTTTTCATATAATAGTTCCATTTTAAATTCATTAAAAATGGATATCTAACGTATATGTCCATCAAAAAAGAAGGAATACTTGTTTTTAAAATAACCTAAAAAAGAGGTTTTTGATCTGTATATAAAGTTTATCCATTGAAATAAGAAGCTGAAATATAAGAACGGAATATTTCTTTAAGAGCAAAAGATAACCGCAAAACCTTCTTTGTCCGTTACAGAATAGTTTATTTCTTCAACTCTAATAGAGGGTCTTGTCTTGTTACTTAGAGTTGGAATAAGAGAAGATGCCCTTTTTTGGAAATGAGGGAAAAAGGCCCTGTAACATTGACTGAAACATTTGACCTCCCCACTTAAAACACGTTTTTTAAACCCACTTTCTCAAACATCTCTTTTTTTTTTTTTTTTATTTTTTTTTTTTTAAAAAAAAAAACCTAAGGCCAAATCATAGAATTTTTTAATTCTTGTAAGTATCTTTTTTATCTTTTTGTTTTTGTTATACCATTCATTGGGCAGATAAGATGAGTTTTTTTAAAAAACAAAAACAATGTCTTGTTTATTGAGGGTCATCTTCAATAACCTTCAAGTAGTTTTTTTTTTATATTTATCTTTATAAAAAGTAACTTTACCATCAAGGAAGGTGTAATTTTTTTTTTAACAAAATTTACAATAGGAGAGGGAATAGAATTCAGAGGTTAAAGAGTACTATTCCTTGATATATTCTAAATAGTATTAATAATGGAATAACCTTTTCAGATGGTAAACGGGAGAAAGCGTTAATAAAAAAATATTATTTTTTTCCTTTTTTTTTTTTTCATATAATAGTTCCATTTTAAATTCATTAAAAATGGATATCTAACGTATATGTCCATCAAAAAAGAAGGAATACTTGTTTTTAAAATAACCTAAAAAAGAGGTTTTTGATCTGTATATAAAGTTTATCCATTGAAATAAGAAGCTGAAATATAAGAACGGAATATTTCTTTAAGAGCAAAAGATAACCGCAAAACCTTCTTTGTCCGTTACAGAATAGTTTATTTCTTCAACTCTAATAGAGGGTCTTGTCTTGTTACTTAGAGTTGGAATAAGAGAAGATGCCCTTTTTTGGAAATGAGGGAAAAAGGCCCTGTAACATTGACTGAAACATTTGACCTCCCCACTTAAAACACGTTTTTTAAACCCACTTTCTCAAACATCTCTTTTTTTTTTTTTTTTATTTTTTTTTTTTTAAAAAAAAAAACCTAAGGCCAAATCATAGAATTTTTTAATTCTTGTAAGTATCTTTTTTATCTTTTTGTTTTTGTTATACCATTCATTGGGCAGATAAGATGAGTTTTTTTAAAAAACAAAAACAATGTCTTGTTTATTGAGGGTCATCTTCAATAACCTTCAAGTAGTTTTTTTTTTAGATTTATCTTTATAAAAACTAACTTTACCATCAAGGAAGGAGTAATTTTTTTTTAACAAAATTTAAAATAGGAGAGGGAATAGAATTCAGAGGTTAAAGAGTACTATTCCTTGATATATTCTAAATAGTATTAATAATGGAATAACCTTTTCAGAATGGTAAACGGGACAAAGTATCAGTAAAAAAATATTATTTTTTTCCTTTTTTTTTTTTTTTCATATAATAGTTCCATTTTAAATTCATTAAAAATGGATATCCAACGTATCTGTCTATCAAAAAAGAAGGAATACTTGTTTTTAAAATAGCCTAAAAAAGAGGTTTGTGATCTGTATAAAGAATTAACATTGAAATAAGAAGCTGAAATATAAGAACGGAATATTTCTTTAAGAGCAAAAGATAACCGCAAAACCTTCTTTGTCCGTTACAGAATAGTTTATTTCTTCAACTCTAATAGAGGGTCTTGTCTTGTTACTTAGAGTTGGAATAAGAGAAGATGCCCTTTTTTGGAAATGAGGGAAAAAGGCCCTGTAACATTGACTAAAACATTTGACCTCCCCCTTAAAACACGTTTTTAAACCCACTTTCTCAAACATCTCTTTTTTTTTTTTTTTTTTTTTTTTTTAAAAAAAAAAAAACCTAAGGCCAATTCATTAGGATGCTTTAATTCTTACAATTGTCCTTTTTTATCTTTTTGTTTTTGTTTTTTGTTTTTTGTTTTTTGTTACACCATTCCTTGGGCCGATAAGATGAGCTTTTTTAAAAAAAAAAAAACAATGTCTTGTTTCTGAGCGTCATCTTCAATAACCTTCAAGTAATTTTTTTTCTAGATTTATCTTTATAAAAAGTAACTTTACCATCAAGGAAGTAGTAATTTTTTTTTATATTTTTTAACAAAATTTAAAATAGGAGAGGGAATAGACTTCAAGAGGTTAAAGAGTACTATTCCTTGATATATTCTAAATAGTATTAATAAAGTAATAACCTTTTCAGAATGGTAAACGAGACAAAGCATCAGTAAAAAAATATTATTTTTTTTTTTTATTTTTTTTTTTCATATAATAGTTCCATTTTAAATTCATTAAAAATGGATATTTAACGTATATGTCTATCAAAAAGAAGGAATACTTGTTATTAAAATAACCTAAAAAGAGATTTGTGATCTGTATATAAAGTTTACCCATTGAAATAAGAAGCTAAAATATAAGAACGGAATATTTCTTTAAGAGCAAAGAAAACCAAAAGACCTTCTTTCTCCGTAACAGAATAGTTTAATTTCTGCAACTCCAAATAGAGGGTCTTGTCTTGTTACTTAGAGTTGAAATAAGAGAAGATGCCCTTTTTTGGAAATGAGGGAAAAAGGCCCTGTAACATTGATTGAAACATTTGACCTCCCCACTTAAAACACGTTTTTTAAACCCACTTTCTCAAACATCTCTTTTTTTTTTTTTTTTTTTTTTTTTTAAAAAAAAAAAAACCTAAGACCAATTCATTAGGATTCTTTAAATTCTTGTAAGTGTCTTTTTTGACTTTTTGTTTTTGTTATACCATTACTGGGGCCGAGAAGATGAGCTTTTAAAAAAAAAAAAAAACAATGTCTTGTTTCTTGAGGGTCATCTTCAATAACCTTCAAGTAGTTTTTTTTTTAGATTTATCTTTATAAAAAGTAACTTTACCATCAAGGAAGTAGTAATTATTTTTTATATTTTTTAACAAAATTTAAAATAGGAGAGGGAATAGACTTCAAAAGGTTAAAGAGTACTATTCCTTGATATATTCTAAATAGTATTAATAATGGAATAACCTTTTCAGATGGTAAACGGGAGAAAGCGTTAATAAAAAAATATTATTTTTTTCCTTTTTTTTTTTCATATAATAGTTCCACTTTTAAATTCATTAAAAATGGATATCCAATGTATATGTCTAACAAAAATGAAGGAATACTTGTTTTAAAAATAGCCTAAAAAAGAGGTTTATGATCTGTATAAAGTTTTAACATTGAAATAAGAAGCTGAAATATAAGAATTGGAATATTTCTTTAAGAGTAAAGATAACCGAAAGACCTTCTTTCTCCGTAACAGAATAGTTTGTTTCTGCAACTCCAAATAGAGGGTCTTGTCTTGTTACTAAGAGTTGGAATAAGAGAAGATGCCCTTTTTTGGAAATGAGGGAAAATAGCCTGTAACATTGACTGAAACATTTGACCTCCCCCTTAAAACACGTTTTTTAAACCCACTTTCTCAAACATCTCTTTTTTTTTTTTTTTTTTTTTTTTTAAAAAAAAAACCTAAAGCCAATTCATTAGGATTCTTTAAATTCTTACAAGTGTCTTTTTTTGTCTTTTTTGTCTTTTTGTTACACCATTCCTTGGGCCGATAAGATGAGCTTTTTTAAAAAAAAAAAAAAATGTCTTGTTTCTTGAGCGTCATCTTCAATAACCTTCAAGTAATTTTTTTTTTTTTTAGATTTATCTTTATAAAAACTAACTTTACCATCAAGGAAGGAGTAATTTTTTTTATATTTTTTAACATAATTTAAAATAGGAGAGGGAATAGACTTCAAGAGGTTAAAGAGCACTATCCCTTGATATATTTCTAATATAATAGTATTAATAAAGTAATAACATTTTCAGATGGTAAAAGAGACAAAGCGTCAGTAAAAATATATTATTTTTTTTTTTTATTTTTTTATTTCATATAATAGTTCCACCTTAAATTCATTACAAAATGGATATCCAATGTATATGTCTATCAAAAAAGAAGGAATACTTGTTTTTAAAATAGCCTAAAAAAGAGGTTTGTGATCTGTATATAAAGTTTATCCATTGAAATAAGAAACTGAAATATAAGAACGGAAAAATTCTTTAAGAGGAAAGATAACCGTAAGACCTTCTTTCTCCATAACAGAATAGTTTATTTCTGCCTATTTTTTTTTTAAACAACAACTAATAAAGTAAATAGGAAGTTTTTTTTTTTTTTTTTATTTATAATTATCATAATATTGAAGAAGAAGAAGAGCGGCAATAGCATAAGAACATAGGAAGAGGCATCTCTTCTGATTAATAAATGGTTTAATTTGGATCAGGGATATTTTCAAAAAATTGGTGAATAGGTAAAAGAGTAAAAAGAACGGAGGGCCTTAAAAAGCAATAGTATTGATCCTTGGTCCATAGAAATTTAGAATTTTTACTACTTGTCCGTTGATGTAAGACATTAGAAAGATAAACAAAAAAAATAAAAAATTTGGAATGAGCTTTTCTATCCTATCCTACTAAATCCAAGAAATAATGATTGTAGTGGAGTAACGTTAGTAGGAGTTTTTCCATGATGAGATAACAAAAGAATTTTTATCTGGCATAGGTTTTAAACCTTCCTCCCAAAGAACATGACCCAATACTTCTACAGAGGTTTTGACAGAATTTGCATTTTCTCATAAGAATTGAAAAATTATTTTTTTTTTTCTTTTCTTAAGAATAGAGAAAAAACACTTTCTAAATCGATTAAATGCTCTTCAAAATTGGGAGGAGTATACTAATATATCGTCCATAGAGAAAAAAAAAAAAAAAAAAGGCATTTTCCAATCTATCAAATTGGAAGGAATGCAGGTGCATTTGTTAAACCAAAGGGCCTGACCACAAAACTATCATTCCAAATTTTGTTGTAAAAGAAGTCCTCTCTATAATCTTCTATATTATGCTAATTAAGAATAATTTAAAAAATGTAGTTTTTAATATAACTTTAAAGAATATAAAAATATAATTTAATTATAAATTTTCTAATATATTAATTTGATACATTTGTATTCATTTTCTTTGTTTACATTTTTTTCATAAAGTTTACTTAATATCTTGAAAATTCTTTTTCAATTTTTATTATTATTATTATTATTATATTATTATAATTTATTTTTTATTATTATTATTATTATTATTTATTATTATTTATTATTATTTATTATTATTTATTATTATTTATTATTATTTATTATTATTTATTATTATTTATTATTATTTATTTTTATTTATTATTATTTATTTTTATTTATTATTATTTTAATAGTAGTGGTAATGATTAACTCTAAAACATTTACTATTTTTTTCTAATTAACTTTTTTTCTAATTTTTTTTATTTTAATTTTTAATTTTTATTTTTTTAATATTTTAATATTTTCTTATAATCTTTTATAGAGAAAAAAAAAATTTTTTTTTTTTTTTTAAATTTATTTTTATTTAAAATTAAATAATTAAATAATGTATTAAAATATTAAATTACAATAGATTAGGTTTAAAGGTCAAGTTTATCATAAACTAAAATAACAAATAAACCAATTAAATAAAGGCTAGGATAATTTAACACCTCGCTATTCGAGTTGTACTAAGAAAAGTTTTATTATTATTTTTTTTTTTTTTTTTTTTTTTTAATAAATAATAATAGTTCAACACTTTTTATAATAATAACTCTACAACTATTTACTCTCATCTGTTAATAGGAGGTGAGGCTTACACTAGGTATTGATAGGGGATCGTGCATTTCTCAATGTGGCGTATAATATTTTTAAAATAAAGCCATACATTTTTAAGATATTCTATACCATCATAAATCAATATATAAATAATTATTTTAAAAGAAATAATATTTTAAATTTTTTTTAATTAAATAGTATTAAAAGAACTATTTCAAAAGAATTAATAATATATTCTATTAAAAAAATTATTTTTTTTACAATTTCATATTTTATAAATGATATATATTATATATTAAAAAAAAAAAAAAAAGAATAATTATTATTTATTTAATTATTAAAAGTATGCCACATACGAAAACACGTCACATTGCGAAATGTACGATTTTCGAAACACACTAGATTCGTATTTATAATTTATTATTTTAATCATTCATTTTTATTTAATATTAAAAAAATTTTTTTTTTTTTTTTTTTTTTTGATGTAATAAATTTACTTTACATTAATAAACAAATGACTTTAAGTAATTGTGCTTACGAGATTCAATTTACATAGTTTTTTTTTATACAATGATAATAAAATTTTTTAAAGATTGGGATCCATGTTCAGTTTATTTGAACTTACTTAATCATTTATTTATTAAAAAACTAAATTAATCTTAAAAAACTTTTTTAAAAAAAAAAAAAAAAAATAAAAAAAAAAAAAAAAAAATTATTTTTAACTCTTTTATAGAAATTAATAATAATAAAATTATTTAATAAAATAAAAATTAAACATACAATTTCACATATGAACTAAAGAAAAAGATTTTAAAGGATTAGTAGAAAATTGTTCATTGTCTGTAGATACATTAAGTAACCATGATGATATCATTGAATAAGCATCATTTTAACCATGTAATAAATTACTATTAATATTACCTATTAATATAATATAGTTTTATAAATATAAACCTTTTTTAAAGTTTTCCATAAATAATTTATATTCCTATTATATTTTTTTTTTTTTTTTTTTTATTTTTAAATTTAAATTTTATACCAAAATTTCATAATAAAGTGATAAGGTAATATAATAATAATACTTTTTTTAATAATTATAAAGAACAACGTTAATAAATATATAGTCGTATAAGTAAAAAAAAAAAAAAAAATTTTATTTATTTATTTATTTATTTATTTATTTTTTCTTTTATTATTAATTTTTTTTATATTTTTATTTTTTTTTTTTTTGTATTTCAAATGTAACATTTAATACTTTTTTTTTTTTTTTGTTTATTTATTTCAATATTTTAACAATTATTTACTTTTTTTCTATTTTATTTTATTTTTTTTTTTTTAAAAAAAAAAAAAAAAGTTTTCCTTATAAATACTGTACCAAATAAATTATTATTATGACATGGAACTAGTTTATTCTACAATAATAACAAAAAAAAATAAAATAAAAAATAAATTCTTTTTTTTTTTTTTTTTTTTTTTGTTCTTATTTTATTGATATAAAATATTACCTATTTCATTAAAAATTATTTTTTAATTAAATTTTATAATATCATATAATTTATTTATTTAGTCAGTATTAAGTTAATGTAGTTTAAATATCAAAAATGACAGCACCATACCATCTCATCTCATAACATAATTTATTAATATTAGGACAGTCCAATTTATATTGATATTTATTCAATTTATAACTTATTTTTCGAATATTTGAATCATAAGAATTGGTAATACAAGTTGAAGGACACTTGAGTGCTTCGAATTCATTATCACAATAAGAACATTGAACACATGCATTACATACTTGTCTTTGCATTGATAAACAATTTCCATAGCCATATTGACAATCATCAATACAAGAGTAGTCATCAACACTGCAATGACCTGAACTATTACAGCATTGATTAGATGGACAGACTTTATTATTATGTTGAGGTCCACAGGTACCATCCGTACTAACATCCGTGGAAACTCTTTTACAGGCATTAGGATATTTCTCAGCAATATCAGGAAATTGAGTACAATCAATACATTTATTACATTGGGAGCATAATTGCTCTGGATCAAAATAATCTCTATCTGTTGTATCTATACCCTCTTCGGAACATAATTTTATTTCAATGGTTTCATTTCTTTTATTTCCATTTTTAAAACAGGTCTTTGGACATAAAAGTTTATCCAATGGACTCTCATCACAATTAAGACAATCTTCACATTCAAGACACAATTCTTTATTAAATTCATGGTTTGGTAAACAGAAACCATAACCTTCTTGACATCCAGCCCCACATGATTCTAAATCAAAACTACATTGACCGTCTTCATTACAACATGCATCACCTGGACATGATTTATGACCGTGGTTTGGTCCACAAAAGGTAGGAACGGTCTTAGTAGAAGTAGGAGTAGGAGTAGGAGTAGTAATGATGGTAGTAGATGAAGAATCTTCCTCTCCATTACATCTTCCATATTTAGATTGACATCCAAAAGAAGTCTCACAATATTCCTTACTTCTACCACAATATCCTAAATAACTACAACACTGTTTATCTGGACATTTCTTGTTATCAAAACTTTCTCCACAACGTAATGCCTGTGAAAAATTAACTATCACTAATAAGAAATTAAAATAAAATAAACCAGTTATTTTCATTTTTTTTTTATTTCTTTTTATGTTATTTTATATATAATTATTTATTTATATATAAATATTTTTTTTTTATTTTAATTTTTTTTAAAAAAAAAAAAAAAAAAAAAAAAAAGAAAAAAGTATGAAAAAAAAATTATATGAATATTTATATATAATTAATTAATTAATTAATTATTCATTTATTTATTTATTTATTTATTTATTTATTTATTCATTTATTTATTTATTTATTTATTTATTTATTTATTTATTTATTTATTTATTTATTTATTTATTTATTTATTTATTTATTTATTTATTTATTTATTTACTGATTTATTTATTTATTTATTTTAAACATTTTTATTTGAACATTTTGTGTAATACAAAAAAAAAAATAAAAAAATTTAATTCAATGAAGATGATCTTAAAAAATTTTAAATTACATCAGACTTGAATCATTTAATTTTAATTTATATGAAAATTTTTTTTTAATTATTTTTTTAGAGAAAAAAATTTTTAACAAAAAAAAAAAAAATTAGAAAATTTAGAAAATTAGAAAAATAGAAAATTCTAAAAATCTAAAAATCTAATAGAGCAACAAAATTTTTACTTTTTTTTTTTTTTTGAACCGTTGGACGAAATGAATATCGAACTTTTATTTTATGTGAAAAAAAAAAAAAAACATTCAAAAAAAAGATGAAAAAATTCACCTTATAATCAATTCATCTACACTAAATCTAATTTCATATAAATTCATATAAATTCATATAATTTCATATAAATTCATATAAATTCATATAAATTCATATAAATTCATATAAATTCAGGGAAGAAATCGCTCCTGAAATCTTTTATATGTGTGATTCATTCCTATCAGAATACTTTTTACACTTTTCTTTTTTTCTTTTTTTTTTTTTTTTTATTAAAAATTAAAAAAAAAAAAATTATTTTCAAAAATATATTAATTAAAGTTTTTGATAACAAAAATTCTATTAATTTATTGGTTAAAAAAAAGGAAAAAATATTAATAAATTATATATTATTAATTTATTTTTAATTTATTTTTAATTTGATGTCATTAATTTTTTTTTATATACAAGTTTGGATAAATAAATAAATAAATAAATAATAAAATATTAAATAAATAAATAATAAAATAGTAAATAAATAAATAATAAAATAGTAAATAAATAAATAATAAAATAGTAAATAAATAAATAATATTATAGTAAATAAATAAATAAATAATATAATAGTAAATAAATAAATAGTAAATGAATAAATAATAAAATAGTAAATAAATAAATAATAAAATAGTAAATAAATAAATAATATTATAGTAAATTAATAAATAAATAATATAATAGTAAATAAATAAATAGTAAATGAATAAATAATAAAATAGTAAATAAATAAATAATAAAATAGTAAATAAATAAATAATATTATAGTAAATTAATAAATAAATAATATAATAGTAAATAAATAATATAATAGTAAATATTATTATTATTATTATTATTATTATTATTATTATTTACAATTTTTATTTATTTTAAATATTAATATTATTAATATTATTATTATTATATATATTATTATTATTATTATTATTATTATTATTAATTATTATTATTATTATTATTATTATTATTATTATTATTATTATTATTATTATTATTATTATTATTATTATTATTATTATTATTATTATTATTATTATTATTATTATTATTATTATTATTATTATTATTATTATTATTATTATTATTATTATTATTATTATTATTATTATTATTATTATTATTATTATTATTATTATTATTATTATTATTATTATTATTATTATTATTATTATTATTATTATTATTATTATTATTATTATTATTATTATTATTATTATTATTATTATTATTATTATTATTATTATTATTATTATATTATTATTATTATTATTATTATTATTATTATTATTATTATTATTATTATTATTATTATTATTATTATTATTATTATTATTATTATTATTATTATTATTATTATTATTATTATTATTATTATTATTATTATTATTATTATTATTATTATTATTATTATTATTATTATTATTATTATTATTATTATTATTATTATTATTATTATTATTATTATTATTATTATTATTATTATTATTATTATTATTATTGATGATATAACAAAATAAAAGAAGTTTGTTAAAAATGATAATGGTAAGAAGTTAACTGAAGTAAAAAGTTTGTAAAATAATTCTTCCTTAAAAGTTAAAAGTTAACAATAATAAAAGATGATAAAGAAAATTTTATTTTATTTTATTTACTTCTTCTTTTTTTTTTTTTCATAAATAATAAGAATAAACTATAAATTTATTATAAAATGAATATTTTTTTTTTTTTATCATTACTTCCAAATTTATTTTATTATTCAAAGAAAACTAATCAGAAAAAAAAATATTTCAAAACGATTTAATTTATTAATAAAACTTCATTTCTATTATTTAGACTTAAATTATTTCTTCTAAAAATAATTTATGTACATTTTCCTTTTTTATGGATTATTATAATTCTTTTTTTAGATTAATATAATATAAACTATAAAATAAGACATGAATAAAATTAAAAAAAGGTTAATCTATCTAATGATAACTTACTCAAAGAATACTCAAAGATATCTATGATAACCTTAAAAAGAATATAAAAATATAAAGTTAAATATAAATTTTCTAATACATTAATTTAATACATTTGTATACAATTTCATTTTTTACTTTTTTTTTTCCAATATTAAATAATTTCAAATAATTTTAAATAAACTTAAATAATTTTTTTATTAATTCTTATTATTATTTATTAATAAAAACTCTTTTTATTATTTATTAATAAATACTCTTTTTATTATTTATTAATAAATACTCTTTTTATTATTTATTAATAAATACTCTTTTTATTATTTATTAATAAATACTCTTTTTATTATTTATTATTTATTAATAATTAATAAATACTCTTTATTATTAATTTATTATTTAGTATTTATTAACTTTTTTTATTATTAATATTATTACTATTATTATGATTATTACTATTATTATGATTATTAACAGTAAGTTAATTGTGTTTAATGTAATGTCAAGTTTATTAATATGAATTGCCTAAAGAATTACCAAAGTATAATTCTATAGCAATTTACATCTGTTTATAGGAATAATTTGTGACTTATCCATTTAATTTAATACAATACGTATCAATATATTATAAATATATTTGACACTTATTTAATATATTTCACTTATACTAACGTTCATCTAGTTTGAAGATGAATAATTTGGTTTATAGGTGAATATGTGTGTATTTTAATTATTTCTATAAATTATTAACCATAAACTTAATTATAAATTATTTTTTATTACTTTAATTATAAAATATTTTCATATATTATTTAGTTAATGTATTCAAATTTTGATTATTATAATGGTTTGTGGATTTAACGTTAAACCTTTAATTTTGTTAACTAATTTTGTTAGTTTTAATATTTTGGATTGATGGTATTATCAAGTTATAATCATGATTCATTTATATTTAATATGGGTATCATTATCTATTAATGAGTACTCGATAATATCATATCATCCTTTTTAATTGTTTAAATGTTGGTAGTCTCGCTCTGGTTTACTATTTTTTGTTTAATTTTTAGGCATGGTTTCCTTTTTTTGGTTTTACATTCTTTGACAATTCATGTTTTTTTTTTTTTTTTTTTTTTAGCGTTATTTATTATGTTTATAAATTTATTTCTTTAATAAAAATATTCAAATAATATTCAAAGATTATTTATACTATCAATTAATGCTTATTAAATTTTTTATTTGTGTATTATTAGTTATATATTAATAGATTATTTGATTTTTTTCTCATAGTTTTCTCTTTTGTATTTTTTTTCTTCTTTACTATATAAATGCATTATTATTTTTCTTTGTTATATTTTTTAAACCATTTTTCTTTTTATCAATCATAGTTATATTTTTAAATTATTTTTCTTTTTATATATTGCCTCTTTTATTTTTTGGCTTATTTCTTTATTTGAGTAATAATTGATTTCTTTTCTTTCTAGAAAATCAATTTTTAGTTATTTTTCACTTTATATGTCCTAGAAAATTAATATCACTTACTTTTTACTATCCTTTTATTATTCTAATTATATAGGTTAATTAACAGGTAGATTTGTAACGTCATGTTTTAATGAAATTTATTTTCATATATAATTATTATTATTTATTTTCATATATATCATATCCATTTCCCTCCTCAAATCAAAATATTTATTTATATTAAAAAAAAAATTTAGATTTGAATTTGAAAATGAAAATTATATAAATCGATTGATTAAATATGCATCATATTATCTCGTAATCGTTTATCCTAACGCTTTTATAGCTTCATAAATATTTAACTTATGTTTTATCATATTTATAATGTATTATTAAAATTTCAATACTTTTTTCATTTCATTTTATTTTGTTTTTGTTTTAATACTTCCTTACTTTCCCCTAAAATCCAAATAATTTATTTTAATTAAAAGTTGGATTTTTCACGTAGTTATGGTGGTATAGATTTTATATAATATCTATCTCATATTTATATTTATCGATTTAACTTCATGTTTAATAATTTTATTGAATTTTTTCATTTTATCTTCTAATAGTAAAACATTAGGTCATCATAAATTAAGGCAAATTCCTTTCGACTTAAAAGAGTCTTCTACCATACTTTTGATGGATAAAGTGTTGAAACCATTTTTATTATCTTTTTTTTTTTTTTTTTTTTTTTTTATAGGTTTAGTATTAACCTTGATAATTATTAAGGTTTCGTTATTTTACACTTTTATCAAATTTAATTTAGTACTTTTCTTAACATATTAGCAGTAACTTGATGATTTCATTCAGCTCAGCAATAACTGTCGCTTTAAGATTAGGTAATAACTCTTTGATTGTAAATAATCATTAAGTAATATATATATATGTAGGATTGATGCCATTAGTTTTAGGGGAATTTCATTAATATTTAACTGGTTTTCTTGTGAAATTACTACTGTTTTTTCTTCTGTTAGGACCATTAATATAATTAATTAATATATTATAACTAAATTTTTTTTATTCAAATAAGTGTTCGCGTTATTCCATTAAATATATAAACTATAATGATTTGGTTTAAATAAAAAATTAACATAAGGGTAATTCTATATAGTTCTTTTAGCCTGGAAATTCTAAAATATAATATGTAATTAATTAGGATTTTAAATATTTAAATTATAGAGTAAATAAAGATAAATTTCAAACTTCCTTTTCCATGTATAATTTTATTGACATTTCTTTTTTTTCCATAAAATTTAAAATACCTGTTTCTCTTCGTAACAAGAATATATGTGCATTTCTTAGGTACTGCACAAGAAAGAACACTAAGTGCCTCTTCTACATAATACAATTTGTCCTTTATATTTTTTATGGACAATAAAGTGCTATTCAATTATCATCGGTCATTATTGCTATAAACCTACTGTATACCTGTGGGGTCTATTAATCTTTAATTTTATCTTTATTCTTTGTAAGATAAGATAAAAAAAAAAAAAATTTCTTTTTTTCTGTATTTACATAAAAATTTGATTAAATTAGTAAGATTAACATCACTATTGAAATTCACGAGTATTATGAGCATTGTTTTTTAACAAAAATATATTTTATTAATATAATTTGGGAATTGATTATGTATTTATACAATTTGTGGCTTAATAATATTATAATGAAATTTACATACAATGATCAATTTAATGTATTTCAAATACAATGAACTTAACAACGAAATTAAATGTATATTAATTTTTACATTCATTTTAATTTAATTCATTTCAATTTCATTTATAAACTTAACAATTATTAATAAATATATATAATATTTAAAATTATAGAATTTTTTATATAATGTTATTAAAGTTAAAATATAATTTTAAATATCGTTAACTTCAGTTACATTATTAATAGTTTGACGAAAAATATTTGTTATTAACTCCTTTAATTGTTATGTTTAAATGTAATAAAAAAAAAAAAAAAAAAAACTTTCAATAAATAAATAAATAAATAAATAAATAAATAAATAAATAATCATTTAAATCTAAATTAGTAATATTAAAATCTAAATCCTTTAAATAATCCTAAAGAATTTTAAATATCAACTCAATTTTTCAGAGTTTTGACTTTTTTTTTTTTTTTTTATTTTAAAAAAAGAATAACTTTATTTATTAAATCTTTCATATATTACAATTAGTAGTAGATATTAATTCTTTACATTATAAATATTTGAAGCTGTACAATCATTAGTTATATTTCACTCTATACTAAAAAAAAAAAAAAAAAAAAAAAATAAAAAAATAAAAACACTCTGAATAAAAATTAATAATTAGAATATTAGAAAAAATAAAAATAATTTAAAAATTTTTTAAATTTACGTCAAATTCCATTATATTCTATTTCAATTTCATTTTAGATACTAAAAACATATTCTCATAACTTAATAAGTTTATTTCAAATGATAGATATAATCAATTCTATTATTATTATTATTGTACTTTTTTTTTTTTTTTTTTATCTTTAACAAGAAAATATAATTCTTTGTTTCTCCGTTTTTAGTAGTTATATTAATATCGGCACCATAATCAAGTAATTATTGGCATATAATCTTTAGTAATGGAATAATGACATAACTCTAATAGTGGAGTGTTACCTTCACTATTAAAAAAATTCATATTATTCTTTTTAATTAAATATTTTAAAACTTTTTTTTTTTTTTTATCTGGACAATTTATACCATACCTATTATAATTTATGTAATACGGTTATTTCCATAATCATCTACATCCCTATCCTTAAGATTAATACTAAAATGTTCAATAGATCAAATTATAATTTATTTTTTTTTTTGTATTAAAATTAATAATAGAATTTTAATTTTTCCTCTTTCTCTTTAATTAATAATAATTTAAAATCTTTTTTTTTTTTTTTTAAAATTTAAATATATTATTTAAACAATCAAATATATTATTATCATGTTTTTACTTTCATATATTAAATTTAAATCTTTTTAATAATATTATTTATAAATATCTTTCTTTTTTTTTAAGAAAAAAAATGATTAAGCGAAATTGCATTTTATAATTCGGTTTGTCATGACAGAAACAAATACTATCAAATACTATAATAATTTCAAAAAGTTGAAATTTTTTATTTTATTTTACAAAAAATATTAATTCAACACACAACAGTATAAACATAATAAAATCTTATTTTTATGAATTGATTAGAAAATATATAAATACACCAAGTATAAAAAAAAAAAATAAAATAAAATAAAATTTAAACCCAATATAAAATAATTAATTATTAATACCATTTCTAATTTTATTAAAAATATTTAAAAATAATAATAATATATTTAAAATTATATAATACTCCTAATTGGACATATTTTAAATTTACTATTTTATTAATTTAACTAAACCTAAATAATACATTATTTATTTGTCAAATTTT